>ML783766.1:55717-103386 GCA_009831015.1 Picea engelmannii
TTTCATTTGTTCGTCAAGCATTGGGATCTAATATGACCTTAGGAAGTTGTTCTTGCTACATAGATTTGTGTCCTCCTCCATTTGGTTACTCTTCCAAACACATGGAGAGTTTGTGTTGCCTCCTGCATCATGAACTTCTACCAATGTCATGCTACCTGAGTCTGATCATATTTTATTATTTTGTCTAAGGGAATTTTCACCCAACCTGACTCGGCCTTTCTACAATTTGTCTCTTGACCTCATGACCAGACCATCAAGTCCTTGTTAAAAATCAATGAAGTTATCTTCCTGATCATCGAGATCCTCTTTTATTTTTTTGACGATTCGTCAAATACCCTTGGGTAGTGAATTCATACACTCTCATTTTACTCCTACCTGAGTTTTGAATATCTTGAAGTTGTTTCTCAAGCTATGAAGACCTCATCTCCATCCATCGAGCGGTATTGGCTTCTAGAAGATGGATACTATACTTGTATATCTTTGATTTTGAGATGTAGATATGATGTGTATTGTTGGAGGCTACACTTTATATAGTTATATGACATGGATTTTCAGTGTATTTGATTGGAAGCCATGATTTATTTCTTATCGAGCATGGGTATGCCTGCCTCGGAGAGGAAATTGTTTTTTTACATATGGCACCTCCCAAACTCTGGTCCCAGGCTCACTTGTTTCATACATCAGTGAATATTTTCTAATGTATTTAGGCCTTCAGATTCTCTTCTGACCTCACACTTTAGGGGGCATCTGTTATAACCCTAAATTTATCTACACATACATACCTGACATTTGGCCCTCTTACTTGCATTTTTTTCCAAAGCACTATTGAGTTACTCTTCTAAAAAAACAATTTTTTGAAGATGTACGCGCCCTGCACCACTACTTCCCACATATATACTCTTGTTGCACCATTAAATCCTACATACATATGCATGTTGCAAAATTACATCACACATATACTTGCAAAATTTAAAGAAAATAAAAAGTTGTAAGGAATTCATTGAGATTACGGGCTATTGGGTAGTTTCCCAACTAATCCACCGCTTATAACTCGTTGCCCAACCGAATAACCATCCTTTTGTCATATAAAATGAGGTGTTGGGGTATCATTTTACATCTAGACATAATAACATCGAAACTTTTTCAGTTTCACATCCCCTCCTTGCCCCAAGTTATTGTAGCCCTTTTGCGAGAATTTCCTTAGCATTCCCCAGTTAGCCCTTCTTCCTCCATCAGAACCCATTCACTTCCCAAGAAGAGATCAGAAGGTTGAGAGGAGAAGACATACAAAGGTGCACTTGGATCTTAGTGAAGAGGAGCCCAGACCAGGTTCGTGGAGAAATAGTCGACTTTGATTGTAAAGGTATAATCATTGAGTTATTAATAAAAGAATTACTTTTCCTGTCCCAAATCATGGTGTATTGAATGATTTTATTGGTTTATGTTTTGACATTCTAAAATATAACCCTAATTTGTATATGGAATATCATGCTTGTTTTTTTTTCTTTGTTAATATTTTGATGCAGGCCAGCCCTGAGAGGAGGCATGTAGTCAACAAATCTTCCAAGCGCAAGGGGATCATCACCGGACACGGAATAGAGGTATAGTTACCTGATCTACCTCATGTTTTATTTTCTTGTATGAGTTTTGGTATGTTTGGGGTAGTTTAGAGAAGTAGTTGACTTTTAGAAAATTAATTGATATGCCTACATTCTTAACCTTGGTGTAGTCATAGGGGGGTATTTCCCACTAGCAGGAAAAACCAGGGTTCTGTCAACTACCATGTATAGGGACAATAATTTGATGTTTTGAAACACCTGGTCATCCAACACTCTTAATTTCAGGTCACTATGTGGGGTGAATTTAGTAAAAACATCATGGTGAATCTTATTTTAAAGTTCAATCCAGGAAGGAATAGGTACCTTAGTTGTCGTGCTTGTATCTCTATCTTTGTAGAGCGGTGGTGGAGCCAGTGGTTTCTTTTGTGACATTTTGATCACAGGCTCCACCTTGGGAATGAACTCCAATTATCTCTCCATAGTGGGACTCGAATATTCTCCAACTAGGATATTCTTCCCCTTCAGAATCTTTGGTGACTGACAATTCACTGTTCTTCGATGAGGCATGTTTCTTGCAAACAACTTATATCAGTTCTATGTGTATTACACACTACCAAAAGAAAATGATTTATCAATAGAATCAAATACTTGTGAAAGACAGAGTCTTCTAGTTTAGTACTTACTAACGTAGAGATTTACAGGAATCAGGACAACAGTTAGCTCAAGTGAAACACATGGTCACTCAAGAATTATTCACAGCAATAAGATCTCAACTACTTTATGAAAACAATGATAATATATTCAAGTCACATAGAATTCAAATAGTGTGTTTCCACCAGTCCCATCCAGATTTACCATGGTCGTATACAGTAAAATCCTTACGGATCTTCAGGGATTAACTATGTTGTCAGTGCCATAATTTGAAGTTAATTCATTACCCAAATTGATGGTGTGAATGGATGTTAAGTTGGTTTATTAGTGATTTGAAATAGTGATTGGTTGGCGCGTATAAATGATAAGATCGTGGATTGGGGCATGCTCATGTTCTAAGTTCTGAATGACAAACATTGAGGTTTGGTCGTCGATCTCAATGTGAAAGAGTTGTATGCTTTAATGACTTCTTGTGGATTCTTTTTCGAGTTATTGATATAGAATGCTTTTCATGTTTCTTGAAGTTCAGGGCTCCCCTCGGCTGTTGTGGTTAATTCAGGAAGGTGGAAATTGTGCAATGACAGGAGAAAAGAAGTTTCATCTGGATGGACTGGATCGAGTGCATAGGTCAAAGGAAAAAATGGATGGATCATAACACAGATAATTACATCATTAATAGGTCATTGGTGGAAGTGATAGCGTGCATAAATTATTGATCTTGGATTTTGGTTCTCCGATGCCGACGAGCCATCGGTCATCGACGAGTATCTAGTTCATGTGTTAAAAGTTTAATTTCTTAGTATTGATTCCCTGATGTTGATGAGCTATCATAAATCGATGTTTGAAAACTCAAATTTCCTAACTTATCCATGCTTACCACTCCTTGATGACCAATGTAATATCAGAGTCAGTGAGTTCCAACTTTGACTACTTCCTCCTGACCTTTTTCATCAACACCTCGAGTACCTTGATGACCAATGTGAATTCTCTGTAGTGACATGGAGATTGATGTGACTCAGCTAACATGGCTTGACAATATGTCTTGATAAATTTTCATGCTTCGGTGGCATGGCGAGGTATGGTGTTCTATAGTTGATGATGTGGTTGACAGAGTGGTGACACGATTGTGTACATGGTGAATGACGTGGCAAGGTGACGTGTCGAATTTTGAAATGGATTAACCTCGTGTTAGAATTGAGTGAATTTTACCCTAATAAATCAACAGATGAGATGGTATTTTCTCGACTCATAAATAGACAGTCATGATTTCAAGGGAACGTCAACCCATTATCATCAATGACTTGTCTTGTTTTTTCAAATTTTGCAATGTTCAAAGTTGGGCGTCGATTGTCGATACTCATCAGGGTCAGAGAATATCTTCACTCAATTACCTTATTGGAAAAACTTGTATTTTGGCACGGATGGTGCCTAATTTTCATCGGCGTAGACATTTTTAAGGGGTGACCTTCGGGCATCAGGAAAAGTCAAGTCTTGACATGAATTTAGCCAATTTTGAAAATATCAAGTGTTGAAAACCCCCTCCTTCAGTATCTAGACCACCTAAACTTCTCTAACTTATAACGATAATCCATATTGAGCTCGGGATTTTTCTGAAACAAGAAAATATGAAAAAAAAACACTCGATACAAGTGATGATCATGCGAAAATCAAAGAATAAGGGTGAAATAAAAACTAGAGTGGCACCCCAAATTTTTCTGAATATTTGAGGGTGTGTTTAGTGCTCAACAAGGTGTTGTTGGCGAAGGTGGAAAATTTGAATAATATTGTATATTCATTAACAAAGTATATGATAACTGATAATTTATCTTAGTGTAGAGAATCAATGGGGATTGATGCCCTGAATTGTTGATCATGTAATCCTGATGACCCATGTATGAAAATAAAACAAAAAGTGGTATAATGTTGGGTATGTGTTATATTATTTACGTGATTAATTCCATGCACTATGTGTTTCACTAGGCTCAAAGAGGAGGTCATAGGGGGGTGGAGCCCCAAAAAAAATTGAGGTTTTTTGGTCCAGTTTGGGTGTTTTTGGCACACAGTTTTCCAATCCATCGTTTTCTAATTCCAGTTAAGGAATTAAGGTTGTAATATAATCCATGTCAATGGAATAGGGCATTTGGATGTCGAGAAATCATATATATTGGATTGTAAATGGTAAAGTTAATATAATGAGAGTTGTATTTTTGGCTCTAAACATTTGGTTTTCCCAGTTGAGGGTTTCTAGGGTAAATTTCTGAGTACTAAGTGTGATTGTTGTTATTTTATTTTTGTTTTATAAAGAACATGTATGTGCATTGATATACTATAAAGGTTTAACAACTAAAAAATTGAGAACTAATAAGGGGTTATGTATCTTTATAGATGGGGTGGAAAAGTTCAATATTAGGCTTATACAACTAGATCACATGAGTGAAATATTTACAAGTGACCTCCATGTCACTGAATATTTGTTTAATTGGCTCAATAACTAGTTTATTCCCCTTGGTGTCCATTGGATGTAGCTTGGGTGGTTGGGAGGAATGATTGCTACCCTCCCCACCCAGGTTCAATTCCTTGTGAGTGACATGTGTGCCCTTAAATGGGTCTATAAGATGCTCTTGTCATTGATCCCCCAATATTTTGAAAATACTCGGCCTCCCTATGTTCTCTCATGGATTTAGCAGGGGGGGGTTCCATGGACATAGCGAGCACTAATATCTAGTGTCATGTACCACATGAAAAAAAAAACTAGTTTCTTCCCCCTAGATGATTTCTTTGGATTTCCACGGGAAGTTTTTTTAGGAAGAATATTATTTGTATTTAAAAATAGAATTGTAATTACAAATTATTCATATTCTCTACACTTCTCTACAATCTAATTTTTTTTCAACAATTAATAAAGAAAAATTATGATTTGTATATAAACAACATTTCTACTTTAGATTTTAGATAATAAAAGAAGAATTTCAATGAAAAAATAGAAAAAGGAAGTTTAACCACTTACTTGGTGAATTTAAGATTAAATGTTCAAATACCGAGACACTGCTAGTAATGAGAACTCTGAAATAGAGGGAATGGTAGGGAAACTATACCTAAAATATTATAAATCAAAGTGTAAATCCAACTCCCATACTAGACAAGAGAGGTAGTTTGCTTAGGAAACTAAAAACTAAAATGAATTCTGATAACAAAAAATGTGAATGTGAGATCTAATCTTATAGAAATGGATTTCAAATCATGAACGGAATGAACATATATACTCAAATATTTGGCTAGATTATGATCATTTGATTCTGAAAAGACATTTCAACTACTGATTATCCAATTGATGACTTGATTCATTGAACAACTATTGGAGGTATTACTTTACTTTTTTCAGGGTTGTGTTTGCATTTTTATTTCGTGAAATTTTTAAAAAAAATAGCAATGAAGAAATTGTTGGAGTTACTTCACACACACCTAGGATTTATTTTTCCTAAGGTTTTTCCTTGTTTATTAGTCATAATTAGTCATTATCCAGTCTCCTATATTTTAGGGGAGAATATTCTCTTTAGTTGACACTTAAGTTTGACTAGTTGAGTTGAGTCTAGATGTTGCATTGGTTGTGTCACCATGCAACATTGGGATCATCACCATGATCATGCACACTTGTCTTGGGATCATCACCAGACTGGTGCATTACCCTTGATTCCTTGATCTACTCCTCACTACACTCTTTTTAGTCAGTTAACTGAAGACTGGTTGACTAGTTAACTTAGCTAGGTGGCAGTTCACTCCCGTAACTGCTTGAGAGACTAGACTAGGTGGAAATTTACTCCCATAACTATTGGTGTGTGTCCAAATCACTCTAGACTATGGCACATTGTCTCTCCTCCGGTGCACATTGATTGAATTATAGAGAGTATATCTTGTGTAAATTATTCAGTATTCATTACGGTTAATGAGAATTCTTCTATTCTTTCTCTCCTTCTTCTTTCTCAATTTCTCTCTACAAGTGTGTGTAGTATTTTCAATATAGATCTATTCTATGCAGTTTCAACACATTTACATGGTATCAAAGTTGATGGATTTCTAAGAAAAATATACACGAAAAAATTTTGCAGGTACAAAAGTTTGAAGACAACGGAAAGATGGATTTCCCAAAAGAATTCATTCTTACACCTTACAACTCCTTTGACCGGAAGAAGAAAATATTCATACATCTTTGAACCAGAGG
Source organism: Picea engelmannii (assembly GCA_009831015.1). Taxonomy (NCBI): domain Eukaryota; kingdom Viridiplantae; phylum Streptophyta; class Pinopsida; order Pinales; family Pinaceae; genus Picea; species Picea engelmannii. The sequence goes on from ML783766.1 coordinate 62,147, forward strand.
ATTGCACAGGTTAACCTTGAATACAAACAGTGAAATGACACATCCATATAAAAATCCAAGTATTTAAATCGAATGGATGAAGCATTCAGAACAATTTGCAGTCATATTTCTCTCGATCTCCTTTTTCACATATCTTCCTGTAAGACTCCCAATGAAGCCTGGACCACCTTGGAAGGGATCTTTGGAAAACATGATGAGATGAGGGGAAACATGCTAGAGGTGGAAATTTTCACATTGGATACAAAAACCTTCAACAATATCCAATATTTCTTTACAAAATTCAATGATTTACTGTCGCAACTCAAAGCTTGCGAGGTTGATAAATTTATGGAGGAGAAACAAATGGTTCTCACCATTCTCTCCAAACTTGGTCCTGAATTATCTGTGTTTGTTTCCACATTCCATTCAGTCATATTCCCCTCTGGAGCCACCTGGAAAATTCCTTCTCTTGAGGACTTGATCAAATTCCTGACACAAGAGAAAACCAAGCTCATCAACATGGGCAAAATCAAAGGCCCAAAGGTGCATGCACTTACTATGAAATATGGAATCCATAAATATTATAAATATAAAGATAAATGAAAAATTAAATATCATGCTAATACGAAGAAGGAAGGGTACTCAAAACCCTTCACCAATGCCTCTAGATCCAAAGGGGAAAAGGGAAGAAAAGGGGAGAAATGCACATACTGCCACAAAGGATTCCATCCAAAATCTGCATGCATAAAAAAACAAATATATATAATGACTCAAATAATTCAGAAAAGAAACCTTGGATATCGCATCCCCGAGGGTGCCAAGAAGAAGAATCCAAAAGATCATAATCCCAAGAAAGGCAATTCTATCCATGCCTTGATTTCAATCAACTCCTCTCCCGAAGCTTGAATCGTATATTCAGGAGCATCACATCACATGGATGCCTCAAAAGTAGTATATTCTTCATTGGATGCATGAAAAGGTCCTCCTATTCTGATGGGGGACAACTCTTTAGTCAAATTCATTGGCATAGGAAGGATTGAACTCACCCACGGAAGCTTCGAGAATGTGTTGCACGTTCCCAAACTTTCCGTCAATCTTCTCTATGTGTATTAGATGACGAATTTCGGCACCAGAAAAAAATTCATATTCACACCAAATTTCGTCGACATCTATGACATGCAAACCAACTACAGGGTTGCTACCGATGAGGTAAATCATCAATCTAGATTGTATACATTTTCTAAGTTTATTGAACTAGATTATGCTTTACTGCTTACCCATGCTAATGAAAGTAGTAGGATATGGAATGAAAGGTTTGGACATTTGAATTTCAGATATATGCAACAGATTAGAAAGAAAATATCAGTTGATGGTATACCAGACATCCATTTCTCCAAGGGAGTATGTGAGGGATGTGTTCTTGGAAAACTCCCTCAAGATAAATTCGATAAAGGAAAGTCTCATAGAGCTTTCGCGCCTTAAGATATGATACATAGTGACCTTATGGGTCCTTTTCTGCATCCATCTATCAGCAAAGCAAGCTTTGTTCTCATTTTTCTTGACGATGTCTCATGTTTACATGGATTTACTTTCTCAGGCAAAAATTTGAGGTCTTTCAACACCTCAAAGATTTCAAAGCCATGGTTGAGACACAATCCGGAAAGAAAATCAAATTCCTCTGAACTGATAACAGGGGAGAGTATGTCAATCATGAGATCCATAATATTTTCCATGAGGAAAGGATTCAATTGCAGCACATAGTGTCCTATACGCCGCAACAAAATGGAATTGTTGAGTGGAAAAATAGATCTCTAAAGGAGATGGCATATTGCATGTTGCATGCAAATTCACTAGCACAGAGACTATGGTCTGAAGCACTTAATTGTGTAGAATACATCCAAAATAGATCTCCCCATAGATATGTCAAGGAAAATACCTCCTACAAGGCTTGGCACGGCCTCAAACCAGAAGTGACCCACTTTTGTATTTTCAGTTCACGTGCATGGGCATGGATTCCCTCTGAAAAGACGAAGGAACTTGATCCACAAAGCACTAAGTGCATTTTTGTTGGATACCTTGATAGTGTGAAGGGATATATACTTATTGATCTTTCCTCGGACCGGCTCATCATTGAGCGAAGTGTCCAATACTAGGAAAGTGTCTCACGTGTACCTCAGCACCCACATGCAGACACCTTCATTATTCCACATGTCCGAGATGATGAGCATGCACATGTCGAATCTTCTTTAGATGAGATTTTTTATTCATAGGAATCGGATGATTCAGATACAAATTTAGTACAGTTAGATGTAGATTTAGAGCATCCAGATACAGTTGCAGAGCCAGAGCAGAGGCCCAAGTGGGCACAGACTACTCTTTAGGATGCAGGGGATCTCGTTGGTGATCCAACCAATACTAGGAGGACTCAATCTGATTTTGAAGAACCTCCTATTGCACTCACTTCCACTGAACCATTTCCCTCTAGGCATATTTTCTTGGTTCAGTCTTCAGATCCACAATATTATGGCGAGGTTGTTGGAAATCCCTTTTGGGAATCCTCCATGCAAGAGGAGTACGACTCCCTCCTCGAGAACTAGACTTGGGATCTTGTTCCCCTTCTTTCTAGAAGGAAACTTTTCAGATGCAGATGGGTCTATAGGAACAAGAGTGCATCGGATGGACAGATTAGCAGATACAAAGCCAGGCTTGTTGCCAAAGTCTTTCAGCAGGTGCATGGTATTGACTATGATGAGACCTTCTCTCCAGTAGCGAAGATGGATTCCATACAATTGGAACTTTCCATTGCGGTAGCCAAGGGATGGGAATTCCATCAGATGGACGTGAAGAATGAATTTCTTCATGGTGATCTCTCTAAGGAGATCTATATGGAGCATCCCCAGGGATTTATGTAGGACTCATCTTTGGTTTTTCGACTGAAGAAGTCTCTTTATGGCCTCAAGAAGGCTCTGAGGGCATGGTATGCCAATATGGACTCCTACCTATTGTCACAAAACTTTGTACGTTGTAAATCAGACCCAAATGTCTACATGCTTAGGACGACTGATTCACTTCTACTCTTAGTTTTGTATTTTGATGATTTGTTGGTCACCGATTGCTCGACTTTAGCAATTGTTGGAGTCAAGAGGATTCTACATGACAGGTTTTTTATGAAGGACATGGGTCCACTACACTTATTCCCTTGACTTGAGATCAGTCATGATACATCAGGCATCAGACTGTCCCAAACTAAGTATGCACGAGATCTCCTTGAGAGATTTCACATGACAGACTGCAAGTTTGCTCCAACTCCTTTTCTATCAGGAGTCAAACTTGAGGATGGTGGGGAGACTCCACTGGTTGACAACACACTGTACAAACAACTAGTGGGGAGATTGTTGTCTCTCACAAACTCCATACCATACCTCTCCTATGTAGTTGGCACAGTTTCCAGGTTCATGCAGGAGTTGCATGAGCTACATTGGAATGATGCAAAGTGTATCCTTCGATACGTACAGGGAACCATCACCTTTGGGATTCATTATGCATCAGACTCTACATTAGATCTCATCGAGTTTACTAATTATGACTAGGCTGGTGATAGCACTGATCGCAAGTCCACATCTGATTACTCACTTAGTCTTGGTTTTGGGCCTATCCATTGGTCGAGCAAGAAGAAAGATCTCTTTTCTCTATATTCAGTCGAGGTAGAGTACAAAGGGGTAATTAACATAACCATTCAGGTTATGTGGCTACAACATTTTCTCACTGAGTTGGGCATTAAGTTTCATCAGTCGATCGTCATCTGGTGTGAAAACTAGAGCACTCTTAAGTTCTGCAGAGATCCAGTTCATAGGCAGCGGATGAAGCACATTGAGATCCACATGCAATACATTCGGGACTTAGTACACAAGGGGATCATCGACCTATAGTTCTATCCTTCAGTAGAACAGATGGAAGACATATTCACCAAGACCTTCACTGAGCAGAAGTTCCATTCTCTGTGAATTCATCTTAGAGTGAATGACACAGTTGCCTAGCAACTGTAGTTTTTCTTTTTACATACATTGTACCTTGAGGGGGGGGTTTCCCATGAGGTTATCCCTCTTTCATCACTTTATTTCAGTGTATATTTTGTATTTGGGGCACCTAACATGGCCTCATTTCCAAGACCCATTCTTTATTTTCACCATAGTGATGTTCAGGGGGGGTGTTAGAGTTACTTCACACACACCTAGGATTTTTCCTAAGGTTTTTCCTTGTTTATTAGTCATAACTAGTCATTATCCAATATCCTATATTCTAGGGGAGAATGTTCCAGTTGGAGAATATTCTCTTTAGTTGACACTTAAGTTTGACTAGTTGAGTTGAGTCTAGATGCTGCATTGGTTTTGTCACCATGAAACATTGGGATCATCACCATGAAAATGTGCACTTGCCTTGGGATCATCACTAGACCAGACCATTACCCTTGATTCCTTGATATACTCCTCACTACACTCTATTCAGTTAGTTAATTGAAGACTGATTGACTAGTTAACTTGGCTAGGTGGTAGTTCACTACCATAACTTCCTTAGAGACTAGACTAGGTGGGATTTCACTCCCGTAACTACCGGTGTCTGTATAGTTCACTCTAGACAACCACTATGGCACATTGGTTCTTCTCCAATGTGCATTGATTGAGTTGTTGGAACACATACAATCCTGAACTTTTGAGCACTATATGTTTCACTTCATGAAAATATAATTCTACTTAAAGAAAATGAAAAATTGGCAAATGACATTTCCCTTTAAGGCGTGCATGAGATCTGTCATCGACTGTTTTTCCTCTTGACCAAATGATCCTAATTACTCAGGAGTTTTGGAGCCACCTAAATTTATAGAGATAAATCTATAACATTCATTTTGGAGCTCCGCGCTTCGAATGTTGTAATAAGTCTTAACAATAAAAACCCCGAAGCTCTAAAACCCGAAAGTGTTTGCTTGTTTCTTTTCCTAAAAATTTTAAAAGGCACAAGTCGTAGGACACGTGTACCTGTCGAGTCTTTCCCAAGTTGACATGTGGCATATCCCTTTCCTCGACACATCAGAATGACATAAGATACAACATGTCACTACAGGAGATAATCCTTCAGTATTTTAACGAAGAATGAATTCATAAATCACCGAAATATCAAAATATCGAAGTAGTAAATGTCAACCAACTAATTTAAACATAATTAGTGACTTCGTATTTTGATTTTTGAATGTTTCCCCTGGATGATATTCTAAAGTTTCTGAACCTCGGGCTCCCAAAATACTTCGAGTTAAATGCAATTAATCAGGACTTCAAATAAATTATAATTAATTGCTTCACATTTCCGGTTTCGGGAAATCCCTCTCGGGATACTTTGAAAGTCCCTGAAATTCAAACTCTCGAAACACTTCAAGTTAACTACAGTATCCTAAACATAACTAATTTAAATTTTACAAGTAATTATTCAAAGATTAATCTTTCTGCGTACTCAGGATTCTGGAGGTTCCCACTCTATCACATCAAAAACTCCTGAACGTGAACATTCAAAGTGTTGGTGGAATTTATGATTAGTTAAGGATAATGATTCAAACACAGATTGTGGATCGCCAGCTAGACTTTCCCATCAAGCGTTAATAAATTTTATGTCAGTGAATTTATACAAAAAGTGATGACTCTGTTTCAAATAAAAGCACTTTGATTTCGAATTCATTTTCACTGTCTGCAATTAGCAAGCTTTATATGTTTGAAGGATTCACAATTTTTCTCTAAAAGCAGTTAATTTCTCTCTTTATCCTTAGAATTTATGGCACCATGAAAAATGACGAAAAGGCCTTATGTGGCGAGCAAGCATTCAAACCCAAATGTGGACATTCTATCTGACACGATGCCACGAGCCAGAGACACTATTAGAACTTGGACGCAGGTGTTCAATATTTTAGAGCATGAAATCATAAAACTCCCTGAAGACATTGCCAAAGTGGAGGGTGACACTTATACAACTAAAATCAAACATATAGCGCAGTCGGAGCTGCACAAAGTAGTGGCATGGTCAAGGCTCATGCCTTATAATGACATGATAAGCTGGGATTTGGAGCACGTTGGCATCCATACTAGGAGCATTGTCAACCATCAGAAGGTCGTTGTTGTCTCTTTATGACTAGAACACATGCAAGTAATGTATAAACTATCCCCTAATCCTAGATATACATTCAATGTTGCATTCATTTTGGAGTTCGAGCAAAAGGAGTGCATCCAGTATGATAGGAATTGTCCCGATATAATCAAGTCTTGGTGGGGGCACCCAAAGAGATTCAGAATTGATGCTCATGGTTTATATGCCACAACATCTTTGGATGCTCATATGGTGTATGTCACCATGATTCTATGTCGATTGTTCGGGAAGAAGTGACCTACTCACTTCTCGGTGGAATGGGTATCCATCATGCATGAAGTAGCAGAGGGTTTCACTTTCAATTGGGCCAAAATTTTGTGTGATAAATTGGCCAAAGAGATTGTAGAATATAAAACAGTGAAGTCAAAAGGATAGCTCGCCCCCTTCTACATGTCAGCATATGCCATGGATGCCATTTGTTTCATGATTCCTTTCCCACTGAAAAATTGGAGCTAGACACTGGCCAGTGTTGATTCCATTCATTTCTATCATTCCCAACTATGGGAAGAAAATGCCAAATATTTATTTTATGAAATCGGTCACAATGTAGTGATTCTTGTTCATATAGCCCTGTATGGCCACCCACCTCCTCGAATTTCGGACAAGATTATGGGAAACCTGTTTAAGCTAGAAGATTGGTTTATTGAGGAAAAATTCTCCTACATCAAAGTTTTTGGGTGCTCAGTTCCTCCCCATTCTCTCCCACAATTCTTACCGGACCGAATGGTATGCAAATAATTGGCCTAACAGACAGTAACATGAGGCATCAGTAGAGAGATTAAGGCAGCATAAAAAAATATATGGCCGACTTTTCCCATTCAGGTTGGCATGTTTTCACTGCTGGATTTTGGTCACTTCAAAGTGGAGGCTACGTCTTTGGAAGATATCAAATTGGTTGACATTGAGTTCAAAAGACATGATCCACGTAGGATTGTGGAAAACCACCTAGCCCAGTTCAACAGGAAAATATATGTGCACGAGAACTCCCCCTATGACGAAATATTCAAGGGAGTTAGATATTATGAGGAGATACAAGACGGATATTGAATCATGCCCCCAGATTAGCAAGTTGGTTTTATCAGTTTTCAAAAGCACAGGTGGAATATCCTACCAAGGGAACTGCAAGGGGATAAAATCACCACTCCCCCTTCTTAGGAATCTATTTCAATAGGTTCTGAATCCAGTCACTCTGGTAAGCATAAATTTGAGAAAACCCTGAATATCTCGGAGGTATTGACACAGAAATTAGAAGAATCATTATCAGGTCAGCTAGGCCCCAGAAAAAATCTCAACTTTAGGCTTTCCTAAAGAGGGGACAAAATGTGCCTCCCTCATCACCAACTACCCCTGCTGGAACCTCAAATACAATAGAGAAGAAACAATCCATTAAGATTGGTACTCCCATTACATCACTGACACCTCTGCAATACTGCCTCAGAAATCCTAATTATAAAATTGTTTTTGTAGATGATCTTACCCCTATCTCACTCGAAGAAATGCATCCTTTAGATTTGGTTTTTAGTAGAAAATGGAAGGCCATCATAAAAAGGGAATCACACCAAAAGGATGGAGTGATGAATAAGAGGCAGAGAATGGTGTATGATGGAAATAATCGATATGATCCAAAATTCACAAAAGAAGTTGTAGGTTCGTTAGGTGCTTTTGCCACAACCAATCAATGGTCTGTGGACAATTTAGCCGAACATTTGTGACAAAAGTGCTTATTGGTAGAGAGCTTGCAAACACAAATATAGGCCATGGAACACACTATAAGGAACAAGATGATCCAGGACTTTTAGCAAATTAGAGCTCATGATCTGCAGCAAATCCAACAGTTGCAGGCTAACCTCGAGGAGCTCCATAAAAATTCACAAACCAATTGAGGATTGGTCACTCGATGTGATGAATTGATAGGGAAATTGCAAGCTATATTATACCTGACCGAAGGTACCTCAGTAGATATCTCAACCTTCCAAACTCAAGCATTGGAAATAAACGAAAAAACTGGAAATGGCCCAGCAGGACCTTTTTATGAAGTTTGATGCCTTCAATAAGTGCTACCAGGAAGTAGACCTTTCTCTGAAGGATATATATATTAAGGAAAGATAATGTCACTCAGCTTGAGATAGGTTTCAAGAAGCCATCATATTGATGCATAAAGATAATGCCCCTGGTTTTCCTCTACTCTCTCCTTCTAAACAATTACGAGGTGATATGGCCTTAAAGGTGTGGGAAAAAAATTTGGCAGAGAGAAAAATATTATCGAGGGAGGTAAAGGACGCTTGCCAAGAAGCGTTGTCATCATTAGACAATAGACTAATTGATTTTGAGGGAATTAGTATCGCGGAGGCCCTGGGAAAAATCGATATTAAAATGAATCAACATAATTCCATGAAGAGCAAGCAAGAAACTCTAACAACCATTTAGGAAATGAACCAAATTTATATTATTAAGATCAGTAAGTGGCTAGTAAGTCCAAGCTCACAGTTCCAAGCCACATCTCAGGAAATAAAAAGGATCCAAGAAAAGCTACCTTAGGTAGAGAGGAAATTATTCACTTTTGAGGTAAATGAATTGATTGAGCCCTCAAGGTTCATAGTGGAATTATTGAATAGATGCAACCAATGTATCAAACATGGGAAAGCAAGCATATCTGGAAGAAAATAAGGAAACATGCATAGTGCCTTTTCTTGTTATCCTCCCTCGCTTTCACCTTCTTACAACCACTTATCTCAATCATTCACTTTCTAATCTTCCCATGTCCCTGATTCATCATCATACACATGTTCCATTGTCGTTCTCCCCACAAACAATTACTTTTTCTTATGCCCATTATACATTCCTTGATGAGCCATGCAGTGTTACTCATCCGATTGTCATTCCTCTGTGACCCCGACAGTGTCTCATTACATTGTTGAACATAGCTTGAGGGATAGATGGAAACATACAAAAAATGACCAGTATGTTGAACTATTAAGGAGGCCAGACAACAGTCGTGTCCAGCCTAAAGGACTAAAGGAAAGAGGCGTTTTTTTTCCAACAGATGAAGAGACAGAGGAGAACGCCAGCAGAACTCATCAGATTTTACATACTGTTGTCTTATTCAAATATATTTTATTTTTATTGTAAGAAGTCCAATCATTTTGAGGTGTGACAGTTTTGTATAAATACATAGATTCAAGATCTATTAAAGGTTGCTTCTTGCCGGATGTAATAGAGAAAACTCTCTTTTTTTTAGTATTAATACAAGTGAAGAAAAATATTCCAAATTTTGTTCAGTTTGAGTTATGTGCTTCTTCTGTACTTCCACATCTCCAAATTTCCTTATGCAATTCCTTGATAAGTGATTGATTGCAATTTAGTATCACAACCACTGTAATCACATTATCCGCAATTCGTTAAGAAAGCAATTTTTCCTTTGTATTTACTGTAAGTAATACAAGACCTGCAAGCTGCATGAATTACCGCATTTCATATCTTGTTCAGGGGTACACTCTCCATTTTTCTTCCACTGTAAACAAGGTGAGACTCTTCTGAAATTGATGCCTAACTTTGTTTAGCAGTTTTGTAACCTTCCTTCATACCATTCGATATTATTGTGACTCGGACAACGGAATACGATCTCTGTACTATCCTATTATTGATTCCATTTAAGGATCTTTTCTTATATAACTAAAGGTAGAAAAAACACTCTTTTAAAACAGTATCTTTAAACACTTATGATGCTTGACATTACTCTTTGAGCCTTAAGTTTAATCTTAGGAACAACATCTTTTTGGCGTCGTTGTCTAGGATGAAGAAATGAAGCTATTTTCCCTGGGAAAATGACAAGGTAAATTTCTATCTTTGATGGTGAACAAATATTGAATACATAAGTAAGGCTTATTTTTATTTTTCACTTGGAAACTCCACCATAGACAAAACTGGCATTCAGTCGAAAGAATACCAGAAAAAATCCGAACGATAAGCAGACCACACCAATGTCATATCCCGAAAAGTTGTTGAAACCAAAGGGATACCTCAATTCTACTGTTGCATCAGTAGGTAAAGTATATCAACCCAAATTTACACAAGTTAATGCTAAGGTTCCAATTGAAGAACTAACCCCTAAAGAAAGTTGCAAACAAATTCATTATGCAAAGACATCAACTAGTGAGCCCGAGGCTAAACTCGAAGCTCCAAATGTAAGTGTCCCCGAGATAAAGGTTGAGATCGACTTGACAGATACTTTTACCAACGAGAACAAAATATCCCATTCGATACATTTCGTCATTGACACTCTGTCGGGTCTCTCATTTATCGAAGTGAAGGTTTCAGTTTCACAGAACTCCGAAGAGTATTCCTTATACCTTGATTCATCCTCAGTTGTCTCTCCTATATATACATCATGTAAATATAAGGAAAGCATCCCAATTTTTCCTTTTCCTCCTCATATAGATTTCCCATATCCTAGCGGTCTTTTTTCAGAACCTCCTTTGTCACATCCTAAACTAGTTGAAAGGTCACCTCTTCAGTCCCTCGAGGTTTTTGAAAACCCCCTTTTCTCCTCTCGAAGTTTGTCTCCTAGATTTTCAATGGCTAGTGTTGGTGGCGTTGGAGGCTGAGGAGCAGGTGGAAAAGGTCAAGGAAAATCTCTGCCTCCTAGAATATTTTCCAAGGTAGCTTCTAGATATTCTCCCTTGGTCCTTCATGCCGTCCTTCATGATTTGCCAAAAAATTATATGAAAAACCTACCAAAATTCATGGGAGAATGAGATTTAACCGCAACCGAACACAACCTTTTTTTATCAGTTTGTTGATATCCTTGGCATCGAACACGAAGATTTTTACTTATGGATGTTAGTACAAACCTTTGAAGGAAAAGTAATAATTGGGTTTTGAGGACTCCCGGTAGGTTCCATATGGTCATATGATGATCTAGAAAATGCCTTCCTAAGACAATGGGGAGAGAAGAAGGACCATATCTATTACTTGACTGAATTCAGGGCTTTAAAAAAAAAAAATCTCAAACAGTTATTGAATTTACTCAGAGGTTGAACAAACTGTACAACAAAATCCCAGTTGAATTCAAACCCCCTCAACCTGCGGAAAAGGTAACTTTTACATGGGATTTTGAAACCAACTTTTCCCTCTTCTTAAGAGAAAGAATATATTCCACTCTAGTAGGAATGAAATATGATGCCATAGAAATTGAATCTAATATGATGGAATTTGGGAAATTAATAACTAAGGTTGAGATGGGAACCAAAGAACCTAAGCGTTTTAAATAATAGGCAGGACCATCTGGGTCTGGGAAGTCTACAGAAGAGAAAATGGATGAGATGGCCAAGATAACTAAATATTTATCAAAAAAGATATCCAAAATGGAATTAGATCAAGCCAAACCTGATACTTACGTTAGGAATCAGTTCAAGAGAAACCCTAACCCCCAAATGCAACAAAGACAAATAAAAAATGAAGATCAAAATATCCAAGCCCCATTTAAAACTGAAAATTTTATGCAAAGGGATGACATGAAAAGTTATGAGGAGTTAAAAGAATATCTGAACAACCTTAGTGATAATGATCTCAAGCCACATTTAACAAGACAGGATTATGAGAATTATTTTGATCTAGAATCCTTGTTTAATAATGAAGAAAGCATCAATAATCTGGGAGAATCTACCTATCAAGGACTCATCGACTCAATAATTTATGAACTCCAACCAAAGTATGATTTAAGGCCGAGAGAGAAAAATTTACAATTGTTCCACCAAAAAATATTTTGTCTTCAAGTAAAACGAATGAGGCAGTAAGTACTAAACCATCAACTGAAACGCAAGTTGCCAAGACAAATCTAGTTGAAACAAGAGCAACGCAAACTAAGAAACTGGAAAATAGATAAGCAGAAATTCAAACCTGGGGGTTTAAGTTTGGAAAATGAACTTAATAAAATTAAAATTCCCATGCCTCTGGATGAGCTTGAAAAATATATGATTTATAAAAATCAAATTGCTAAAGTGATAAATTTTTCTGATGATGAATGTCACGCAGATGTTATTAATCTACAAGATGAAAGACCTATGATCATGTTCGGTCCACACATTGAAAACACCAAGGATTTTGTTGCTCCATTTTATATTACACTAATTGTGCACGACCATTTACTCCACAACTAGATGTTAGATGTTGGGGCTTCTCATAATTTAATGCCTAAAATTATCATGGAGAAATTGGGCCTCGAAATTACTAGACCCTATCAAGACTTGTACTTGTTTGATTCCAGAAAAGGTAAGTGTCTTGGCATGATTAAGGATCTGGTAATAAATCTTGGTCAAATCCCTAAAAAAAGTGTCCTTATGGATGTGGTCGTTATTGACATCCCTGCCAAATACAGTATGCTTCTATATAGGTCTTGGGGGGGGGGGATTAGGAGGATTTGTTCAACTGGACATGACTTGCACTACGATACCAATTTTTGGTGGGAAATTCACGCAACTGTATAGAAAAACTAGACTGGTGTATATTGTAAGTGACCGAAAAAACCCCAATAATTACCCTGTCTATGTTGCTAATCAGGTCTTAGGAAATTGTATATTATCTATAGAAGATGATTTCGAAGAATGTACAGAATAAGAAAATAAAAAATTAGAAATAACAAAGAAAAATGTAAATAATAGAGAAGGAATTTGGAAAATGTTCTTCGATGGTGCCTCATCCTACAAAGGAATAGGAGCTAGAGTTTTATTCGTGGCACCAGGTGATGAGTATGTTATTACCTTATCTTATAGGTTACAATGGGATATTGATTATACAAATAATGTCTATGAATATGAAGCTCTAGTTTTAGGATTAGAAGTTGCTAGGATGTTAAAAAACAAACATCTAATAATTTATGGTGATGCAAAGCTTATTGTAAAACAAGTGAAATAGCAGTATCAAGATAAGCACCCAAGTTTGAGATCATATAGGAATTGTGCCTGGGATCTTATAGAGAATTTCTTCTCATCCTTTAACATACACTCTATATCCAGAATGGAGAACCAACAAGCTAATTCCTTGGCCAAGGCTATTGTGACCTTCATACCACCCATTGTCTTGAAACTGAAGTATCACATCAAGATGAGACATAGACCCTTGATCTCGAACAATGTCCAACATTGGAAAGTGTTTGAAGTCAATGAACAAATTAAACAGTTCCTAGACATGATTGATGACTTTTCTGAAACTCGCATAGATCAGGAAAACCAGAATGATCCTACTTGGATTATGCAATAAGAGGAGAACCGAAAAAATTCGAAGACAAGATCGTGAACCACTGTATGCTCGTGCTTAAGAAAAATCATTTTCCTAGAGGTATGATCCCCTTAGAAATATTGTTTGACCAGGATGACACTCCCTTAAAGTCTACCTTATTTCCTCAACCTAAGGAAGTTGAAGATTGTAATGTGGGAACCAACAAAGATCCAAAAATGGTCAAGATATCAAAGTACCTTCCAGCCCAAATGAAAAGTAAGTACGTTGAGTTTCTTAGGAAGTACAAGGAAGCTTTTTCCTGGTCTTATGATGATCTAAAAACTTATGACACCTCTGTTATTGAACATAATATTCCTCTAAAGCATGGTATTAAACCTTTCAAGAAGAAACTTAGATAGATAAACCATAATTTTCTACCAGTGATAGAAAAGGAAGCCAAGAAACTTCTCGATACAAAAATTATCGTCCCACTCATGTATTCCCAATGGGTAGAGAATTTAGTCCCCGTCAGAAAGAAAATGGTGAAATGAGGCTCTGTGTAGATTTCATAAACTTAAATAGGTCGTCCCTCAAAGATAGCTACCCACTCCCGAAAATGGATCATGCTCTAGAAAAGGTAGTTGGGGCTAATAGTATGTCCATGATTGATGGTTTTTCTAGATACAATAAAATTGTTGTCCATGAAGACGACAAAGAAAAGACTGTGTTTACCACCCTGTGGGGAACTTTTATATACGATAAAATGTCAATTGGTTTGATGAATGCAGGGGATAATTTCCAATGAGAAATGGACATCACATTCATCGGTGAGAAAGGAAAATTTGTTGTTATTTATCTTGATGACTTGATGGTTTTTTCTAACTAATGCAGAACATTTACTACACCTCAGGCAGACCTTCAAAAAATGTAGAAAGTTTGGTTTGTCTCCTAATCCTAAGAAAACACATTTCTCTATGCAAGAAGGTACTCTCTTCAGTCATATAGTGTCAAAAGAAGGAATCAAGGTTGACCCTAAATGATTTGAGGCTATAGACACAATTAATATTCCTAGGAATAGAAAAAAAAATCAATCTTTTTTAGGAAAGATAAACTTTTTGAGAAGATTCATTCCCAATTTTGCTGAAATAATTAAAATGATTACAGATATGTTGAAGAAATATAGCAAGGTGAAATGGACCGTTGAATCTAAAGAATCATTCAAGCGTGTCAAGAAGGCTATAGGGGAAGCACTGGTGTTAGCAAGTCCAGACTATACAAAGGAATTCCTAATATTTTCATTCGCTTCCAAACATATTGTTGCAGCGGTACTCCTACAAATGAACGAGGAAGGATTCGAGCAACCAATAGAGTTTTTTATCAAAAGCCTCAGGAATGCAGAATTAAGGTATGACATACTTGAGAAGCAAGCATACACAATGGTGAAGGCTCTTAAGGATTTCAGGACATATGTATTGAATTCCAAGATAATCGCTTATGTGCCAACTAATGCTATCAAAGACATTTTAGTCCAAACATACAGTGATGGGAGAAGAGGACGATGGTTGGATAAAATTCAAGAATTTGATCTAGAAGTGAGACCGACTAAGCTAGTCAAAGTTCAAGGCTTGGCGAAACTATTAGCCGAATCTAATTTCAAGGCGCTCGGGATAAATCACCTGGAATCACATGGATATATCCTAGACATAGAGGAGCTTGATGATCAAATCCCTACAATTCAGATCAAAGATAAGTTTTCTTCCTCTGCTTGGTATTGCGATATTGTTTCATACCTCCTTAACCTTCAGTGCTCAAACAAAATGACTTCATCCAAAGCGAGAACTATGAAGCTACACACAGTTAAATATTGTATTATTGATGGTCAGTTGTACTGGAAGGATCCTCTAGGTTTCTTATTATGTTTCTTAACAGAACCTGAAATAGAAGGTGTCATAAATGAATTTCATGAAGGAGTGTGTGGAGGACACCACGCCTTGAGGGAAATGGCCTACAAGATTTTAAAAGTTGGATATTATTGTCCAAAGTTATTTACTATTGTGAATGCCAAGGTCAAAGCCTCCAACTCTTGCCAACTGTTCTCTGGTAAGCAAAATCTCCATGCACTACCTTTGATCCCAGTCAAAGAAGAAGCTCCTTTTCAACAATGGGGCCTGGGCTTCATCGGAGAAATCCATCTGCAATCGAGCGCTCAACACAGATGGATTTTAACTGCTACTTATTACTTCACGAAGTGAGTATAATCCATTCTGACTCATAATGATATAGATTTGGTCATAATAAACTTATTCAAAGAGAACATCCTGTTAAGCTTTGGTTGTCCTTGAAAAATAGTCACTGACAATTCCCAAGCTTTCAAATCTATGGCAATGGTCAATTTATTCCAAAAATAAAACATTGTGTTAGGACATTCTACAGCCTATTATCCTCAGGGTAATGGGTTGGCCAAATCATCTAACAAAATCCTAATGACTATAATTAAAAGGTGTTGACAGAAAATAAGAAGGCTTGGCACATTCGCTTGAAATACGCCTTATGGGCGAATCGAATCGACACCAAGAAATCAATAGGTACGTCCCCTTTTCAATTGGTTTATGGTACTGACGTTGTACTTCCTATCAATATCGCTCTTCCTGTGATGAAGATTTGGTAGGATGCAAGCGAAGAGCCAAACAACGTTACAATAAGGATGAATCAAATAATCAAAGTCCAGCAAAATAGGGTTGAAGTAGATGACAAACTTCAAAAGTACCAAGATAATATGAAGGCCCTTTTTTATAAAAAAGCTAAATACGGGGAGTTTCTCCCTGGCGATCTGGTTTTGAAGTGGGACACTAGGAAAGAAGATGCAGGGAAACACGACAAGTTTGATCATCTCTGGTTCGGACCATTCAGGATTGTAGTTGTTTAGGGGAAAAATTCATTCTTATTGGAAAACCTCGACAGAAAAATTCTTGACACTCCTATCAACGGGAGTTACCTAAAATATTTGATGCAATAGTCATATTTTAGATTCGCATTGTATATATCGGTTTTGGCTTCCTGTTTCGATTTGCAATTTTATTTTTCTTTTGTAAATTATCCAAATTTTACTTTTACTGTAAATAAGCCATTTTTACTTGATATCCTGAAAGAAAAATATAAAATCATATGTACCACATATCATTTATATGCTACGGAATTTTCTGGCGTTTCCTATTTTAGTTCATGTGAAAAATACTTACCGTCAGTTGAGAGATAAGGATACATCAGAATCCAACACTCATTTTTCAAAAACATTCGCTTTCTCTCAAAACAAGTGATAAATTAATGATTTACTTGATCAAAAATACAAAGGAAATCTAAGGTATGAACTCCTACCCCGCTAGTTCAAACTAAAATTTTAAAGGAAATATTATTGGATGTAAAGGAGGTTTCACTCATATAGATATTGTCACCTGATCAAATATCAGAGAAGTATGAAATTACAGCTTAATTTTGAAGCCTTCTCTTAATGAAATAAAAAATGAAACAAAAAGAAAAAGAAAATAGGAATAAAAAGGGGCTTGAAAGGAAGTTCGAGAATCAATCAACAAACTTGTGTCAGAATGAGATTCTCTTGTGAATGCCCCTACAAAAACATATCAAATAATCGTTTTGTTTTTCCTATCCCTGAGCTTTTATTCTTTTCCAATTTTCTCTACCTTCCCCGGGTCTTCATAGAAAGGAAGAATTATACCTTGACTCTGAAAACTTAAAAACATATCACCGAAGTAAGATCATGCGAAAATATTTATGTTCCTTTGATTTTAACTGAAATAAAGCATGTTCAGGCTAATCCTAATAACTTTTGCTCTTCTATCATATTTTAATTTGACCAATTCGCTCAAGGTCGATCCCTGAAAATCAAAATCCCTATAAAATGTTCCCTATAGGCGAAGGTGTATTTTAAAATCAGAAGGAATTTAGTTTCAGAGTATACTTAAAAAATTATGACAGGCCTTCCTTTCAAATCTTTTTAACAGATATCATCCCTTGTATGATACATACAAATTGAGTGCCCCCACTTCAAAATATTTAAAATATAAGACAGATGGTGAAAGAAAATTCATAATCTGATTGCCCCCATCTCGTCTAAGACAAATGGTAAAAGGAAATTTGTAATTCAATTTCCCCCATTTTGTCCAAAAAGAGATGATGAAAGGAAATTCATGTAATGATTTCCCTCGTCTCGGAAAAATGCAAAAATGCTAATTGAAAGGGTGAAAGGAAATTCAATGGGAGAAGTAGATAACTTCATCGGGGTACTGAACAGGCTCACTGGAAGTGAAACAATATCTATGATATTTGTGTGGTTTTCATATATATCTACATGGCATACTCTGACATCTAATTATCTTTCCGGTAATATTTACATTTTGAATCTATGAGGGATTCCCTAAATAAATTGTTACATGTACTTGCCCTTCATGTGAACGAAATTGGTTGAAGTCTAATATTTTGGTTAAATTTATTTTGATTATCTTAAACAGATCCGAAATCAATTTCAGGAAAGGGAAATTTTAAATATCCTAACTTGAGATCAATAATCGGGGGTGTTTCGAAAGTTTTATGAGATTCGGTTGAAGTTCGTTTTTCTTTGTATGCTTAATTCCTAAAAGTGTTTCCCAGAAATACAATAATGACTCCATTTTCTCAATAAAGGAACTTGGTCTACTATTCTTACATGTCTCACAGGGAAATTCGATCCCCAGATGGAGCCTATGTTGGAACACATACAATCCTGAACTTTTGAGCACTATACTTTTCACCTCATGAAAATATAATTCTACTTGAAGAAAACGGAAAATTGGCAAATGACATTTCCATTTAAGGTGCGGATGAGATCTATCATCGACGAGTTTTCCTTTTGATCGAATGATCCTAATTACTCTGGAGCTTTGGAGCCACCTAAATTTTATAGAGATAAATCTATAACGATCGTTTCGGAGCTCCGCGCTTCGGATGTTGCAATAAGTCTTAACAATAAAAACCCCGAAGCTCTGAACAAGAAAGTGTTTGCTTGTTTCTTTTCCTAAACTTTCTAAAGGCACAAGTTGTAGGACACGTGTACCTTCCGAGTCTTTCCTAAGTTTACACGTGGCACCTCCCTTTCCTCGACATGTCAGAATGACATAATCTACAACATGTCACTACGGGAGACAATCCTTCGGGATTTTAGCGAAGAATGGATTCATGAATCACCGAAATATCAAAATACCAAAGTATTAAATGTCAAATAACTAAGTTAAACATAATCAGTGACTTCATAGTTCGATTTTTGGATGTTTCCCATTGATGATATTCTGAAGTTTTTGAAGCTCGGACTCACAAAATACTTCGAGTTAAATGTAGTTAATTAGGACTTCAAATAAATTACTAGATAATTAATTTCTTCGCATTTCGGGTTTTGGGAAGGCCCTCTCGAGATACTTTGAAAGTCCCTGAAATCCAAACTCCTAAAACACTTCAAGTTAACTGCAATATCTTAAACATGATTAATTTAAGTTTTACAAGTGATTATTCAAAGATTAATCTTGTCGCGGACTCGGGATTTAGGAGGTTCCCACTCTGTCACATCGAAAACTCCTGAATGTGAACCGTTGAAGTGTTGGTGGCATTTATGACTAGTTAAGGATAATGATTCAAACACAGATCGCTAGCTAGAATTTCCCATCAAGTGTTAATAAATTTTGAAGAAAAGCACTTCAATTTTGTATTCATTTTCACTTTCTACAATTAGAAAGCTTTATTTGTTTGAAGGATTCACGATTTTTCTCTACAAACAGGTAATTTCGCTCTGTCTCCTTAGAATTTATGGTGCCACGAAAAAATATTAAAAGTCCTGATGCGGCGGGCGAGGATTCAAACCCAAATGCGTACGTTTTTTCAAACACAATGTCGCAAGCCATGGACACTATTAGAACTTGGATGTAGGTGTTCGATATTATAGAGCGTGAAATCATAAACTTCCTCGAAGACTTTGTCGAAGAGGACGGAGAAACTTATACAGCTAAAATCAGATATATAGCACAGTCGGAGCTACACAAAGTAGTGGCATGGTCGAGGCTCATGCCTTATAACAACCTGATAAGTTGGGCTTTGGAGCATGTTCACATCCATACTAGGAGCATCGTCAACCATCAAAAGATCATTGTCAGCTCTTTACGACTAGAACACATGCATGTAATGTATAAACTATCCAAAAATCCTAGATATTCATTCAATGATGCATTCATTCTGGAGTTCGAGCAAAAGGAGTGTGTCCAGTATGATAGTAATTGTCCTGATATAATCAAGTCTTGGTGGGGGAACCCGGAGAGATTATAATTGATGCTCATGGTTTATATGCCATAACGTCTTTGGATTCTCATATGGTGTATGTCGCCACGATGTTATGTTGATTGTTCGAGAAGAAGATCCCTACTCACTTCTCAGTGGAATGGGTATCCATCATGCATGAAGTAGCAGAGGGTTTCACTTTCAATTCGGCCAAAATGTTTTCTAATAACTTGGCCAAAGAGATTGCATAATATAAAATGGTGAAGTCAAAAGGACCGCCCGCCCCCTTCTACATGTCATCATATATCATGGATTCCATTTGTTTCATGATGCCTTTCCCATTGATGACTTGGATCTGGACCCCGACCAGTGCCGAGTCCAAACATTTGTATCATTCCAAGCTATGGGAAGAAAATGCCAAATATTTCATTTATGAATTTCATACAAGATTATGGGAAACCTGGCTAAGCTAGCAGATTGGTTTATTGAGGAGAAATTCTCCTACATCAGGGTTTTTGGGTGCTTGGTTCTTTACCATGCTCTCTCACAATTCTTACCAGACTGACTGGTATGCAGAGAACTGGCCTACCAGACAGTAACATGAGGTATCAACAAAGAGTTGAAGGCAGCACAAAAAAAGGTATGGTCGACTTTTCCCATTCAAGTTGGCATGTTTTCATTGTTGAATTTTGGTCACTCCAAAGTGGAGGTTGCGGCTCTGGAAGATGTCAAATTGGCTGACATTGAGTTCAAAATACATGATCCACGTAGGATTGTGGAAAACCACCTATCCTAGTTCAACATGAAAATATATGTGCACTAGAACTCCCCATATGACGAAATATTCAGGGGAGTTAGATCTTATGAGGAGGTACAAGATTTTTTTATCAATTTTCAAAAGCACAGGGGGAATAGCCTATCGAGGGTACTATAAGGAGAGAAAATCGCCACTCCCCCTTCTCAGGAATCCAGGTCAACAGGTTCTAAATCCATTCACTCTAGTAAGCATAAATTTGAGGAAACCCCGAAGAGCTCGGAGGTATTGATACATAAATTAGAAGCATCATTATCAGGTCATCTAGGCCCCCAGGAAAAATCTCAACTCGAGGCTTTCCTGAAGTGCGGACAAAATGTGCCTCCCTCGTCACTAACTACTCCTGTTGGCACCTCAAATAAAATAGAGCAGCAGAAATCTACAGAGATTGGTACTTCCATTACATCACTGACACCTCTGCAATATAGCCTCAGAAATCCTAATTCCAAAATTTTTTTGTAGACGATATTACCTCTATCTCACCCAAAGAAATGCCTCCTTTAGATTTATTTTTTAGTAGAAAATGGAAGGCCATCGTAAAAAGGGAATCACACCAGAAGGATGCAGTGATGACTAAGAGGTAGAGAATGGTGTATAATGGAAACAATCGAGATGACCCAGAATTCGCAAAAGAAGTCGTAGGTTCGTTAGGTGCTTTTGACATGACCAATCAATGGTTTGTGGACAATTTGGCCGAACAAATGCGACAAAAGTGCCTATTGGTAGAGCACTTTCAAAGCCAAATACAGACCATAGAACGGACTATAAGGAACAACATGAGCCAGAAATTTGAGAAAATCAAAGCTCATGATTGCCAGCAAATCCAACACTTGCAAGCTAACCTCGAGGAGCTCCATCAAAATTCACAAATCAACCAAGGATTGGTCACTCAGTGTGATGAATTGATAGGTCAATTGCAAGCTATATTAGATGTGACTGAAGGTACCTCAGTAGATAGCTCGGCCTTCCAAACAAAAGCATTGGAAATAAACAAAAAACTGGAAATAGCCCAGCAGGACCTTTTTATGAAGGTTGATGCTATCCAGAAGTGATACCAGGCAGTAGACCTTGCTCTAAAGGAAATATATATTAAGGAAAGAGAAGCTCACTTAGCCCGAGCTAGGTTTCAAGAAGCCATCATATTGGTGCATAAAGATAATGCCCCTGATTTTCCTTTGCTCTCTCCTTCTAAACAATTATGAGGTGATATGGCCTTAAAGGTGTGGAAAACAAATTTGGCAAAGAGAAAAACATTATCGAGAGAGGTAAAGGATGCTTTCCAAGAAGCATTGCCATCATTAGACAAGAAACTAATTGATTTTGAGGGAAGTAGTATCGTGGAGGCCCTMGGGAAAATCGATATTAAAATGAATCAACAGAATTCCATGAAGAGAAAGAAAGAAACTCTAACGGACATTCAGGAAATGAACCAAATTGATCTTCTTAAGATCAATAAGTGGCTAGTAATTCCAAGCTCATAGTTCCAAACCACRGCTCAGGAAATAAAAAGGATCCAAGAAAAKTTGCCTYGAGTAGAGAGGAGATTATTCACTTTTGAGGTAGATGAAATCATTGAGCCCTCAAGGTTCATAGCGGAATTATTGAATAGATGAAACCAATGTATCAAACATGGGAAAGAAATCATATGTGGAAGCAAATAAGGAAACATGCACAGTGCCTTTTCTTTTTACCCTCCCTACCTTTAACCTTTCTACAACCACTTATCTCATTCATTCACTTTCTAATCTTCGCACGTCCCTGATTCATCGTCATACACCTGTTCCATTTTCATCCTCCCCACAAATGGATACTTGTTCTTATTCCCATTATGCATTATGTGATGAGCCATGCAGTTCTACTCATCCAATTTCCATTCCTCCCTGACCCTGATTGTGTCTCATTACATTGCTAAACATATTTGGAGGGACAGATGGAAACATACAAAAAATGGCCAGTATTCTGAATTATTAAGGAGGACAGACGATAGTTGTGTCCATCCCAAAGGACTAAAGGAAAGAGGCATTTTTTCCTAGGATATGAGGAGACAAAGGAGAACTCCAACAGAACTCATCAGATTTTACATGCTTTTGTCTTATTCAAATATATGTTATTTTTATTGTAAGAAGTCTAACCGTTTTGAGGTGTGACAATTTTGTATAAATACATAGATTCAAGATCTATTAAAGGTTGCTTCCTTCCAGATGTAATAGAGAAAACTCTCTTTTTTTTAGTATTAATACAAGTGCAGACAAAGATTCCAAATTTTGTTCAGTTTGATTTTTATGATTCTTCTGTATTTCCACATCTCCAAATTTCCTTATGTAATTCCTTGATAAGCGATTGATTGCAATTTAGTATCACAACTATTGTAATCACATTATATCCGCAATTCGTTAAGTAAGCAATTTTTCCTCTGTATTTGTTGTAAGTAATACAAGCCCTGCAAGCTGCATGAATTACCGTATTTCATATCTTGTTCAAGGGTACACTCTCCATTTTTCTTCCACTGCAAACAAGGTGAGACTCTTATGAAATTGATGCCTAACTTTTTTTAGAAGTTTTTTAACCTTCCTTCATACCATTTAATATTATTGTGACTCAGAAAACGGAATACGCCCTCTATACTGTCCTATTATTGATTCCATTTAAGGATATTTTCTTATATAGCTAAAGGTAGAAAAAACACTCTTTTAAAACATTCTATTTAAACACTCCTGATGCCTGACATTACTCTTTGAGACTTAAGTTTAATATCAGGAACAACATGAGTCATACATAGTATATCTTGTGTAAATTTTTCATTATTCATTACGGTTAATGAGAATTCTTATATTCTTTCTCTCCTTCTTCTTTCTCAATTTCTCTCTACAAATATGTGTAGTATTTTCAAGCTAGATCTATTTTGTGTAGGTTCAACATATTTACAGAAATTGATGGTGTTTAACACTTTAATTGGTAAAAACATCAAAAATAATTTGTTGGCAAAGTCTGAAACTACCACGATGTAATTTTATCTAAAATCAATGTTTTATTTCAAAGTTTAAATGGCAACTCTGATGTTCGTAGAATATTTATACTTTTGCATCATCAGGAAAATATAGGCTTTCAATCAGAGTGACTTTGCCTTTTACTGGAAGCCAAGGTTAACTTTTGTTTTGATTTAAAATTTCAAAACTACATCAATGTCTATCAGGGATGATTTGACACGTTTCAACAAGGTAATTTTTCACGGAGTAGGCTAACTCGGGAGCAAATAGACCCATTTTTCGTACAAAAAAATGGCCCTGAATCCGGCCAGATTTTCAGGGGTAGCCTGATTTTCGCACGATCAAAGTTCCATGCATTTCAGAACCTTACCCCAAGGGTTTTGCCCCATTTTAAACCAACCCAAATGATCAGAAAATCGACCAAAGTTTTGGATTGGCCAGAAATTTAAAACCACACCGTCGGAGGACCTGCTAGAAAGGACACTCAGGAGGGAAGATTTCTCCCGAGTTAGCCTACTCCATTTTTCACTTTGTATCAGAGCGGTTTTGTACTTTGTATCAAAGGCTATCTTTAATTTTATCCAATGAAAGAAATGTATTTCTTTCATGCGTTATCGGGAAAACTTTTAACTTTCAGTCGAAGTGTTTTAAAACTTTCATCGGGATAAATTTCATTTTCATTCTGATGATCAAAGGAAAATTTTAAATTTCAAATATTTGTACCATCAGAGTTCTTTTCAATTTTTTGTATGAGATAATTGGAGTTACTTTTAACATTTAAAAAAATGAAAGTTCAAATTTACCTCCAATGAATAAAGCACATCAAAATAAAATGTATCTTCATCGGAGTGAAAAGTAGACTTATTACTCTAATGAAAGTGAATTTTTTCTCCAATGAGAGTTTCCAAAAGGAATTTATTGAACTTTTGAATTAGATTTTTTTATATATATATAAAAGAAGATTAAGAAAAATTAAAACTTGTTTTGCATAGAACTTCATCATACTTAAAAGAAAAATGTAAATTCAAAGAAAAAGTAGAAAGTGGTATCCAAAATTTTATTAAAAATATTAGGGTGTATTGAGGTCTCAACAATTCCCCCTCCCCCTCCCCCTCCCCGTCGTCCTTTTTCTCTTTATCTTATCCTTTACCCCCTCTTACTTTTATCTCCCTCTCTTGTTATAGTCTTGCAATCTCTCTAGGATCTACTGGAGAATCACCTACCACTATATTGAAATTGTTTTTAAATAATTTTTCATGATGACTCTCTCATTTAGTAAAAGAAGCATGCCATGGCTGAAATAATTTCATGTTTGTAGCATTATGTTTAGATAAATTATCTACCCTAAATAGCATTTCCCTTTCTCCCTTATTAAGGAACACTCATCTCTTATTCTCATGAAAAAAACTAAGTCAACAAATATATGAGTTTATTTATGCACATAAGCCCAAAATCATTTGAATCACAATTAGTTCACATACATGTCCTTAAGTTGAAAGAATATGGTTGAGATGATTACCATGAAAAAAAAAATGGCACATGGTTTTTACTTTGCTTGGATCATTTGGCTTACATGCAATGAGACAAATTGGATTTTTTTGACTTAAGTAGAATGATGAGAGGGACCAAAGTTGTTTTCCTTTCAATAATTTGGGGTTTTTCATTTTTTTCACTCATTTGTCTTACATGCAACATGCTAACACAAGAAAAAGAAAAAAAAACAGATTATGGTGAAAAGACAAGTGGATGGTCACATAAGGAGAGATTTTGTTTACAGTATTACTATTTGTAGTTGATTTAATTTGAGAAACACCAGAAGTCCAAATTGTGCTCAAGACAAATAAGAAGAATAATCTAAAACCTCTTAGAAAATTGGGGTTTACAAGTAAAGTAATACAATGAGAGGATTAAACCTTATTAACCTATACAATAAATATGACAAATACAATGCATGCCAACCTATGTTATTTGGAAATTTTGTTTGTGATTTATTCTTATGAGGATGCTTGATGACCATTCAAATCCACATTGACAATTTCAAACTATTGGAGAACCATTACCCTTTTGTAACACCCTTCTTAGTGTTAACAATTCAATTCAAACATCTATGTCCAAATTGTAATTGAATTCAAGTTATGTTTTAAAAATGTGTTAGTCAACCTTCACAAATTACATAAGGTTGCATAATTGCATTGAGTTGTAAAAGTAGGTTGCGTGTGTGTGTGTGTGTGTGTGTGTGTGTGAAAAAATAGGGTATTCCTACACAATATGAACACCTTCAATAACCACTCACACAAATAGATCAAAGATCAATACACTAATGTTTTTATGTGGTTAAAACCCTTAAAGAGGGAAACCATCCATGGCCCCAGCCAACATGGTCACTTAAGGTAATATATTAATGAAAAAGAAAAATATTGTATAAGAGATTTTATCACAATTAATCATCAGCAAATGACCCTCCATGCTATTTAAATATATATCATGGACCAATCGGGTGTTAAGACACAAATAAATATAGTCATTAAGAACAAGGAGAATATGATTTTTCAGATCAATCTATGTCTAGAACATATCATGACCATCAGATTACATAAATACAAATGCATACTAAAGAAACACGCTTTTTACTAAAGACATAGTAAAGAAAGTTGATCTTAACTAACTCCTAAGTGTCTAAATATTCTAACATCCCCCCTTAAGAACAACTTGGGATAGGATTGAATGATTTAAAAAGGTGACACAATAGGAGAAGGAAGGAGGCATTATATCCTATCTCCCCTTAATGAAAACTTCCTAAAATCCTAGCATAGACTAAAGTTGGAAAACTTCACTTCTATAAGAGACTTTGTGAAAATGTATGTGTTGGCACGTAGTAGGAAGACCCAGGGCTAGTCATATCTATACCAACAAAACCCTTAGACACCAGCCCTTTCGGCATCACCTGCAGAGCAAGTGAAGTCTCACCTGAGGCATATAGAGGGATTGCAGGAACCAGGGTTTTGCAGTGATGAAGGGAAGTGAGGCATTATTCATGTCCTTACTACCATTTACCCATGTGTGCAATTCTCATTATTACCATTTACTTAACATTAAACATATTCTATGCGTGAAATTATAACATCATGTATGAATAGCACATTCATCATCATACTTAAGCATTATCATCATTGCCCAATAACAAAAAACATCATAGCATGCAAACACTTCACAACACACAAGTTTTAATGTGGTTCACCCAACTTGGGCTACATCCACGACGGTTGGATTCTTTTATTAATCATTGATAATTCCCTTACAGCTACGCATTGCGCTACAAAATATGCAACATTAACATTACCCATACTTTCCTAGCCACGCTGCTACAGTTCGAGTTGCACTCCTTAGTCATACCTCATACTTCTTCGTTTGTCCCCCTTACTTACCCAAAAGCACTAAGAACTTACACACTTCTGAACCTCTCTACCCAAAAACCCATTACATATTTATACATAAAAATAGGGCTAAGTCCATTACAAAAGTGGACAAAATTTCCCCAAAATCCTAACGATTTATGATTGTTTTACGCCTATTGCATGCTTCTCCATTAATCATCCTTCTTTTGTGTGATTTGAATCCTTAAAGTCTGCTCCATTGCACGCACTGGTCCATATTCTAACTTCATTTTGACTTCTTATGGTGCAGATCCCAAAACTTAACCAAAATGGCTATCTAATAGTATGTAACTTGGTCATATGTAGGGAAAAAGAGAACTTAAATAAGTCGATCATAAATGATATTTATGATGAAGTGCATGTTTACCTCAATATTTTTGATACGCTGATGGTTATTTGGATCTTTAGTGATCTTGATGGCACTCTGATTCTCGCATAAAAGGGTGGTCAGATGTTGTTGTTGAAATCCAAACTATGAAATCATTTGTTGAATAAATAAGGCTTCTTGACTTGCATTAACCACTACTCAGTACTCTGCTTTTGTTGAAGGAAGAAAAATATTCTATTGTTTCTTACAATCCCAACTGAAAAGTCTAGAACCAAGGTTGAAAACATAACATGCAATCTAATTTTGATCATCGGGGTCATTGGCCCAATATGAATCAATGAAACCAACCAACAAAGGAGTCCCCTTGAACTATAATGTGTCCCAAACTAAATTGTACCAAAAATATACTGAAGTGACATTTTTTCTATTTTCCAGTGGCTCTCATGGGGTGTTTTCATATACTAAGAAACAAGACTAACAGAAAATGAAATATCAGGATGGGTATGATTCAAATATAGAAGGATACCAACTAACTGATGGTACAAAGTGGGATCAACTTCAACATTAGTATGGGTGGCAACAAGTTTGACTCCAGACTAGAAGGGAGAAGGGGTTGGTTTAGAATCTTCCATGGTGAAGAAGGTCACATGCATACTTATATTGGGAAAGAAAAATTCCTTCCTTGGTTTGTAATACTTGGAGGCCAAGGAAATAATACAAATAGCCTAAGTTTGTCATTTCAAATTTATTCTTAAGGATAGATTTGGTACATATATAGCTAATGAAATTCATAGCATTAGATCTCTAATTACCAAAGGAATCCCCGCACCCCTCATTCCCCCTACCTTGATGGGTTGGGAAGGGAACCCTGTGGTATTATTTCCTTTATAAATCTAGCCTCATTTCCTTTCTTATATCACTAAAGGATGAATAAGGAACCCCTAAAGACCCATAGGAAGGGGAGAGTGGCATAGGAGGGAGAATCCATCCATTATATTATTATATACGAAGGATGGAGTAAATGCAGGGCCAGTGAAATATTTGTTAGATATTGGAGGGGTTATCAAATCCAAGGTTTGATAGGATTTACCAAAAACAAAACCATAGGCGTCAACATATTCAAGATTTGAGGAATGAAGAAGTTCTAACCCAAGAAACCATGAGAATCATAGAGACCATAAGTATTGTGTAGAATGTGAAGGAATAAAACGTACAGGAAATATCCTTTAACTAATCATTCATCCATTCAGAAATACCATAATATTACTATACAACATAAGATAAATAGTCATACACCCAAGCTATAACTCATAAACATATAGAGATTAATGTGATTTAGATTCCATTCATTAATATCAAAGGTATGTGAATACATTCTCCTAAAACATAGGTCAAAGCCTACTCAATAAACATCAATGGTAATTAGAAAAAAGATCGACCATGCACTAACATATTCTTCTCAATGACACACATTATATTTGAACATCAAAAATTGATACAAGGCTGAACTTCAAGCTCTAACTCAACTCTCACTTATTAACTCTCTTCTTCCTAACTCTTGCTTACACTTCCTCCTCTAGTGACCAAAATACCAACCCATTACATATTTGCATGCATTCCCCCATATCTTCCATAGATCATGGAAATCATAACTAACTTACCATCTCATCCACAACCTCGTCCATGACCAATCGGGTGGTTACAAGAAAAATTAAAAATATTATAGAATATATATATGTGGATCCGGCCTACATGGATCTCTTTAAGTCCCTATGTGAAATACAAAATGGTTTGGTGCATGTGGTAACCCCTTGGCCAGTGCAAATGCTAAAACTTGGCACCGTGTGGTGTCTCTTCTTGGGTGCACATGCAGTGTTGACTTGTGGTGCATGCACAACTTATGCAAAACCTTAGGTTCCAACAAGCCCTAAACACTATTAGTTGTCTTGTATTCATGACAATGACACTGTCTAAGGAGGGACAAAGGCAGTAGACGGTATCATTTTAATTAGTTCTACAATAAAGAGTTGGCATTTTCCATCAATTTCATCAAAACTTTTGGTCAAGGTATTTATCTTGGTGAAAACATCTTCAGCATCACTTGGTGTGATATTCAGCTCAGTAAGTTTCATATTCTCTCCAATTTGAAGGATTGGTTATACCTCTGCTTGTGCATCTGTGGTTTTGTAGTGGTGAAACTTATCCATTTCAAAGGCATCCAGTATGGCATCTAAAATCCTTTTTTTCTCGGTGTGGTTAGACACAATCCCTCGAAGTAGGTTGGAAACCTATTTCATGGCCTCGTGTTTCTCTCCTAGTGGTATGGATGGTAGAGCCTACTTCTTTTGTTGCATTTGGGATTCATTTGCACAGATCAGAGTATAAATTGCTTTTATTTCTAGAGCATCTTGGAGGTGTGTCCACAATTTGAAGTTGTAGTTCACTATCCCTGAGAAGTCTGTTGTGCATGCCTATGCTTGTTTCAATGCCTCCTCTTCTATAGCAATTTTTTTTTCAACCCCCATTCCTCTATTTTGGGGGTGTGATTTATCTTGTCCTAAAGTTCTAAGTTCTTTTTATTTAGGTACTAGGTGTGCTTCTTTACCTTGTAAATTTTTTGTGGTGCAGTGAGGTTCGTAATTTCTTCGACTATACTGGGTATTTACACATAGACTTCATCAACAGTGTGTTGAGGGGATTGTATTCCCAATGCTCAAAAATAGGATTAAACCCAAGGGAAAGGCCCAAGTAGGCTCCTCCTAGGTTAATGGTCCAAAAACCTTTTGATGGGATTTAAAATTCGTTTGATTCATTCTCTTCATTATTTTTATCATTTTATATTTTATTTCTATCTACTACAGAAAATAAATGAAAGAGTTTGAAGAAGTTTGTGCTAAGGATAACCTTTGGTGACAAACAATGAAAACTATCTGAAATTTTATGTTGTCAAAGAAATAATTCTATTAAGAACTCATTATCTATCAAATAATGTTCAGAAAACAATAACTAATTAACAACAAAAAGAAATAAAATTTAATTGCTAGACATTTAGAAATAATTCCACAGTATCTCAAATAAAAGGAAAAGAAGATTAACTAATAAAGAAAATAATGATTTACCAAAAGTATCCAACAATTCATTCAACCAAATAAGATAGTTCAAAAGTATTGAAATTCTTACTAGATGTATGTAACATTTAATCAGTGGTAGAATAATCCACAATAACAAATAAATACATAGAAATTCAACAAACCAAAACATCTTGACTCCAAAGAATTTATGAATTCAACCTTGAAATAGTTCTCCTCTTACAATCCTCTTGAAATAGCTCTAGAGATTAAATATCTCTTGAAATAGTTACAGATATCCAAGACCCCTTTTACTAAGAGGTCAATCTCTTTATTTATAAGATAAAAACTAGTCTAATTATGGAATACAACTACAAATGACTTTGTAAAAATCCATTCAATATGCATCTTTAGTGAAAAAAAGTGTTCCTAGATTGGCCATGCAAAAATCCATGCTTTTATCCACACCTCCAATTAATTTCCAACTTCAATTCATGCATGTTCAACCTCATAAATATTTCCTCTATTAAATAATTCAACATGTTGTTATTTCTTTTGCAATCTCACGCATGCATATTAATTTGATTTTCTATTTTAGGTACAACGAACTCCAATTGATTCAATAATCATCGACTTCTAAAATTGGAATGTTCATGCACCAAGGAAACAATTCTTCCAACTCTGTTCTCATTCTTTTGTTTGTCAATTGACAAACATCTTCCAGTTTGTAGCCTACACCATTGAAATTCTTCTGACCATGCTATATGATTCCCCTTGCATGTACTTGGATCATAAGAGATGTATATTAGGACTGTAAATCTTTTTTATTAACAAATTTATCAAATAAAACAATTTATTGATCTTAAAACAAAATATTCAAGTCACTTCCTTGAGCCTTATTTCTTTTATTTCAAAAAAATGAAACAAACCATGTCAAATCAATAAAATGTTATATTAAAAACGTTGTAGATGTTGATAATACCTTTCCAATTATATAATACATTCTCAAAGCAGGGATCAGAAACAAAAGTTATTGTGAAAATACCATAAGATTTTTGCATACCATAGCTTTATTTAAAAACTAAGAAACAAATAGTGTGGAATGATAGAAAATGTATAACTAAAATGTTGTATAAATTGGTGAGTCCTTTATAATTGTATAAAGAACACCTTAAATGGATTTCGAGATCAAAATTTATTGCAAAAATATCGAATGGGTTTTTCTCTCATTGACAAACAGTTTAGAACATTTTTTTAACTTTTCAAGAACAGTTCATGTGGGAGGACCAATGATTAGGATCAGTTATTTCTTATGATCGAATGGCTAGGATTACGCTATGAAAATTATTCCATTGGCATCGATAGATGTGTCCTACTCTTGTCGCACCCAAACCCATAATATTTCCACAGATGTTGACATATCATCAACGATCGAAGGAATTCTTGACATTTTTAGTTCAGTCTTACTCAAATTCCCTCTAATGTCTATCATCAATACTTCTCTTAGGCTTGCATCAACATCAAGGTATTGTAATACCTCTGATCAATCAGCCATACAGATGATGTTGTGGCAGATGATGTGGAAAGTGACATGGCAAGTGATGTGTAAGGGTTGAAGTACGATCAATGGCATGGACCTGTATGGTTAGTGACATGGAATAATGACATATTAAGTGACATGAACTAATGTTGTGGAAAGTGATGTGGAGTCGTATGGTCATCAAAGCGGACATATCCACTCAAAAAGTTTCAAGTCAATATTAATTCTCATTTATGATCGGACGATTGAGATCTATATTTAGGTTCATGGTTCATTAGCATTGGTTGATACGTGTCGCTTATATTGTCCCTGACTCCTAAATGTTTTGGTCGACATCGATATTATATTAGTGATCGATGATATCTCCTATTCATTTCTTCAGGACTTTTTATGATTTTCACTGACACCGATGGCTTATCAACGATTGGGAGAATCTTCACACCGTCTATTTCAAACTCCCATGACTTTCCTCTAACGTCGATATTTCATTGGAACTTCTCTTAGACTCTCATCAAAATTGGGGTTTTGTAAATCACTTTTCTTGGTATTTCGGCTCAATCCCTCATGGATTCATTGGCACTCTATATAAACTCTATGGTTTTGTTCCTTTTTTAATTATTTATTTTTCTCTCATTCCCTTATGTAAAACTTGATATTTTTTTGGATTTATTGATATTTTAAATGCAAATAAAACAAAGGGAAAATGCACAAATATAACAAAATACAATTGTGCATCCAATGGAAAAAAACAAAAGAAGAAGGCGTGAAATGGTTAAAAAGAAAAGTGGTACCCTAAAATTGAAAATTTTTATGTGGGTGTGTTATGTACTCCACAAATGGGGATTCACTTGATGTATCCAGTATCTCTGACTATACCTTTGATCAAAACCAAGCAATTTCAAGTAATACGAACTCAGAACAAAAACAAAAAACAAAAACCACCCATAGATCCTTCTATATGCAATTCATAAATGCTTTATTTCCTTATCACGGGGATCTGATTTTGACCAAACACAAAAGATAATTCCTTTTGATCATTAACTTTTACTTTGAGCAAGAAATCAAATTAGATCTAACTTCTAGAATTGGGGTATTATTTTGTATAATCTCTAAGTAACCTTATCACCCTTATGGTGTTGCTCCACTACCAACGAGCCTCCATAGCCCTGACAGGTTCACCCCGATATCAAAAAAAAATTGTCTGATGCCAAAAACAATGCATAGCCCCAACAGATATATCTGTAATCCCTCCTTAACACCTACAATCCCTTTTGAGTTACTTTCCTTCCTCATCACTTCCATTTTTTTATTGTTATCATGCAATACATGCGTACCTAATATTGGATTTTTGTGATGATGAGTTCTTGTGGGATATGACTGAGTCAAGGAAGATGAAATATGTTAGTGAAGGGATGAATCTATCCCCTAGGATTTAAATCTTATCCATTCTAAAAGAAGCAAGATATTTGGCATTTTTTTTTCATCATTTAGATCAGGATTTCTAAAGTATATGACCCTTTTCAATCTGTTCATATTTGATAATAGTCATTACCACCACTTAAAAAGAATTGTATGTTTTTCAAAATCACATATAAAAGAAACTATAAGTATTTTTTTATTCCTACTCATGCTCACCAACAACTTACTCTATTTTTTATAATTAGAACAAATAAGGTATTTAGCTAAGAACTACAATGTCCTATTTCATAGACTAGAGGATGAAAACTCAACATCCCCCAAAAAATTATTTAACAAAAAGACAAAAGTAAAACATGAAAATCATGCAATAACAAATAAAACATGCAAAGTGTAACTTCCCCCAGCTAAAACTAAGAACATTACTTGCGGAAAATACACATAAATACAAAAAAAAAATGCTAACTAAAATTCTTGTAGTTTATCAGCTATGATTTATATACATATTTAACTATTGTATGATAAAATTTAATTAAATTCATCTATGACATAACAAATGAACATCAAGATCGCATCCTCAATGAGAAAAACTACGCGTGCAACATCCTTTGTACTCTATGCGGAAACTATTCCCATAGCATGCGACGATTTGAGCACCATGCCAGAATCCGTTACCATTACTATTAAAATCGATTAACAAATACATTTAAACCTTGAGATAAACAATTATCTATATTTTTTTTTAAATGTAAATGCAGATAACAAATTTTCACCACAATATCATATAATTCATTCTCATGCAAAGAGTAAAACGCATAGCAGTTGAACTCATAAATTAACTCAAGAAAACATATAAACACTTATCCTTTTAAAATAGTTGTACAACCAACTACTTGGGAATGATGTTCCACCCAACCATAGACTTATTTATCCAAATATCAATAGAAATTCAACCCCAAGCCGGGGCTAGGAATCCATAAGAAAAGGGTTCCTCTTACATTTCACTCACAGCTCAATATCCCACTACCTGTTGGCATTCTCCTATAGATATCTCAAATTTCCTCCAACTCTCTTCCTCTTGACCTGCCCAACCCAAGGAATGTACCCCTTCACTTCTCTCATTCCATCAGGTGTTTCATTCATTTATTAGGGTCTCTCTAACAAATGTAACTAGGAATATCTCTACTAGTAATTCAAGGGAACTCACTATAAGGAAAACTACCAACAACAACAACAAACACTTGTTTTTACAGTGCAACTCACACAAGAGTTCACTCTTCAGTATTGACAGCATGGCTCTTAAATCTTCATCTCCAAATTTCTATGATGCACTCCATCATGCTCCATAATTCTCCCATCCTTCTTTCTCTATATCCAATGCTCTCTTCTCCACCATATGTGTGTTGTTAATGTAAAACTCAATGTGTTAAAACTACTTGTAACTGCCTATACTAATTTCCTATATTTTCCCAAATATAGTTGACTTCTCACTTTGCCCAATGTTGATTGTAACTCAGCCCCATCCTCTTAAAAAACTATGGGATGTGACTCTTTGTTGACCTAACAGATTGGTTTACGATCTTGAGTTCAACCTCACGAGGATATGAATCCCCCTGAATTTTTAAAGAGGTGGTACTCCTCTTGTTCTTATCATTCCAAAAATAAACTGAAACAAAACAAAATCTGAGAAGGACCAGACTTTGTATTTACATTCACATTCAAGGAAAACAACATCTGAGATTTAAGACCAAGTGTTGTTAAAAGAAACGCATATGTACAATATTTACAACATGAATAGATCAGATGCATACAGAATATAAAGAATTGATATATCCATCACAACATTCATCAAAATATTTAAAAATACTACAGATAGAGAGAACATAAATGGATCGCAAATAAAAAAGAGATTTAAATTATCATTCCATAAAGCGCCAAAAAGATTATGTTGGAAAAAACATTTGGTAACTCAAGCTTTTGATCAAAGTCTTTGACAATACAGTAAATTAATATCCCAAGTAGATGTTTTGGAGTCTCAAAAATCAAAATGAGTCTTTAAATACAAAGGTAAATGTCTTTAAAGGAAATAAAATGCATCTTCCCTTCTAAGAGGACTAGGATTGGGCTCCCACAGACCATAAATTGAGAATACATGGAAGATAAACAAGGACAAACAAGAATCAGCCTAAATCCCATACAATATCAAGAAGACAAAGGCAAGATGACAAATTATTGTAGCAAAAATGGACAAAAGAAAAACTAAAAGGGTAGAGTTAATGTTCGACTCACTGTGATGGAGAAATTATAACCTTTACTTTCTTGCAGATGGCTCCTTTATAGGTACTTTTTGTGGTTGAGGTGGAAAAATTGTTGTAATTGTTTCTTGATTTTTTAGTTCAGAAATTTCGATTAACTCCTTTTTCAACCATTCCTCAATCTACTCTCCTGAAGGTGCCACGGTGATTTTGTGTTTAGTTTTAATCACAAATAACTGACTTTCGAATTCCCTAATATCTATATTTGATTGATGCAATGTGTTATCCACCTCATCATTCATGTTGATATACTGAACTAACCATTTTTTCAACTTCATCCTTAGAAAATTCTATGTTTCGGTAAATTAATTAGCCCAAACAAATTTTAGTGCTTTAAGTAGTCCCATTAAATATTCATTGGTTAAGATCATGGTATCCATCAATGAATTGGGATCATATAATTCCTTGGTAAGACCAAGAAGTTTAAGAAATAAATCACTCTTTCTAATCCTTAGGGCCTCGATTTCATTTATCATTTCTCTTAATTATTTAATTCTCCTTAACAACATGCCTTAATATGATTCATACAGTAATGAAAAGGAAGTTTTTGTTCCTTTCTTTGAGCTTCATTTAAACTTGAGACTTTAGCTGAAAATGTGTTTACAACTTCCTCGAAAATTCCTTCATCATTTTCCAAATCTTTCTGCAAATATTCTTTGAAATTCTATATTCTGGAGGAAAATCTAGCAATACTTTGGGCAAGCTCCCAGATTTCCTGAATTATATCAATCCTTTTTTTGTATGGCATCACCAACATATTTTCTTATAGCTTGCAATAAACTTGATGATCCTTTGTATTTTGTATTGATTTCAATAATATCCTCCAATTCAAGTATAGGTTGAATAGAACTCAAAGGTTCTTGAAATAGTGGTGCTCGTACCAAAGCAACTTCTAACTCTTTTATCCTTTTCTTTAACTCCAAATTTTCTCTTTCCATTTTTTCAATTGATTGTCTTAATGCATCTCCTATAGCTCCATGAAAGTATGCAATTTTAGATGGTTCTACTCCTTTCAAGTGACAGATTTACTTCTCTTGTGTCATTTGAATTTTGGTAAGCCGTTAATTCCTGGATACCCAAGTTATCTCCGCCGCCTTCTTCAAATTTTTCAATTCTGATGAAGTGTGAAGAATATCCTACTAATTGCATATGTGTAGTGAATTTTTCGTCTGCATCAAAACCCTCAACAAATGTTTCTTCCTTCAAACCCATTTATTCATTATATCTCGCCAATTCATTTAGGTGAGTTATATCTTTAACAATGCAACTCCCGATTTTCCATGGTAGGGGTATAAATTGTCTTTTCCTTTTTTCATGGAAGAAGCGGGACCAAGTGTTGTATTGCCTACATACTTCTCTAACAAAGAGTTTATCTGATGTATAGAATGGTAAAAGGAAAGGCTTCTCCTTACTACCAAATATTCTAATTACAATGAATTCTTTGGACAATTCATAAATATATTTTCCAGTGAGGAAGGAAGTTGCTTCTAAGGATAGCCTTGATGTGCTATGTCCAAATATTAACCTTTTGAATTCTAAGATGAAATTGTTGTGAACTAGGTAGAAACTGTATTGGGATTTATGTCTGTAAAAAATTGAATGCCATGCATAAATTGTTTCTACCTTAAAATCCACATGTTTTTCCCAAAGAAAATCTTGAAAAACATGGCCATAAGCAATGGCAAAAATCAGGTAAGAATTCATATAGAACTTTTCATTCTTTTTTAGGTTATTTATCTCGAAAGAAATTTCACTTGAGATGAGATAACCCCAATCGATGATAGATTTTTCATGTAGGTAATAATGCATAGCATATATAACATTTATTGTTACAAACAAAGTACATTCCAAATCAAGAATGTGGGCAAATAGCCAAGATAATTCTATGTACGGGTATTTTAGAAAATTTACCTTGATCTTGGAAATATCATGGTTGCATATTAGATCTTCCAAATAGTTTCTCAACATTATGTTCCCTCCCTTGTGTTGCTTCATAAATTCATCAACTTCCTTGCTCTTGAATCACATAATTGGTGCAGGGAGTCATAGCATTTTAGAAAATGTTGAAGGATCTAGAGAAATGGGTTGATGACCTTGCAATTGAATTATTCTTCGTTCAGAGACAAATTTATCTATGCACCATTGAGAAATATATTTCATGTCATTTAATTCCAAAACACATCCTCCTAATGGTATTCTTGAGGTCCAGATTAGGTTTGTCTTCTTCTCTGGAGAAAGACGTGTGTATTACGTATATTCCCTAGACCACTAGAAATATGGATCTTCACAACCCAGTGTTTTCAATGTATCTCCACAAAACACTTCCTTCTTCTTACTTGGAATCTTTTCTACTTTTTACAAAGGTGGCGCTACTGTCGATACTTACAAGTTGGCATTTTTTATTTTATTAAATTCCACCATGTACTTCTTTGGTAACTCAATCAATCATATATCATGCTTTAAATATCATCAATTTTCATGGGAGTTGGAATTATTGTGACCCATAATTGATGTATTATGCATTAATAACGAAAGTATGCTTTTACGAGTGTCGGGTGATGTAGAAAGCGGTAATAAATATGACAAAAAGTGGTGATTTTATGGTATGATGGACATAAAGTGTTAAGTATGAAGGTGAAAAATGATATGTATTGGAAGTGCTAAATGTATAACATAGAAATGGAGAGTTGAGGGGTTGCAGACCTAAATATTTGTTAGCACATCTTCGGGAAAGGGTAAAAATTCTCACATTTATATTACAAATATCGTTAAGTGTTGAGAGAGATGCAGACTTGTGGACATACAAACATGGATATGAGGAAGAGTAAGGAGGAGTAAGGAAGTCAGCTCTGAAATGAAAATTGTTGGATTACTAAGAGGGGGGGTGAATCGGTAATAGATAAATTTAATCCTTTTTAACCATATAATCCAAGTGTTATATCAATGTAGAATTATCATCCAATAACTATAGAGTAAATAAGAAATGAACAAATGAATAATCATACACATACACAGTACACCAGTGTTTTATGTGGAAACCCAAAGCAGGAGAAAACCACGAAATGTTTTTTATTATATGTATTGAAGAATTACACTCATTGGAATCACCAACTTCCTTTGTTTTACAGTTGCAACTGGAAGGAGGCTACAACCCCCTTGTTTCTCAGGCTACATCCTAAAGGAAGCTCCAACTCCCCTATTCTCTGGCTACAACCAGAAGTAGTCTACAACCCCCTATGTTCTTCGGCTACAACCGGAAGGTGGCTAAAACCACATGTCCTTGTCTCGTCCAACCACCCTGAAGTAGAAGTATAATGATGGAACCATTGTCACACTATAATTATGAGATATACCATGGTAATCATGTACCAATAAACATGAACCATGCATCAACCATGGATCAACCTGTACCTCGACCTGTAATCAACCTGTACCATAAACAAGTGCATCAACCATGCACCAA
This sequence comes from Picea engelmannii, assembly GCA_009831015.1. NCBI lineage: Eukaryota > Viridiplantae > Streptophyta > Pinopsida > Pinales > Pinaceae > Picea > Picea engelmannii. The sequence continues at coordinate 101,207 of ML783766.1, forward strand.
CCTGTACCAAACAACCTGTAATCAACATTTACCATAAACAAGTGCATCCAACCATGTACCAAGTATGTACCAATCATGTGTCAACTACTCATCAACTATGACTCACCAATATGTACCAACATCATCAACTATACACCTCATGTATGTGTCAACTCATCAACTACTTGTCTCAACCATGTACCCAACATGTACCTTAACCAATATCCCTCATCAATTTCATCATCCAAATATGATTTGTAACATTGTAATAGACCTGGTGTATATGGTCACATACCTACAAACCTTCCTTAACTTTAACAACAAGACACTAGCATTTTCATCAAAATTTTCTTTAGTCTCACGTGACTAGTTTTGGATTAGTCAACAACCCTAACTTGAAATAATCATAACTATGTACCTATAATGAATAAAGATTTGGAACTGATACACAATTTTCTTCAGTGTGTTTTATGCAATTCCTCCAATTTTCACTACTTGGAACCTCTCAGAAATGGAGTTATAGAAAAAATGGCATACCTTGCTGAATTATGGCTTATTCTAGAGAGCGACCTTGTAGAGAGTGCCCCACACGTAATATTTGTTGAATATATCATAAAATATTACACATCATACTAAATATTGTACTCTAACCAACACATTTTGTCTTACTGAATTTGGATCTTTTATGAAGAATTTATGACGTTTTTACCCGAAACACTTGTTTTAGACTATTTTCAGGACTAGCCACAAACCCTATTCCCCACGGAGTGTAACTCCAAAAATACAATGACCCAGAAGATGAATGTTTTTCCATAGATACTTGGATATGTTTCCTCAATGTCCTATCAATTTCACGATCTGAATCATTCTAGAAAAAACATTATTGCGAAAATGGTGAGATGACCTGTAAATAACATACCTTAGAAAGCATCATCAAAATAATGTATCCTCCCTTGAATTTTGGCCTTCTTTTCTTCACCTTCCCTCTTAAATTTGGCTTAGATATCCTTTGGTTACCTCAGTCACCTATAGATATTCAATATTCTCAAGTGTGATGTTAAATGAGAGAGTCTTGCCTCTTATGTATACTCTCCATCTTCTAGGTCACTTAACACCTTTCTAGGTCACTTAACCTTTTTTCCTCATTTTTAGGGTTAACCACTTTCCATAATTAGAAATTTCTCCATTACTTTATCATTTAAATATTCCTNCTTGACTTTGTCACCTCACTTTATCATTTAAATAATCTTCTTTGATTTTGTCACTTCACTTTATTATTTAAATAATCCTTCTTGACTTTGTCACATTAATTTATCATTTAAATAATAATTTCTTCTTTGCAATCTCTTTGACTTCTTTGACCTTTTGGGGCTTCAAGCCAACATATGAGGGTCCTTCAACTTTGTAAGTCCATAACTCTCAAACTATGAGGATTTATGTGACGTTCCACATACCACCAAAAATGGCATGACATGTACTATCCATATAGAATAGTATTACCTTCAAATAAATTAAAACTCATACCATTATACATGAAACAACCTTGGTTCCATTACCCAAACCTTTGTGCTACCAGAATTTGCTATCGGACTTTATTCAAGGGTTGATATCAATGACAACCAGCCTTAATCAACAATATCCCCCTTTTGCATTGATGGAAACACTTTGATGCAATACTGAAAGTCATATCACTCATGCCCCCCTGGAAACATGCCTCTGTCCTCTGCATCTGATGAATCTCTCCCCCTTTTTCATCAATGGAAAAGGTATATTTCCATCCGGGGTTACTCCCCCTGACTGAACTTTCCTCTTTATGGTGCTTCCTTGTGTACATATAAGACATATAAGATAATCATTCAAAATCATTCATTTTGGAGTATAAATAAATTTGAGTCTTTGGTGAAGATACTCAAAGGATTCCCATTGAAGTGGTTTTGTAAAGATGTCTTCCACTTGTCCTTTTCTGCCCACATACTCAACTCTAATGTTCTTTTCTGCAACCTGTTCTCGTAGAAAGTGATACTTGATTCGAATGTGCTTCATATTGGAGTGCATCATTGTTAAGAACCAAACATCAATATAGCATAGAAAAACTTCAAGAAAAGTACTCAACGCCTTGAAAAAGAGATAATATCATATAATAAGCCTCTTCGAGGGGGCAACCTCCTTTTACCCCACTTAAATGTTCAAGTACAAGATGA
>ML783766.1:115524-132731 GCA_009831015.1 Picea engelmannii
ACTTTCTTCAAGGGTTGACATCAATGAAAACCAACCTTAATCAGCAAAAACTATAGCTAAGTATGAAAAGAAGTGAAAAGTGGAAAGTGAATGAGGACTTGTAGACTTGGGAAGGTGGAGACCTAAGAAAAAGTTGAGGGATGGTATGTAGCTCCACATCCAAATTTCTTTAACTTGACTAAGTACCAAAAGAAAATGGAAAAGGAAACAAAGTAAATTATTGTTGTGAGTATGGGGTTGCGGACCTGGGTAATTTAAAAAACATTTAACAATTTTTATGCATATCCACATCCGCATTTTTGAAAAACGACTAAGTATAAAAGATGGAAGTGAAACAAAAGGTAGTTGGAGGTAAAAAATGAGAAAGGTCAATAACGTGAATGCAAGATTACAGTACCAAGGGCTTATAGATATGCAGATTTCAGATTCGTGTTGGCCTCCTCTGCATTATTCGAAAAAATGACTAAGTGCTTGGAATTTATGGTATGGGAGAAAATAGGAAAAGAAAATGAGCAAGAAAAAGCATAAGAAATATCCTAAGAGTAAAAACACTAAACTGGATAAAGATAATGATCAATATATGGCTCCAACTGTGGGAAATTGACCCCATGTGGGTTGTTTATAACCCAAAATCAAGTTCCATTAGGCCATGGAGTCAAGAATAAACAAGAGAAATATACAAGAGAAAAGAAAGGCTATGTACAGGTTTTTTTTTTTTTTTTGACTGATGGGGAATCAACAGAAAAAATGCTTTAGATGTTGCCCATTCGTAGGAAATGGTTGAATTGTACATTTCATATCTTTGAGGAGGTATAAATTATGAGCAATTGTTTTTTCAATTTGGTATGGCTTGATCCAGAGGTAACCCAAATCAGAATCCACATCAGAATCAGAATGTGCAAATGATATTGGTTGAAACATGCAGTGAAGGACCAAAAATCGCAGACGTTACACGTGGAGGAGCTCGCACATGCGTTGATATGGAAACTCAACAAAATCAAACAGAGCAGTGGGTAAGGAATTTGGTGGGGCCTATGCCAGGATTTAACCCCCAGTAGGAAAAAGAGACATATTAGAGTGTATGAAAATGAAATACTTGAACCACGTAGGGAATCATACACATCATCGATATCTCATCTAGAAGGTCTAGCAATACCTGGAAAATAAAGTGTGCAAGTAAGTACATTAACTGAATTATTAAAACATTGTGTAGAACTAATGAGAGATAGAACTGCACTTAGTATATTATAAAACATGATTGATAATTGTGCAAAATGAAGGGACACCCCTATCACACAATGAATGGTAAACCAAGTACTACGTAGGAAGAGAACCAACAGGGAATTCAATTTTAATGCGTAGATTGGGGAATACAATGTCGATAATGTTATCCTAGACTTAGGATCATATGTGAATGTACTACCTAAGAAGACATGGGAGATGATGGGTGAACCTAAATTAATATGGTCCCCTGTACAGTTAAGGCTCGTGAATCAACATATGATAGTCTCGATAGGTTGACTAATGGGGGTACCTGTAAATGTAGATGGGGTGCACAACATGGAATATTTTCAAGTAATTGAGATAGTAGATGATAGTCAACCATATCTAGATTTAATGGGACTGGAATGGGTGGTTGATAACGAGAAAATTATTAACTTGAAAAGAAGGGAGATGATCTTCAAGGTCGTGGATCTAAAGATTACTACACCCTTGGATCCATCAAAAGGGAAGAGATACAATGAGTCAGTAAGAGAAAATGACATGGACAATTTATATAATCTGACTGCGTGAATGGTGGATTATGTCAAGCCAACAATGGATGGTGCGCTTAGTTGGAGAATTTTTAGTTCATGCGCATTAGATTCAGAAGTTGGTATAGAGAATTGGCAGCAGAGGATGCATGAAGTATCAACTAGAAGATGTGTCCGTATAAACCGATCTTTTCTATGGATTGGTAAAGAACTATATGACCCACCCATGTATGATGGACTAACTGAGATTAATGTGTTTATAAAAGAAATTGAATTGCGGGTACCTGAACAAAAGAGGTTGTTAGCACTAGATGTCGTCTTAAAAGCAACTCCAGCTAGATGGTGGGTCGTGCAAAGAAAGAGTATTAAGGATTGGGAACATTGTCATAGACTCATGCAAATACACTTTGGACCTCAAGCAAAAGTAAGTGCACAAAAATACACAGGAGAAAGTGACCCAGAGGATCATGTGGAAAAATGTAGGGATTTATGGCGCTCAGTATCATAAACAGAATGGATGCACTGATTCATGCACATGTTGGATACAATCTCAAGGAATTGGTATTTATAGTTGGAGACATGTAGAGAGACAACAACATAGGAGTATTGGTCTAGAGATTCAAAGTCACATTCACATTTGAACATGAATCTCCCTCCATACAGGCAGCCCTACAGGCCATCCGAACAAATATATTCTCGAACATAGAATCGGTGGAAGAATAACACTTAGGCAATGCACACAAAGCCAAATTAACGGTCCAGAAGCTATCGAAAAGCTATAATGTCACGAAGGAAAAATAAGATGAAAGGGGTCCCAAGAATGTCTAGGTACCATAGACAGAAGGCACATGCACACTAGAAGGTCCAAAGTTGGTATTTGTTGCATAAACCCAACCAATAAAGATAAAGCAAGCCAACATTGGGAAAACGGAGAATCCTAAGTTTGTGCACATAGGAGACTATTGGAACAATGAGACAATTGAGAAGGTGGCAGACTTATTACGAGAATATCAGAACTTATTTCCCACTACATTCTCATAGATGAAAGGGATAGCAGGTGACTTAGGGGAGATGAAGATTCCATTAAAACCTGGAGCTAATCCAATACGACAGAGACCATATATGTTGAACCTGAGGTATAAGGAGAAGGTTAAGGATGAACTAGATAGAATTCTCTACGCTGGAATTCGAATAATCCGAATGGATTATCCCTATGGTGGTGCAGGAAAAAAAGATTGGAGGGATTAGAATCTGCGTCGACTTAAGGAAGTTGAATGACGCATGCTTACATAACTCATTCCCAACACCATTCGTTGATGAAGTACTAGAGAACATAGGAGGTAAAGAAGTGTATTCATTTACTAATGGATTCTCTGGCTACTATCAGACAAAAATCACACAGGAAGACAGACATAAAGCCACCTTTGTGACAGAATGGGACAGTTATCAATACACGGTGATGCCATTTGGATTAAAGAATGCCCCTGCAGTGTTTTCTAGAGTGGTTGTGGCCGCATTCAAAGAGTTCATCCATAAAGTTTTGGAAGTGTACTTAGACAATTGGACGGTATTCAGTCTACTACAGTATTATATCGAATTTATTTGACTCATGTTAGATCGATGCATAAAGTGTCAAATTTCACCGAACTTAAAGAAATGCATCTTTCTTGCACCATTAAGAATTCTATTAGGACATAAAGTATGAAATCAAGGCATATTGGTTGACCTAGACAAGATCATTGTTATTCTATAATTAGTTCCATCGACCTTGGTCAGATAGCTAAGAGAAAATTTGGGCCATACAAGTTATTACATGAAGTTTATTAAAGGCTACGTGCAGATTACAACACCCATGGAAAAGTTGTTGAAGACATAAGTCAAGTTCCAATGGAATGAGGACTGTCAAAAGGAGTTGGATACACTGAAACAAAGACTAGTCACTACACCCATTTTAGTTTTCCATATTGGGATAAAGAGTTCCATGTCCATGTTGATGCATCATCCATTTCATTGGGTGCAATTCTCTCACAACTAGGAGAAGGAGCAATTGATCATCTGATTGTGTTCGCGAGTAGGAAAATGTCTATATCTGGAAAAAATTATACCACTACAGAATGGGATAGCGTGGCCATGGTATATGCGCTCTAGAGGTTCAGAAATTACATACTTGGGTCTCACTTCAAGATGTGCAGTGACCATTCTACATTAAAATACTTAGTCAATAAGCATGTCTTAGGAGGTGGAATATGTAAATGGTTGTTAATATTTCAGGAATATGATTTTGAGGTCATCGTAAAACCAGGGAAACTAAATGCAATACCAGATCATCTCTCATGGATCTTGACAAGAGAGGATGCAAGTAATTTAGATGATAACTTCCCAGATGCACAGTTATTTGCAGTTAGGATGGTGGATGATTATTTCATGGACATTATGGAGTTTCTACATACAGGTGTGGATCCCTCTGACATGATGGTGGTGCTAAAGAAACAATTGGTAGTCAAGGAAGCATACTATCAACTAATTGCAGATAACTTGTATAAGTTAGGGGTAGACGGAATCTTGAGGTGTTGTGTACTAGAACATGAAAGAACAACCATATTGGAGGAAGCACATGACAGGATTGATAGAGGACATTACACAGGAAAAGAAATGGCATAGAATATTTTATGCACAGGGATTTGGTGGCTTACATTATTCAAGGATGCAAAGGGGTATTTTCAGTCCTGCAACGTATGCCAAAGAGTGGGTAAACCATCTCAACACGATGAAATGCCATTAAATCCACAAGTTACATTTCAAGCATTCAATAAGTGGGTTATTGATTTTGTGGGTCCCATCAACCCATGAGCAAGGAGATCAAGAGAAAGATACATCATCATTGTGACTGAGTATTCAACTAGGTGGGCAGAAGCAACACTAGTTACTAATTCCATTGCAGAGACTGTTGTGTGGTATCTGTTTGAAAATGTAGTCACCAGGTTTGGATGTCCACGCATATTACTTGGCGATCAAGGTACGCACTTTCTTAACCAAACCATTACTGCATTAACTAAGGAATTTTAGATTCATCATCAGAAAAGTACACCATATCACCCTCATGATAATGGAACAATATAAGCTTTCAATAAAATTTTGGAGAATGATTTGACAACGATCTACAATATTGGAAGAGACGATTGGGCCTTACGCATCCCTACGATACTATGGGCATACATAACTACAAGTAAGAAGCTGATAGGGAATACACCATTCTAGTTGGTCTATGCATATGAAGAAGTAATTCCAGTGGAGTTCATTGTACCTAGTTTGCGCATTGAAACCATCATTGAGCTCTCGGACATAGGTGCAATAGAGGAGATACTAACACAGCTAATCTAGCTTGAGGAGGACAGGTTTCTAGATGGATTCCATCAACAGGTGCAGAAATCCAGAGAGAAGGCCTAGCATGATCGACACATTAGAACCAAGAAATTCCAAGTCATTGACCTGGTACTACTCTACGACAACAAGTATCTATAGCACCCAAGGAAGTTTCACATGCACTAGTCAGGGTCGTATGTGATCCAGCAAATAAAAGAAACAGATGTTGTGCGGTTGGGAACCTTAGATGGACAGATATTAGACGGAATGGTGAATGGAATTCAAATGAAGATCTATATAGACAACCTGTTGTCTACACAGTGACCTGTGCAATGCAGAAACCCCTGTATTATAGCAAGTGTACCATAGTAGAAAGAAAAGCAAGAAAAAACAAATAAAATTAGAAAAAGGAAAGTAAAAAAATAAAATGTTAGTGATAGGAGACAAAAAAAGACTAAGTATAATCCCAAGGTATCAAAACTTGTGCAGTTGAACTAATCATCTTACACAAAGTGAAAATTGTGTCATGTTCAATGAGAAGATATGGACAGGTCCACCTCCGATGAGAAATGCATTATTGCATGGGTCGGCACGAAAATACCATTAAATATAGTCAGGCATGGAAAAGACAACTGGATGGTCATTGCAACGGGTCATTAAAGCACCGTAGAAGTATTACATCTAAAAATCCGTCAAAAATCATGGATTGATCAACAGTATGTAAGGAGGATCATAAGGTGGATTTGGCGCTTAAAGATCATTTAGTTAACCAGTTACCCACTTCAACGCTAGATTGGACAAGGAAGTTAAGGAAAATATAAGACATGTCTACTTAGCACAAACACACCAAATACTAAGTGGGAAGGAAATTATAAAGTTATGTTTTGCATGCAAGCCCGAGAAAACAGAGCAGAGTTCCCCTAGTCATGTTACAGTGACCCGCACAGATATAGAGAGTTCATCTGCAAGTTCATCATATATATAAAAAAATGGCACCACTGCGAGTAGGAGCACCCTCCAATGCAACAAGAAAACATTCCAAGCAACCAGTAGATGTTGAGGTAAAATAAATTCCCAGACCTTCGGCCCCAGAACCTCCCAAAAATTTTTACAGAGATTATTTTCCTTATAGTATCGTCAAATGCCAAATATCCATTACCCATAGCACCAGTCTCGAAGGGTGTTAGGAAAGACAAGGACATGCTCGACAAGGTGGCCAACTTGAATTTTATGGATCATGACATCACGAACACATAAACGTTACATGAGTTGGACAAGGATCCATATTTATGCACAAAGATAGACCCTACTACATGAAAAACTCAGGTGGAAGTGAAGGAATGGGAATCAGGTCTAGAAAAATTTTGGATACTTAAGTTGTTTGAAATTACACATTTTGAACTGAGTAAAAAAATCAATGCCTATGTCAAGGTATTTCTCATTTGCATCCATGGGGGATCACTTTGGCTAGATCCCCGGGTTTCAATTGATACAACACTAATTGTGTGCATTACAGGGTTGATAAAGGAAGGCAAAGACCTGGCCTTATTGTTTCTCAAAATAGGAGAGCGAGCCTTCACTGAGACCATCAAAAATAGGTATGATACATTCAGAGGCAAACAGGGTCTGGATGTAAAGAGAATCGGTGACTAATAGGTCAGGTTCACAACGTAGGTTTTGGCCCGCAAATTATTGCGTAAATGTCGAAAGGATGAGGTACCAGTGGCAGTCATCTTATGGAAGAGAGATGCAAGGAAGGCGTGTAGATGAACTGGGCAACCTTTCTCGTGAATCAATTCTTGCAGGACTGCACAGAAGCCCAGGAAAAAGGAACAGAATTTCATTACGTGTGGCTACTTATTCTTATTACGTTGGTCATATGGTAGGAACCTGCATTCTACCAATGCATGTGTGTTTCAGATCACAATCCATTTATTGCTAGATACACCAACTTGTGGCACTCCACCATAAAACGAAGGCATACTGATACCAACATTGTTTTTTACTCATATTTTCAATTCATCACAAAAGTGGTAGAGACTATAGTATGGATTCCCTAGGAATCCATTATCTCCTACCAAGACGTCGCGCATTTCAGAGATAGCATCCACCACCTTTATGTGCAAGCCAAGAAGGATCTTATGCGGCAGGAATTACCAACCAATTACCGACAGATAGTGGATGAGATGCACGCCATAATTAATGATTGGGAGGATGACTAGAAGAACCCATTCGACAAGACAAGGTCCTCTGAGGAGGATGAAGACAAAGGAAAAAGTGAGGAGGAAGAGGCTTTGGGCCGAAAAAATGGCACAAATAAGCATCAGAGAAAAATGAAAGTCCCTGAAGTTTGCATGAAAAGGAAATATCAGGAGCAGGAGGGACGCCCGAAAAGACAGGGGGAGCACGAAAGAAATAAAAATAACAACGCTAGACCCAATTTTATATCTTGAGTGATGATGATAAGGATCACATTGGGTTCTTGATCTGTGATTCCACCGAAGAAATTTGGGAGGAAGCTGTGAAAAATCACGAGGACCACTAGAAGAAGGTCCAGGATTAGTTGGGATTCTTGCAACAACTGTTAGAAACAACATGCATTGTGAAAGACCCTAAGATAGGGGACGGCTCATCCATAGCACACAGGACAATCGAGGCCAATGTGTGGTAAGCTCTAATCCAACCCTCAGGGGAGCATCACACTATACAGCTTGAGGAAGTTTGATCTAGATTTTATGAGCAGAACGAAATGAATATAGATTATTAATAGGTGCTTAACACAAAATAATAGAGATACAGTGAAACAGGCGACGCATCTTCTTCAGACGGAGGCGTTGCCCCCTTCAAGGTACAAATAAACTTCAATATTCTTATATTTGAAGGCCAGATAGACGGAAATGTTGTAGACAAGTGGTTGAATCTACTAGAAGGGTATTTTTCTGTTCATAACTTTTTGAATAAAGAAAAGATTACTTTTGCGCTCCTCAAATCCGTTCCCCATGTCAAATATTGGTGGGAAACTTTCTGTGAGCAAAAGGAAACAGAGGAAACCTCATTATTTTCAGTCATGGCCACCTAGGAATCCTTCAGGGATGCTATTAAGGAACAATACTACCCTGTCGGAAGTTATGACAACCTGTATACCAAATGGACCACACTGCGGCAAGAAAGAGACCAAGCAGTGCTAGATTTCACAAATATCTTCCATACCTTGCGCACCAAGTTGGGTATCAAATATTCAGAGCGACATCTGGTGCTCAAGTATTGTGGTGCTCTGCATAGATACATCCAAACCGAAATAGAATTTTTGGACATCTCATCCTTGGGCGCGGCCTATCGATATGTCGTCAAAATTGAGCAGAAGCTCAAACAAAAGACACGGCAATTTGGACCTGGGAACCCCTCACAACAAAAACCAGGAAAGGGCGGCCCCAACCCACCAAATAAAGGACAGAGCAAAGATGGACAGTATCAGGACAACCAGTCCAAGCCGTAAGCAAAGAAGGACATCGGAAAGATAAAGAAAGATACCAGGAAATGGTGCGACTTCCATAAGATCCCTTGGCATAACACTACTGACTGCCGCTCAAAGCAGTCACTGGTGGCCGAAGTGAAAGCCTCTGAATCAGATGTAGATTATGACTCTGAGCCAGAACTAGAAAGGGGAAGATGGATCATTGACGCGGAACCCAATGCCACCATTGCTACCACCAAGCTCTAACCTGGTGAACCAGACGAGCCAGAAGAAGGAGAGCGCCTCTTCCATTCACAGATGTGGGTAAAAGGCACCCCACTGCACTTCATCGTTTATATCGGTAGCCAAAAGAACCTCATCTCAGTAGAGGTCATCAAGTGGTTGGCCCTACCAACAATGCCACACCCACAACCGTACACCATTGGATGGCTCTGCCAAGGAAGCGATCTCCACGTCAGCCAACAGTGCTGACTATTGTACGGCATCAAGCCCTTCAAAGACGAGGTATTGTGTTATGTTGCTCCTCTCGAAGTTTGTGATGTTATTTTGGGCCAACCTTATTTATGGAAACGTCATGTTGTATATGAGTCTAGGACTCGTAGTGTTATTATTACTTTGAACAGGAAATTGTACAAGATACCTGAGGTAGTCCCACCTAGTGTTATTTCCTTTATCTCTGCTAAGCAATGCTGGAAGGTCATCTCTCAGATGGGGAAGTTTGTCTTCTTCATGATTTTCTCTCAGAATAAGCGAAATACCACAGCCACATCCAGGGTCTCTATGGCCGACCTCTCCACACAGCAGAAGCAAGTAGATAAGGTCGTGGAAGAATACTCAGATATCTTCTCCTCACCTACAGGGGTTCCTCTGCACTGCCAAGTCAAGCACCCCATCGATCTGACCCATGACACACCGCTACCCAATGGCCCAGTATATCATCGTTCTTTGTTAGAGAATGAGGAGATCAAGCGACAGATCTAAGAACTACTCCATAAGGCACACATCTAACCCATCTCATCACCTTGCGAGAGCCCAATCATGCTGGTACAGAAGAAAGATGGAATCTGGAAACTCTGTATTGAATATCGGGCTCTTAATAAAATCACAGTCAGAAACCGGTACCCAATTCCCTGAATTGATGACCTCCTTGATCAACTCACGAGGGCCAAATACTTCAGTAAGATTGATCTGAAGTCTGGCTACCACCAGGTCCCGATAGAACAGACAGATGTATGGAAGATCGCCTTCAAGTCAAAGGAAGGCCTTTTTGAATGGTTTGTCATGCCCTTTGGTTTGACAAATGCTCCATCCACTTTCATGAGGATGATGGAAGATATCCTTTGACCATTCACCAATACTTTTGTAATGGTGTATCTGGATGACATTCTAATTTACAGCAAGACTTGGGTCGAACACTTGCAGCATATTTAGCAAGTTCTGCACACTTTGCAGCAGCACAAGTTATACGCCAACTTGGAAAAATTCTCCTTCGGCATGGACAGGGTTTATTACCTGGGCTACATCATTGATCAGCATGGCATACATGTGGATCTAGCCAAAATCCAAGTCATTCGTGACTGTCCAGCCCCAACAACACTCACTGAGCTTCAAAGCTTCTTGGGCCTTGCCAATTTCTACCATAGGTTCGTGTTGGGTTTCTCCCATATTGCATGGGCCCTTAGCCAAATAAATAGAGGTGGTGGTAAGGCAAAATTTGCGTGGGGCTGGTCCCAACAACAAGCGTTCGATTATTTGAAGCAGCGCTTATGCTCAGCCCCAGTACTTTCACTACCAGTCCTGCAGAATCCTTTTGAGATCGAGACAGATGCTTCAGACTATGTTGTGCACGTCGTTCTCACTCAGCACGGCCACCCTGTGGCCTATCATAGTGAGACACTGTCATATACTATCCATAAGTACCCTACTTACGACAAAGAAATGTACTCCATTGTGAAAGCATGCCACCAGTGGAGACATTACATTCTTGGGAAGGAGGCAGTCATCCACACTGATCATAAAACACTTCAGTTCATGCAGATGCAGGGAAAATTGCAAAATGATCGCCATCAAAAGTGGTTCACATACTTGCAACAATTCCACCTCAACATCAAGTATAAAATGGGAAGCACCAATCGCGTCGTTGATTGCCTCGGCAAACCGCCAGTTGCGACACTCACCACGATGCTAGACTCTTGTGACCATGAGACATCTGGATGGCCCCAACTCTATGAGACAGACCCTGACTTCGCCACCACCTACCAAATGTTGGGTGAAAATGTAGTTGTCAATAATTTCCATCTTCAGGATGGGTTTTTGTGTCATCTAGGCCATATCTGTGTTCCATCAAGTGAGTGAATGAAGCTGATCTGAGAATCCCACTACATCGGGTGGAAGGACACTTCGGCATTGAAAAGACAGTGGTGATGCTACAAAAACATTTCTACTGGCCTAAACTTCGACAAGAGGTTAGCAAGTATATAAGGTCCTGCACTGCCTGCGCTATTTCCAAATCGACCACTAAGAAACAGGGCATGTACACCCCTCTTCCTACTCCTAACAGGCCATGGGAATCCATCTCAACAGACTACATGTCAGGCCTCCCATCCACCAAGAAGGGAAATGACTGTGTTTTTGTGGTTGTTGATCGCTTTTCTAAGATGGCGATTCTGGTTGCCTGTAAGAAGAGCATCACAGCAGAGGCCACTTCCAAGCTCTTCTTTGAACAAGTCTGGGTACATGTTGGAATCCCACAAACCATTGTCTCATATCGGGATAGTTGATTTCTCAGCACATTCTAGTCGAGCCTCTGGTCACTGCTGGACAACAAGCTCACCAAATCCATGACCTTCCACCCCCAGATAGATGGTCAAACCGAGGTTGTAAATCAAATGATTGTGCATATCCTTTGCATGTATAATTCAAAGCACCCTCACACATGGGATGAGAGCCTTCCCTATGTCCAGCATAGCTATAACCGAGACTTGCATAGCTCAACTGACCACATCCCCTTTCAAGTGGGGTTGGGATTCCAACCATTGGGACCCATAGATGTTGCACTTCCCCTTGCGGTCACCTTGACCGACTCATCTCCTCCTCCAACTAAAGCTGAAAAAGCCACTTGGTTCATTGAGCGAATCCATCACATCCACCAACAAGTTCAGGATATCCTACATAAGTCCAATGAAAAGTACAAACAATGCCATGATCAACATCGGGTGCCGCATAAGTTTCAGGTGAGTGACAAAGTTTGGTTGCACTTGTAGAAATAATGCCTTACAGGACATCGGAAGCTTCGCTCACTCCGTTATGGGTCGTACACTATCACCAAGGTCGTGGGGGATAATTCTTTTGAGCTCAACATTCCTCCTTTCCTTGGTATGCACCCAGTGTTCAACGTGGATCTCCTTCGCCCTTATTTCCCACCATTATTGGACATCTCAGAAGTAGCAGAACAATTGAAACCAACAGAGCTCAACCCTGACTACCTACAATAGGCATCCAATGATCATATTGTGGACAGACAGATCAAGGGAACTCGACAATAAAGGATCCATCTTTATCGAGTCGTCAAAGCAGGGCAGAGCCTGCACCAAGGCAAGTGGCTCACCCGGGGCCAAATCCAGCAGAAATTTCCTCATCTGATGGGGGACATCAATGCAATGGATACCATTGAATTCCTAAGGAGGGAGGATTGATCCAAATGGATATCAGTGTCTACCCACCTTTTCCAACTGGCTCAAAATAGTTTTCTGACAATTTTGGCAATTTACTATTTTTAGTAGTTTTAACTTCTGGGGCCATTTTGAGGGCCTAAATGAAGGTTTTTTTGGATCAATCTCCTTAATGATATCCAAAGGAATTATTGAGCCCCCAAAATGAATCTCCTGAACGATACCTTTCCAACAGGCTATCACACGCCTAAAACGGAGATCGTATGCAAAAGTTACGACCCTGGGAAGTTGATGTACGAACTTACCCAAACGGGGGCCCGCATGAATTTTGGCACTTCATCTCCCAAGGTTAGGTTTTTGTATGTCTAGGGTTTTTGTCATTCTTTCTTATTGTAAAAAGGCCTTCAGAGCCTCATTGTAACTCTCTTCTTGCAAATGTGTGTTGTCATCACATCTCTTCTCAGAGATAAGCTGCCACCATTCTAGCAAGCTTGTTTCCGTTACATTTTACAGTTTCAACTTATTTCGTTATTGAATAGAAAACCTTCATTTAGGCCCTCAAAATGGCCCCGAAAGTTAAAACTGCTAAAAATAGTAAATTGCCAAAATTGTCAGAAAATTGTTTTGAGCCAGTTGGAAAAGGTGGGTGGCCACCGATATCCATCTGGATCAAAGTCACTTTGAAGTAACCAGTGGGGGCATTGCAAGAACATATTATGACCTTAGGCCAACTTAATATCGTCATCTCCAACTTACCCATTCATAGGATAAAGGAACTCCAAGTTCAGTTGGTTCAGGAGATAAGGCATCGAGGTGACACTACACACTGAGACATTATAAAATTGAGGGACAAAAGCTCCCACATACAAACACGGTATGATACGAACCTGTGGCAAAAGAAGGAGCTTGAAGACATAATGGAATAAATCCTAAAGACCCAATAGAGCGCAGAAGAAAGGG
This sequence comes from Picea engelmannii, assembly GCA_009831015.1. NCBI lineage: Eukaryota > Viridiplantae > Streptophyta > Pinopsida > Pinales > Pinaceae > Picea > Picea engelmannii. Next base: position 128,748 of record ML783766.1, read on the forward strand.
AAATGAAATCCCAAAAGGAGAAGGATTGTGTAGACGCTATGGTACAGAAGACCCAGGCCATTGTCCAACAGTTATACAAGAAAGTACATGAAGTCCCCCTGGTCGCCGAGGCCACCATGGAGGAATAGTTTGTGAATATTGGGGATGTTATGAAGAGATTCTGAGAGCAATTCCAGGATCTCCAATAGCATACCACACCAAGCAGGCGACATGAGGTGCGCAAGGGTAGACTGTGTATGACAACAACAATAGTTTCCAAGATTAAGAAATTTGAAGATGATTGCACACACCTTTGTGAGGAAAGCGCCAAAGTCTGGGAAGAACTCATGGAAAACCCAGAAATGTAGGCAATAGAGGCCAAACTACAAGAAGTGTAAGAGCATGCCATTGAGGCGACCGAAAAGGCAATAACCTTGCCACCGGTCAAGCGAAGGGAGACCATTTTGGCATAGCAATAAGCATATGTTGAAGTAGAGTGACTGAGGGACCAACAAAATGTCCTTCAACAAAGACTTGGACCTAGATAGGAGGAAGTAGTCAAGATTATTGGATACTTGGCCATTGTCTAGGAGAAGTTCAAGAAGGTCATGGCTAATACAAAAAATAAACTGAACGATTTGACTGAGTAGGCCACCGAGGATATCACCACCAAAGAGGCCACCATTGTCACAAAGGTGGAAACAGCTAAGTCTATGGCACAAGAGCTCACTGCAGCATGGAAGAACAGGAAACAAGCCTTAGTGGCTTGGGATGATCCACGGGTGAGTGTTGGGGACCTGTTGGACAAGCAATTTTTGAATATACAATCCTAAGTATAAAAGAGGAGCACATAAGGAAGGAAATGCATAGAAGGAAGGATTCACGAAGAAGGAAGGAATCACGTAGAAAGAAGGATTCACACAAGAATATAGAAAGTGCACAGAAGGATGAGAAGGATGGAGACAATGCAAGACAAAAGTATAAAGCAAGAGAGCGATAAAAGGAAGAACAAACAATGATGGTGCGACTTTCGAGAAATAGAATAACATCAAAAAAAATGTATAAAGAACAAGATGTAGAAGAAGGAAAATAGCTAGTTAACTAAAGATGGCTATGCCATGCATTGTAATGGGTTATTTTGGGATAGATAATAATAGAACTTGAAACCCTAAATATTGGGGTATAAATATGTAACAGGATTGAGAGAGAGAGAGAGAGAGAGAGAGAGAGAGAGAGAGAGTTGAATATGTAAGTGCGAGAGTTTGCGCATGGAAGAGAATTAAGGTTATGGAAAGATCATGAATGTAATAGTGAGTTAGTAAGAAAGAAGATGAATAAAGAAGGAGTTTAGAGAGGATATTGTGTCTTATGTTCTTACTTGTCTTTATGCATTCATGAATGATGATATACTTCGCAAAATGAATTTAGTCTATGAATTGGTTATTCTAGAATGTTCATGTATGGCTGTGATAGTTTAGGTAATAATCAAGAATATACATAAGTTAAGATCAGGAAGAATGATTCACGCATCAGCCTCCCTTTCCCTTACGTTTGTCGAAACCTGGTTCTTGCAGCCCCAATAGATACCTCGAGTGAGACTTCATCTGCGCAAGCAGGTGATGCCAAAAGGGTCGGTGTCTTGAGGGTTTTTTTGGTCATGGGAAAACCGAACCTTGGGTCTTATAACCCCTACGCATACAAGAACTAGCCAACACATCCCCCTGATCTAGAACTTGTTTTCCACTACTCCTTCTCCTCCCTTATATGACCATAGGGTGTGTTCCTATCCCTTTCGGGTCATCTGAAGAAGGGCCATCTTGTTGAGTTAATGCTTGAAGGACCAGTGGAGGAACCTGGGTGGTTGTCTTCCAGGAAGTATTGGCAATTAGGGTCAGGTTGTAACTACCTACCTATACGATTTTCAATAAAAGAGTTCTCTTTCCCTCCACACATGTGTAAATTGATTCAGTATTTTGATATATGTTATTTTGCTTCATACACTTGAATTTTTGCACATTATATGTATGCTTTGAATTCATAAATACCTTGTTGCAGCATAGACTTAGTCTTCTTTTGCACGTTGATACAAGTGAATATCAAGAGAAAAATCAAAGGTGGAAAGCAAGGATCAACATCGGGCATAGGATACAAGGTGTGAAGTCTCTCCTTCTCTTCTTCTATCTGTATCTCCTCAAAGTAGTTATTTTCTTATAGCATTGTTGTGGGTGAGGGTAAGTTTTGTCTTTTACATATGGTATCGCTATATTGTGACATGACCCAAGGTCACAGTGGAAAAATCTCGTAATAACAATGACATAAGAAATAAATCCTCCCATCAAGCAATGCAATTCTTGTGAGAAAAAGGGACACATTGAGAAACATTGCTAGGTATTACACCTTAAGAAGCACCCCAAGTACTTCCAAAAGAAGAAGAAGAAGAAAATTTTGATAGTTGTATATGAAAAAGAGAGGGTGGAAAATACCTTAGACCTAGAAGGAAAAATCAATTGCACTACCATTTTAAAATAGGTAGCATTGGTCAGGTATAATCCCAACGAAGAGAAGGAGATGACAAAATTGTTTTGCATCAACATCCACATGAAACAAACCAAAGTAGATTTCTTGTTTGATCCTGGTTTGCAATAAAATTTGATCTTTGCGCAATTGCTTAAGAAGCTTGTCCTAGAGACTCATGATCATCTACACCCATACCACTTGGGCTAGGTGAGACATGATGTATAATTGAGAGTGAAAAAATAATGCAAGTTCAAGTTTACCATCAACCAGAACTTCATAGATGAAGTGATAGTAGATGTAGTTCTATTGGATGTGTGTGGAGTCATCTTGGGAGGCTCGTACTTACAAGTGAGAGATTCCATATTCAAGATGGGATAAATTTAGTATCCACTTATCAAGTATGGGAAGGATTTTTCCATAAATTCATGCAAGGAAAAGGACAAATTTTCTTTAATCAGTACTTATTAAGTGAACAAAACCATTGTCAATACTAAGAAGTTTTTGTTGTTGTTCTTGAGAGAAGGAAAGTAGCAAGGAGAGGGTAGAGAATTGGAGATAAAGACATATTTAAAAGGATGTAATTTCAAGTAGCACCAATAACTACAATTGTTGATTGAAGCCTACAAGGAGGTGTTTCAAGAACCTCAGGGGCTGCCACATAAGAGAGAGGTTGAACATGAGAATCAGTTGTTGTCAGAGTCTCCATTGTTGAACATTGGGATATATAGGCAGTCCATCATAGAAGAAGATGAAGTGAAGAAGAAATTGTAGTATTTTTTGGAGTGGGGATTCATCAAGCCCAACATCTCTTCAGGTGATTCATCCATGTTATAAGAAAATCCCTCTGCAGACAAGTGGATCTTCCCTTGGATTCTAGACACCTAATACCGAGATAGAAATATGCAAATCGACACTAACATCCCTTTGAGATTTGATTAACTAGTTGAAAAGAGAGAAGGAGAAAAAGTGATCGTACCTATTTCCGGTGTTTGTCCTCGCTGCTCCAATTTGAGCTTGACCTCCAAACTTGTTCGCACAACTTGATACCTGAAAACCATGGACAACAAAGAGACACGGGGAAACTCCTACTCTAGCATACTATATTAAAAAAATTCATCCACATTAGACAAGCATATGTAAAGATACATAAACTAGAAGGAAATAGGCCAAACATATATTAATGAGAACATTAAAAAGACACTTACAATCTATAGATGTAGTGGCAGCAGCCTCTCCAAGTCATCCTCATCCATCGCTTGCACAATTCTCTCAAGATCATAGGTTTGATATCCAAAAGATTTCTCCCAAGATCATAAGTTTGATACCTCAAATATGCCCTCCTTCTCCATGGAAATCCCTCATTATATAGGATTTGGAGGCTTAACCACCATGGAGAGGATCACTCATCAAATCCACTAAAATGGGATCTCCAAGATATTTGGGGAGAAAATATATCTTAAGGATTTTAGGGAGGAAATATCTCTCAAG
>ML783766.1:133311-168194 GCA_009831015.1 Picea engelmannii
TTAACAAGTGTGAGGGAAATCACCAGTGATGTCAAGGACTCCCAAGGTACCTTAGTACAATCCAACAAATGTGAATAAATCAGCTGAAGTCGAACATTCATGGAATCATCAGATCAAAGGTCAATGATGTAAACCTATTGTCGGAGGCGAGGAGGCCTCCCATTGAGGCATGCAGGTCCCAAGGTACTAATTGTTTTCTAAGTATAATTCTTGGATGATGTATTGAAGTTGACAGGAAAAGACTCATCGAAGGAGGGCCTTGATGTATCCCTTATCATCGACACGAAATTGACACGGGAAAGTGATGTAATATGGTGAATCAAATGAGTATGGAATGACATGGGAAATGGAAACGAACAATACTACAAATGGATGGTTTGAAGTGAAACTTCCCTTGAACATGCTAAGGCACGACAACTAACTTGGCAACATTGACTCAACGAGTACCAATAATGTAATGTGACAGCAATAAGAGAACTCTTCAACTAGACGAAAAAGTATGGCGACACATGGAATTGGTATGACTCAAATAAAAGTGGATTACCCAACTATAATATGGGATGCAAACAGGTGCCATGTTCAAGGGAGACAAAAGCTTCCATAAAGGATTCTCAAAAAACTTGACCCACTTCCTTCAATTTTTCCCCCACCCAAATAGATGAGTACCTCTTTTTCATATAAGGAGCTCGAGGAGGGTAACACATGCTTGATATAACTCACCTTTGGTGAGTTCCTCTTCCTTTGTTTAACAAACTGGAAGAAGTAAGGGTGTGTTCCCATATGGGCCCTTCATTGTGTAGTTTAGCGAGTCCAAAGAAGGAAAACTCGGTGGTTTTTCATGTTTAGAGAGTCTAAAAAGAACTTAAAGGCAACTCCAAAGTTGTCCTTTTTCGGAATTTTAGTCTTGCAAGGCCAAAAAAGAGATAAACTACCACTCGAAAGATTCCCTTTCAAACCTTTTAGCGAGTGTAAAAGGAAGCAAGATCACTCGGCAATATTTTCATGTTTAGAGAGTCTAAAAGGAGCTTAAAGGAGACTCCAGGGGGTTCCTTTTTTGTATAACCTTTCCAAGTCTGAAACAAGAGATAAAAGTATACTCAGTTACATTATCATGTATTTACGAGAATGAGAAAAAACAAAGACTAAGCTCGGTAACCTATTCTCATGTATTTATGAGCATGAGAAAGAACAAAGACTAAACTCGGAATTGGTTTCATTTTTACACACGCTTGAAACAAAATTAAACTATGCTTTTAATTTCCCAATGTAATTTCCAAAGGTTTTGAGGGATATCCATGGATGGTTGGTACTCTAGCCCCAACTTGCAAAGCTAGCGGCTTAACTCCAGAATGATAATCAAATGCTCGAGACATGCCCCCCCAAGCTTCATTTCATTCGTCGACTTTGAGGTTGTCACCAATTTTTGTACTAGATGGAGAAAAAGGATAAGGGTGGATGAAAGGAAGGTTCAAATACGAGACCTAACGAAAGACTCGAATTGACATCTACGGGATCTAGTGAAAAGACTCGACTTGATATAAGAGCTAACTATTTTATTTTTTAACGAGCTTGACACAAGAAAAGAACTATGCTCGAGACCTATGTTTCATTTTTTAACGAGCTTTCCATGGAGAAGAAAAAACAATGATCAAACCTTTGTTTCATTTTTTAACAAGATTGCCACAGAGAAGCAAAAACTATGCTCAACCTTTGCTTGATCATGGCTTCCAAGAGGAAAATTATTTGGAAGGAATACATGTCAAGGGACAAACGTCATCCATGGCTTCCGGGAGATCTTCGCTAGATGGAAGAGAAACACTCCAGAAGGAATACATGTTGACGACCTCAATAAGGGTAGGGAGATCTAGCTCTAATAGCCCTATCGAAGAGATGACCATGTCAACTACCGGATCTAAGTCAAAAGAAGGGAGAGATTCCCTCTCGTGTGGGGTTGAACGCATGGGGCAATTCATTACATAATTGACCCAGGGTGGGGTGGACATCACTGGCATGTATGGACCATTTAGGGAAGGTGGATGGTTGACCATCAGATGAGGATCAATGAATGAAATTTGGTCGATCATTACTATGTTTCCATTGTGAGTGAAACACATCAGTCGAAAGAGAGTCATAATGTAGACATAGTCTCACCCAAGGAGAAGGCTAAAGTCCAAGGGGTCGTGAACTACCATCACATTGGTGTAGACCATTTTTCCTCCCAAAGTAACTGGAAACTGAGGAAGGATCCCTAAAGGTTGACTAACTCTTCTGTCAAAGGTCAATAGATTTTTAGTCACAGGCACAAGCTGCAGGGAACCAAAATCTTTCCAAGAATTCACGAATAAGATGCTAACAGAAGAACCTTCTTCTATTACAGTGTTAGGAATATTCCTATCACAAACCTTCACAGTGATTTGGAAAGGCGCGTAAGAGGGAAGATGGGGTTCTGTCAAATGATTCCAATTAATAGAAACCATTTGATTGCTCGAAGGGAGTGCTATCAGGATGGGCGGAGTACCCCTTGTCTGGGTCAATCAGTATTAATGAGGTATACCTAAGCGACATCCTCACTCTTTGAATGAGGAGTGGGATCAACCAATGACGAAACTGGATCGACCACTTTGGTTGCACTCTTCAAGGGAGGAGTGGGATCGACCAACGGCGAAATCGGTTCGACCACTTTGGTTACACTCTTTAAGGGAGGAGTGGGATCAACCGATGATGGAACCGGATCGAACACTTTGGAACTCTTCAAGGGAGGAGTGGGATTGATAGATGACGGAACTAGATCAGTCACTTGGGTTTCACTGTTAATACACGGAACTGGATCAACTATTTGGGTTTGTGGTTCAACCGAGGATGAAACCAGATTAACCACCTAATCAACCGGACTGAAGGGAGATGGAACCAGATTGACCATTTCATCAACTAATGATGGTTTGGAATAAATATTACAATAACCAGTTGGAAGTTGAATCTTTTCCAAAAGATAAGAAGCCTCATCCATACGAGGTAAAATGTGAGTAATGATCACCTTCACATAACAAGCAAGGAAATTTGCCAGTTCTCTTCTTCTTACCAACCTTAATGTCACAAGTTGAAGGGGTGTCACTAACATGTCCCACAGGGGTTGATGACATGGAAGACCACATTTCTAAGACCTTGGGGAGACTGGGGAAATCCATCAGAAATTGGTTACCCTTACAAAGCAAGGGAATTTAGGTTTAGGATTCTTCGTTTTAGACTTATCGACTTTATCAACACTCCAGTACAATTAACCATAGTTGGTTGCTTGGATCCAACATGATCTGATGTGGTTGGAGGCTTGGTCCTTTTCTGGTTCTTCTTCTTCTTCTTCTCTTTCTATTTCTTCTTCTTCTTCTCAACCTGGCTACTTGCTTTAGAGCTTTCACTAGGTGAAGAAGGAGAAAGGGAAGGAGACCTGACAGGTGAAGAAAGAGAAAGGTTGACATGAGGTTGATATGTGGGTGGTGTGCTTACATCTGAAGCATTAGGTGCATCTGAAGCACTGGGAAGATTCGAGATCACTAGAGTGGGGAACAACCAAACCAATAATTCGATTGTGAGTCCCGGAAGATGTAGTGTGGCAATGCATGGAGGACTAACATTTCCAAAAGAATGAAATGTGAAAGTTTCCTCGGGAAAAGGGGTTCCTCTATTAGTACTCCCAGGATTTGACGCCATTGACACTGACTTGACCTAAAGTTCACTGAGGAAAACAAACAACACACACTACAAATCTAAGAAGAAAACAATCAAACAAACCTTCCCAAAATGAAACCACTAGTTGGTGATGAAATCCAACATCACGATACCAATATTGGAAGGAGTTTGGATAGAGTGGGTGGATCAGTCACATTGGCAACTTGCTTAACAGACTTACACCTTGGTGCAAGTTCCCACATAGGTTTACCCGTGGGTGTACCCTCCAAGGAGCTCGAGTGATTTTGACCAACATCTAACCCAGGAACAATGAAGACTCCCCTTCACCGTCACCTTATGTATCAACCCTACAGATATATGCCACTAAGGTTACCAACTCGCAGTCATCATCCAGGCGGGTACAGTCGACAGTCAGGAAGGAACGTATGGGTAGTATAACAAGTCCAAAATTATTCAAGAGAATTGAAGACAAGTGGACTGGAATACTACTGAGAACCCTGAACGGATATGGGATTCACGAAGCTCCAAGACCAAATGAAACTAGTCGTCTCTTAGGAAGAAACCCCAATATACAAGATTTCCACTACATGGGTTAAGCTTCGGAGGGGAAATCTTCGTTGCTCTCCTGCACATGACCTCGTGTCTAATCCCTATGTGAGAGGGGGATCTCAGCTATGCCTATACGAACAATTGGATTTACCACTCCCTAGCACAAGATTCTATGTTTGTCTGATGGCTTTGGAAAGTTATCCTCACAACCTATTCCAAGGCCCTACACTTTAAGCTAATGTAGGTTCGCTACCAAATAATATAAAAGTGTCTGATCAATTTTATAAGTGCTTCATTTTAAAGTTTTTTTTTACTCAAGGGTGCGAAAGTGAAACTTATGATGTTTTAGACTCAAGTCCAAAAGAATGCAGAAAAATGAGATGCAAATCTTTTTCTTCAATGAATCCTATATACATGATGGAGAAGAGGTTCAACTTTCTTCAACAAAAACACCCAATTCCCAAATGCAATCTTCTAAATGAAATATATTACATTACCCAAAATAAATAATGCAACCATCGTCTTTGTTTGATTCTAATATCTAACGAAAGAGAAAGCAAAAACTTTAACACTCCATTACTTTCAATCGAAATGAAAGAGTCGAATGCGGACATAAAAGGCACGAAGAAAAAAGGATTTCAAACAAAGCATGCACTCATAGGATAATGAGCACTGAATGAAACAAGTATGATAACTTATGCAATCAAGGACATGACAATCGAAAATCTCTCAAGGAATACAAGAAAGTTCAGAGAAGAATCCAAAAATTGATAGAGAGAAAGAGGAATCACTCAAATGTCTTGATAAAACAAGCAACAAGAAAGAGCAATCCAAGATAGATTGTGGTAAGCATAAAGTCTCAAATCATTCAAAAAGGAGATATTTGAAAAGCAACTTAAGACCAACTAACCTTTGCAAACCTTTTCAATCAGTCAGATAACCAGAAACTTCACAAAATTCAAACCAAACCAAGAAAAACAAGGTGAATCAATCTCGCAATTTGGAAAAGGTTGCAAGATAAAACAAGAAAAAAAAGAAGTGATAAGTACCAAATATTCAACCCAAACAAAGACACAATCCAAAGTACATACTCTGGGCAAAAGACCTCCAACAAAGGGCTGAGAAAAACTAAGCAGAAAAGGGCATAAATCACCAAAAAATGGGATCAACACTCATGTTTTCAAGGGTAAAGAGTGTTGTAGTGCTCTAGTATACACTGCAAGGGAGCATTGATTACAAATCAACGCTCTGATATACACTCCATGGGAGCGCTACCCTTCCCAGAAACTCAGAACAGAGGCTTAAAACTCAGAACATTTTACCCAGAATTGCCAAATTTTTGTGAAATTGTCAATGAAGAGGGTGTTGTAGGAAAATTCCCCTGCGGACAGGTGAATGTCCTCTTGGATATTAGACCCCTATGACTAACACAGAAAGATGCTAAATTTGAACACTGACATTCCTTTAAATGTAGATAAACTAGTCAAGGGAAAAGAGGAAGAAAGTATGAGTACCTTTTTCTAAAGTTTGTCCTCGCTCGGTCTAGGTTGAACTTGATCTTCAAGTCCTTCAACGAGTTATGCAATCCAATAGAAAACGAAGACAAAACATACTTCCTATTCTACCAAGATTAGTTTAAAACTAGATTCATCCAAAGAGACAAGCCCATGCAAATGTACATAAACTTGAAGGAAACAGGCCAAGCATGTATATTAATGAGAACAAAACAAGGTGCTTACAAACTGTAGATGCAAATGCAGCAGCCTCACCAAGTCCTCCTTTTTCAACCCCTTGCTCAAAATATCCATGATCAGAATGACAATACTTTTCACTGATTATTCCCTCTTTTCACCATGAGAATGCCTCCTTATATAGGCTTTGAGAGGCTCAACCACCTTATATATTCTTGGGATAAGCTTAGGATATGACTCCATCAGTTGTGGGATTCCCCTTAGATCCATCCTTGAACTTGGATTCAAGCCAAACTGACTCGTATGCTTCTTAGTTGTCCTTAGAGATAAGGGGGATTTGTCCCAATATTTTCTCAACAGATCGACACTCCCTCAAAGTTGGCCACAGAGAATTGCAGCGCTCCCTGCTAAGAGGGCAAGGAGTTATATCGCTCCTTGCAAGTGGGCAGGGGAGCGCTAATCTCCAAAAATACTTTTAGAATGGTAATTCTTCAAGGTAAAATCTTGTAAAATTTTCCAAAAGATATATTTTCATCTTCTAAAGAGTCTTATAGGATGTCCCAAGTGTTCTTATGATGTCATCTATGATGCGACACATGTGAGACGAAAGTATGATTTTTGTGACACTTGCAACAAAAGTGCGACACTTGCGATAATGACAATGAGACATCATCGAAGTGAGTAATTTTGACGTGTAACAGATTGCCCTCCAAAGTGCGAGGTCAGAAGATGGAAACTGGTGACTGAAGTACTTTGTAGACTTTCAAAGAAAGGGTATGGAGTCGGAGAACCTAGTAGAAGTTGCAAACAACCATCAAACAAATGTTATGATATGTTTCAAACCCAAGGCAGGCATACCTATGCTTGAGTGATAAAGGACTTTAAGGTATGGTCGCCACCAAATACATTGTTGATCCATAATCATATTTACTTAAGGGTATAGCCACCAAATATAACATGGATCTATACTTCCATGACATGAACTGATCGTAGCCACGAGAAATACACAGTGGATCTACGAGATGATAAAACATAGCCATGGACCAATACAAAATGGATCTATGCGATAGTATATATATCAATGTTCTCAAATGATCTCCTTTCACAGCCTAGGTAAAGTAGATATCAGAGTGAACACTCAACCTAGAGTCTTCTTCCCAATCCTGACGCGGTATGAATCTAGCCATGTGAATAGATGTTTTGATGTCGAACATGGTACAAACCACTTGATTACCAGTCATTGAGGTAAACCATTAACAAGTGCGAGGGAAATCACCAGTGATGTCAATGACTCCCAAGGTACCCTAGTACAATCTAACGAATGTGAATAGATGAGTTGAAGTCAAACATTCATGGAATCATCCAATTAGAGGCCAATGATGTAAACCCACTATCGAAAGCGAGGAGGCCTGCCATTGAGGCATGCAAGTCCCAAGGTACTAACTGGTTTCTAAGTCAAATTTCCTAGATAATGTGTTGAAGTTGACAGGAAAAGACTCATCGAAGGAGGGCCTTGATGTATTCCCCCATCAACGACACGAAAATGACATAGAGATGTAAGATGGTGAATCAAATGAGTATGGACTGACATGGGTATTGAAAATGGAAATTTGTGATGGTTGACTCTCGAGGCGAATACTTCCCATGAACATTGAGGCACAAACAAAAGAAACACGATATGGACCAAAACATGATGCAATGGATATTATGACTTTCGTCGGGTGACCCAAAGGAGTAAATAAACTCAGAGGATTGGTTCAATGAAGAGGTTTACCAGGTTAAAATGTATGTAAGGACAATGTGTCGTGTTCAAGGGCGACTGCAAGAGTGACTTGTGATAATTCCAAAAAATGGCTTGGCTTACTTCCTTCAATTTTTCCCCCCATCTAGATAGACGAGTACCTCTTTTTATTTTTACGAGCTCGAGGAGGATAACACATGCTCGATATAACTCACCTTCGGTAATTTCCTCTTCTTTTGTTTAGCGAACCAGAAGAAGTAAGGGTTTGGTCCCATATGGGCCCTCCAATGTGTAATTTTTAACAGGTCCAGAGAAGGAAAACTCGGTGGTTTTTCATGTTTAGAGAGTCTAAAAATAATTTAAAGATAAATTTCTACTCAGGAGACGCCCTTTCAAAACCTTTTAAATGAGTGTGAAAGGAAGAAAGATCACTCGACAATATTTTCATGTTTAGAGAGTCTGAAAAGAGCTTAAAGGAGACTTTGGGGGGTTCCTTTTTCGTATATCTTTACAAGTCCAAAAAAAAGATAACAGTCTACTACGTTACATTCTCATGTTTTTTTGAGTGTGAGAAAGAACTAAGATCATGCTCGTCAATGTTACAAGGTTAAACGGAAAAATATTGCTTCAAAACCTACAAGTGATGACCAATCTGCATTCCATGGTATTAGTGACATCTCCGGAAAAAAAAATTAAACCCAAAATAGACTATAGATTAGCAAAAATGAACCCTATAACAATGAAATAGGGCTAAAAATGTTACTTACTATTTCATTTTTACCAAACTCTTTTAGCATTGGTATTTTCGACTTCAGAGGGAGATTTTGAAGTTGTTGGCATCAGAGCTACGGTCAACCGTTTTCACTTCTGTCCAGATCAGGTTGGTCATTAAATCTTTCTAATCATTTTTTACGGTTTAGAATTTCATTTTAGGTAGTTTAGTTTTATCCTAGGCTCCCTAGGAAGCCCTAGGCGCCGAACCAAATCGACGCTCCCTCAAAAGGGTGAGGGGAGTGTCGATCAGGTTTTCAACGCCCTGGTATGTATGACAAGGGAGCGCTAGCACCCTATGGTTGCGTCTAGGGGAGCGTCGACGCAGGATTGAAAAATAAGTTGATATTTATGCTAAAAATACCCAAAATTTTGCTGTGAGAAGATGATTAATGGCTTTTAAATGTATGTTCTTGCAATTTACATTGATAAAAACCATGATCGAATGGAAAGAGCGCGAGCATGAGCTCGATGATATAGATGTGTTGCAAACCCCCAAACAAGGGACTCTTTGAGAAATTGTGGCCTCCTCAAGTACTTTAAATTGAAAAAGATGAAGAAGGAAATCTTACTACTTGAGTATATAATTGGACTGTGGGATGACGTCGAACAGGCATTTAAGATTGGGCCACAAATGCTCAAAATCAAGCTAGATGATGTATACTTTTTGACCGACCACTTGATAATAAGGGCTCCTATCATTTTTTCTGGACAGCGGGCAACTCCTCTGCTTGTCGAGGTGTACATGGAAGATCGTTATGTTCAGGGATCACGATTGGTCGGAGGAGGAATCATGATCAAAGAGATCAGATATTTGACACTACGATCTATCTTGTTTTCCATAACCAACCTGGCAGGTAGCACCAGTGCCCATTTGGCCTTAAAATCCCAAATGTCTTATACTCTACAATGCATGGAGCCGAGGTTATTCAATTGGAGTGCAGGTTTCCTTCGCAATGTGAAGGATCAAATTACAAAACGCAAGACTGGGAAACATAAACAATTTGGGTATGGTTCCTTTTTGTTTTAGTTCTTTCTAGAGTGAATACTTCATATGCAGCCATAGATTGCGATAGTGGCATGACCGGTGGTTGAACCACATATGGAAAGGTGGACGAGTTTGTCTCAAATATTGGGAACCGAATCGGAATTTAAGTTCATAGATGACTTCTTTGCTTGGTTGAGACAGCAGTTGATCGTCATCGAGGATTTCCCATACGCCGTAGTAGATTTCTGGGGTAGACTGGACTTAGTACTTCCAGAGGGTATAGATTGGGATGCGTCAAGTGAAAAATCAAAACCCTGTCATGTATTTTTTTTATTTTAAAATTTATGTTATTTTTATGTGTATACAAAGGGGTTTTTAACAAATGCATTGTTTCATCATGCAGATAGAGGTGCATCACGTCCGATGGAGATACCAGTACTAGGGCGTTATGGAGACGTACAGATAGTCGTAGATCACGAGGTGGCGGTGGGAGGTCGAGAGGAACCTCCAAGGTCTTACGATGGGTTCCCCACCTCTCAAGAGGCAAGATGTACCCCTACATTTGCAGAGGCATACAGTGGGGGTTCCCGATAGTCTGAACCACTTACTTCAACGAGTGGTGCATGTAGTGGTGTTCTTCTTGGAGCACAACGTGGTGCGGGAGGATTAGGATCATCTAGATGTTTTTTGTAGTATTTTCATGATGATATCATGGGCGTGAGGGCCCAGATTTTTCCCTTCTATGTACTTTTTGATGTAAACAAAATGTTTCTATCACATAGTTTATATATATATATATATATATATATAGATATAGATATAGATATATATATAGATATATATGATTTTTTTGGTGTCAATGATGTTACAAATTATCTTGTGTGATGTTTTTAATGTACATGTGATCCATTTTCTTTATAAAAATTTTATCTATGTGCAAGATACTGATCCAACATATAATTTTCTAGCGAATCTGAAGTTGTGTTGAGTTCTCTTGGTATGTGTTTGTATTGTGTAAATTCAAACATTCTTTCAAGGCGATGAACTCGTAGGTGGAAATGCAATAGGATAGGATTGTAAACGGCATAGACTCGATTAAGCTGACAAACCACGATTTGAGAGTCTAGGTTAATGATTATACGAGATATACCTAGGGAGGAGGACTTGGTTAAAAGTTCAATGACAACGTGATATTCTACCACGTTATTGGTTGTCGATCCTAAGCAAACGCCTCCTGAACTCACCAACTTATCAGAGTGGTAAATGACCCAAGTTGTAGAAGCAATGTTCTGGGTGTGTCAACTAGCACCATCCACAAACCCGACAAATATAGGAAAGGGAGATGTCATCTGCGCACGTAGTCAAAAGACAAAGTATAAGAAGCTAAAACAAAACTCGTACACGCAAGAGAAAAAGACATACCAAAACAAAACTATAGTACAATAGTGTTCAAAGCACACATGTTAGATGTTCTATGCATAGTACTTCTTAAGATAAAGCCCATTCTAGGGTTCACCGAGAGAGAGTCCATCGTATTCAACTAGCTCATAGACACCTCTATGTAATACATGTTTTGCGATGTAGGGTCCATGCCACATAGGTTCTAACTTTCATGTCCCTAACTTATCATGAGCCTGGTCATAAACGAGGACTAGGTCTCCTTCTGTGAAAGTATGAGGGTGGACGGATTTTTCATACTGATTTTTCATTCATTTTTGATAAGTCTCATTAATGAGAGCAACATTGTGATCTGTTTCGTCCAACCTATTCAGATATAGGAAACATTCATCTTCATCAGAGGTGTGAGGCAAGATTTCTACAGTGAGTTTTAACGAAGGAATTTCGCACTCAATTGGTAATATTTCTTCGATGACATATACCAACTGAAAAGGAGTGAATCCAATTGTAGTTTTCACTGTGGTGCGGTAATCCCAGAGGGAAGAGAAGAGTTGCAAATGCCAAGAGGTTTTGTTTGTCCCCAACATGCATTGGATCATAGTTTTAAGGACTTTGTTGATAGCTTCAACTTGTCTGCTTTCTTTAGGATAGTAGGGGGAGGAATTCTTATGGCGAAAACCCAACTTGACATGTAACTCACTCATCATATGGTTTTGAAAATGTGAACCGTGATCAGTGACAATGGCTTGTGGAAAACCAAAGCGAGTGGTGATGTGGTTGAAGATGAAGAGAGCTGCAATACGACCATCATTAAGAAAAGTAAGCATAGCCTCAGCCCATTTTGTGAAATAATCGATGACAACGATGATATAACCATGCCCCCCGGCTGAGGTAGGATTACATATAAAGCAACAAATAAAGTTTGCTTTCCCTTGCAAACTTTGTAGTTGGGTCAGATTGTTGGGAGGAGCTAAAGCAATAATAGGTTTAATATTTAATGGATCTACCCTAATCCCACCTTTGGAGACAACGAAATCGAGGAGTCAACCTTATTCAACAGCAAATATGCATTTGTGTGGGTTCAAACGAATACAATAGAAATGACATCGAAGAAAAATGACTCGTAGATGACCAATATTGTATGATCGACTGGATGAATCGACAGGTAAATCATCGAGGTAAGGTTCCACAATATGTTTGATATTGTGGAAAGAATACGACATAGCCCACTGGAAAGTGGCACCGGCATTTTTTAGACCAAAATGTAGTTTTCGATAGGAGAAATTTCCCCATGGGAAGATGAAGGATGTTTTATGTTGATCAACAGGTAGAATGTCAATCTAGTTATATCCTGAAAATCCATCCATGAAAGAGAAAATAATGTTGCCAGCGCAATTATCAATGATTTGGTCGATGAAGGGTGTGGGGTAATTGTCTTTGGGACAAACCTTGTTAAGATCCCTATAATCAATGCAGACACAAATGGTTCCTTGTTTTTTGGCAACCAGAACAATGTTAGAAACCCATTCCTTCAAGGGGACAGGATAGATAAAGATAAATTTTAACAGTTTTTCAACTTCTGCCTTTATGGTCGCGGTTTTCTTAGGATGAACCAGGTGAATTTTTTGTCACACAGGTTTAACGCCTGGGTAAGTTTTTATTTCATGCACAATGTTCGAGGGGTCAATCCCAGGCATTTCCTTGTAGCTCCAAGCGAAGATATCGCAGAATTATTTAAATAAAGTGGTGTAAGATGCCACTTCCTCAAGCGAACAATTAGCACTGAGATTAATAGTTTCCATGATACCTTCTTTGATCGAGATATCGATAGCGATCATAGAAGAGATGTTTCCTAAATTCCTCTCAGAAGTAGTATCCTGGGTAAGTATAGGAGATTGGGGAGAATCAACAACATCAGGGGGGAAGATAGAGTGTATATCTTCCTTAATTTCTTCTAGAGGAAGAACAAAAGACGATCGATGATGGTTGTCATCCCAAGGTGCCTCGTAAATACTAAGCATTTCCATAATGGATTCGTCTGATGGAAAAATATGGGAAATGTAGTCAAAAGAAGAAGACAAGGAATTCAACCAAGATGGCAATGAATAAGTGTTGGATGCCAATAGATGTTGGTCATCCAAGGAGGGAGAGGTAGAATGGATAACATCGTATGAAGCCTCAGTTGGACTAAGTGGCATAGCGTCACCCAGTGCATCGAATTCTAACGGACTAGGCACAATCCAAGGATCAGATGATTCTAAAGACTAATAAGCCATAGTCGAAATCATATTGATTGTGGCAATATGTTGTGTGGTGGGAGGAAGTGGTGCGGAGAAAGTACCCATAAGGGAAGAATCTTTTAAAATACCTACACCAACACTTTCATAAGTGATTCTACTATCTCCCAAGAAAGGAATATTGTTGGTGGTGGGAGTGCGAGCGTCGGGTGTACAGTAATCTAAATGGTCGATAGAGACAATTTTGCCTTGATGAGGGAATTGTACACATCGAAACACTGATGAAGTGACGTCAGTCATGGAATAAAACCAACTTCTTCCTAATAACAATTTGTAATCAAGGGGAGCATCGACTACCTCTACATCGACATAGATGGTCTTTCCTCCCAACTGAACAACTAAGGACTACAATATTTTGTGAGGATGAAAACCTCTCCCGTCAAACCCTCGTAACATTGTAGGGGACTGGTTAAGCACAGGTGATTTTAATCCTTTCCAACAAGCTAACGACATGACACAAGTGGAAGCTCCCTCATCCAATATGGTGCGGTGAATGTGTTGGTTATGAACAACGACATCAATTTGAAAAGCAAGCTGGTGAGAAAGTCGTGACTTGAAGTTGTCCAGGTTAAACGTTATATTATTTGACAACTTGGGATCAATGGCGCCAATGGGAGACAAGAGTGTTCTACGTTGACTTGGGAAGTGTTGTATAACTTTAAGAGAGGACATAGCACACGGTGCTTGAGCTAAATCTTCAACAATATTGTAGTTTTGGGTGGCACATGAACTAGGATTAAAAGTTGATTTGCGGATAGTGCTCTTGGGAGGGCATAAAATAGAGTCAAAAGTAGGTTTCTCTATCTGAAGTGATCCATATGGAGGACTAACGGAGGTGGGAGATGGATCCTGTGGAGTACCATTAGTGACATTTTCTTTATCAGGTTTAGTCAGTGTGTCATAAGTGGTAGTGCGGGTGGTTAAATCAATCCCATTGAACATATAAATATGAGCACTCGTCGAGGCTTCATCACTAGGAGGGTGGTTGGAACTGCCCCCTATGGGAGGGGCAAGTTCTTGAGCGGCAATGGATTGTTGCTGAGGAAAAGGTTGTGTTAACATGGTGAGTTGGGAATTCCCTTTGAAAATTTTTGCAATTTCGTCGCAATGTGGACAGTCTCGGGTGAAATGATCTTCACCACAAATAAGACATGGGAATTTCAGTTTTCACTGTGGATGATTTTCAGTAGCAAGTGGTGGAGTCTGTGTTTTGGGATGTTCATTATTATTATTATTATTATTATTGGGTTTATTTTTTGTTTTCTTCTTACCCCCAGATTGTTGTGAAGAGCCAGATTGAATTGCATTCACCTCACAGATTTGAGTTGGGAGGGAGGTAGAGGAGAGTGAATTCGAACTAGGAACGGGGGATAAAATAGAGCGATTTACTGTTCTGGTCGACTGTGATGTGGATTGGGTTTTGACGGTACCGATAACTCCATATGCATGTGTCCTGGATGAAGGTTTGGATGGATCGGTAGGAGTACGGGTAGCATTTGGAATCAACTCATACAAAGTACCAAATTGTGAATAAACTAAATCTAAGTACTGAGCTCGGCCAATGGCTTCTTCCTCAGTGACTACGCCACCCATGGCGACATCACGAGAAATCAGGGGTAAAAGAGATTTATTAAACCACTCTGCTAATAACTGTTTAGTAATGGTTACTTTAATCAACCTTCGTCATTGTCTCCACTCATGAATGTGATCAAAGATATGCACCAAGTTCGTTTGACGAAGGAAGGTTAAAATTTATGTACCCGTCTCGTAATGGATGGGTAATTGAAAATGCGTGAGAAAATCCATAGTGAGGGAGTTGAAATCTTGAAAAGAACCACTTGGAAGTTCAATGTACCATTTGGCTACAGATCCCATAAGTGTGCGTTGGAAGAGACGTAAACGTATAAAATCATCCATCAATGAGTTTGATGAACACCATAAATGGAATGTCATCACATGGTTTTTTTGGTCTTCTCCAGGTTTACCGTCAAACTTGGGGATGTTAGAAGGTAATTAAGTGGGAAATAATGACCAAAAAGGAAAATGAAATATGGGATCATTTGTTAACCAAGACAAGTTTGGTAGATCCGGAGTGGCAAGGAAGGGTAATTGTTGGTTAACCTGAGGGTGATACTAGTGTGGCATAGGGACACCAGTGGGGCCATAAAATGGTTGAGGTGGATAATTGTATCCAGTATTCCCTCCCATATACAATTGTTGTTGACCAGTATATGAAGGATTCGATGGTTGTATAGGAACATTCATGAGCGGGGTGAAACAGGGTTGGTTCTGAGGAGTATAAGTCAGTTGATTTGGTTGTGGGGGATAAATAGTCTTCCCTTGAGGAGGGAAAACAGTTTGTCCCTAAGGAGGCTAAACATTATCCCCTTGGGGAGGATAAACATTAGACCCTTGGGGAGGATAAAAATGTTGTCCTTGATGACCCCAGGTGGGATTTGGGACACCCAGATAAGGTTTTCCAAAAGATAGTCCGGAAGGAACGGGATTTGATACTCCTCCTTGTGGGTTATGGTATGATTTTCCCCCAGGGTAGGGTTGATTAAATGTACCTCCTGAAGGTACTCCCCGAGATTGTGAATAGTTTACAGCAAAAGAAGATTGCCCCCCTGCCATAGGTTGATTTACAACTGGGGTTTGACCAATAAGGGGAGGTTGTCCTCTGGATGGTGAAAAGGTGGTTGTCCCCTAGGAGGGGTAGGCCCGCTAAAGGATGGTTGTCCCCCAGGAGGGATAATTGCACTAGATAGTGGTTTCCCCCCAGTCGGGATATGTCTCACAGTTGGTTGTGTTTGTCTGGAAAGGATCTACATTATCTACTGTAAAGGTGTTCCAACAGGATTTTGTGGAACATGAGGAGTTGTAGTGTGAAAAGGTGTAAAGGTGGGAGTAACGGTTGAAGTGCATTGTGTATGAGTATAAGTGATGACTCCAGCATTGAGGTGGACTTGTGCTGACATAATAGCAAGGTTGATGAACTGTTCGATGGGACAATCAATAGTTTGACTGGATGGTCCTACCTTAGTGGCAAGAGGGTCATGAGGATTAAGAGGTTGTCGAATATATTCAAAATGCTCATAAAGATTATGTCCGGATGGAGTCCTCCATATATAACAAGCAAGTGTTTGATGTGGATATATTGCGTTAGTAGGACGAACAGGGGTCCTATATTCATCACTAAAAAGTGGTTATGTGGATCCCATATATGTCTCAGTAATTGGTCTCAATGGAAAACCTCGGACTTCTTCTTCTATAACGTTACCAAACGATTCTAATCGAACCAGGAGTGGTTCAATAAGAGATTCTGACACAAGTATAGTATGAGGAGTGGGATCCTCAACCATAACCAAGGCTCTTTCTGAATTTTCTAACAAAGGAGTAACAACACTCCCAGCGTCAGAGCGATTTTCTACCTCTTCACAGTAGATGTCTTCTGGTGAATTAGGAGGTAAGGGTTGGTAGCCTTCTTCTGGAGGAATCCCTTGCATCCTACATGATTGGCAAAGAACTTTATCGTCTATAGGCTCAATCTTGAAAAATTATTAAAATAACAGCACACGCTAAAGAATTTAGAAGAACCAACAAGCAAACAAAACTTCTCTCAATGATCGTACTAGTTGGTGATGAAATCCAACATCGCATTATCAAATTGAGAAGGGGCCAAGATATGAGTGGGTGGAACAGTTATGATGGCAACCTACTTAACGGACTTACACCTTGGTGCAATATTCCAAACAGTAATCGTGGATTTACCCTCCAAGGAGCCCGAGTGAGTTTGACCACCGTCTATTTTAGGTACAGTGAATACTTCCCTTAACCTTCACCTTGTGTAAAGACCATAAATATTATGGCTACTAAAGACACCAATTCGCAGTCATCCCCTGGTCAGGTACAGTTAATAGTCCAGTCCGAATGTATGGGAAGGATAACAATTCTAAAATACTTCGAGAGAACTAAGGACAAGTGGACGGGTAGAACTCCAGAGGACCCCAAACGGATTCAAAATTCACGAAGCACCGAGACCAAATGAAGACAATTGGACCTCAAGAAGAACCCCCAATATACGATCTTACTACTACAAACAGTTAAACTGCGGAGGGATAATCTCTGTGGCTCTCCTGAATGCGACCTCGTGCATAATCCCTGTGTGAGAGGGGGATCCCAAATAAGTTTATATGAAAATTGGATTTTCTCTCCCTATCGCAAGATGCTAATTTTTGTTTTGAATTCTTTGGAGAGTTGTTCTCACAGCCTAATCCAAAGTGCTAATCCTAGTCTAATGTTGGTGGAAGAATCTAAAAATAAAAAGTTTCTAGATCAATTTTAATTAGCATTGATTTTTGTGGTTGTTATTTACTCAGAGGTGAATGAGAGTGAAACTGATGATATTATGACTCGATTCCCAAAAAAGTATAAGAAAAATGATAAACAATCGTTTCCTTTCAATGAACTTCTATTTATGGGAAGGAGCAGAGTTTTTTCTTTCACTATCAAACACAAAAATGCAGAGACTTCATGCAATTTCTCTCAACAAAAAACCAATCCAATGCTAAACTATGCAGAAAATGATTCTAATATCCAAAATCCAATCATGAAAATATATCTCTTTGTTTAAATGTGAACTTTAATTGATTTGATTCTAAGCTTCTTATGCCAACTAGATTTCACTATTTGTAGTTTTAGACAATTGGAAGCAAATATCATATAAACAAAGAGCACACTCTCATAGTGATCAAACAAGAAGCAAAACAAATTCAAACTTTTCAAAAAGAAAACCAAAACTCAAACAAGAAAAAATGCTTGGAAAGATATAAATCAAAGACCAAATGGAACAATACACAGATCTTTGGACTTCCTTGCGACAACTTTCAAGCAATCAGATGAACGAGAAAGTATCAAACCAACTCAAGATCTCAAAGAGGAAGAGTGATTCCAAAACAAGGAAATACCTTAAAAAACCAAACAAAGAATCAAAAACTCTTAGAAAGAAAATGGTTGCAAGTTTTATAGAAGACACACACTAATAGTAAAATTCCTGAGTAGGAGGAAAGACCAAAAAATCACACCTAGCAGAGCCATCCCACAATTTTTCAACAGAAGGAAAAATCGACGCCCTGGTTATATCAGCACCAGAGCGCTACAGCGCTCCCTAGAGAACTGCAGGGGAGCACCGATATTGAAATCAATGCTCTGGATGTAAGGGAAGAGGGGTGTTATTTTTTGAGAATGAAAAAGTATCAACCCAAAAAATAAAAACTCGGGAAGGCTTGATCATTAGTCTGTGTAAGATGACTTCAAGACTAACAACACATGTATAAAAGAGGAAAAACACAGTGAGTAGGATCTGAATATGGGCAAAGACTAAGACAAGACCAAGGAAAGAAACCAAAACTGAAAGCTTTGTTCCCCAGTGGAGTCACCAATTTCTATTGTAGGAAAATTCCCTTGTGGACAGGTGAATGTCCTCTTGGATCTTATACCCCTATGACCAAGACAAAAAGATGTTAACTTTGAACATTGGCATTCCTTTAAATGTAGCTAAACTAGTCAAGAGAAAAGAGGAAGAAAGTATGAGTACCTTTTTCTGAAGTTTGTCCTCGCTCGGTCTAGGTTGAACTTGATCTTCAAGTCCTTCAATGAGTTATGCAATCCAATAGACAACGAAGACAAAACATACTTCCTATTCTACCAAGATTAGTTTAAAACTAGATTCATCCAAAGAGACAAGACCATGAAAATGTACACAAACTTGAAGGAAACAAGCCAAGCATGTATATTAATGAGAACAAAACAAGGTGCTTACATATTGTAGATGTAGATGCAGCAACCTCAGCAAGTCCTCCTTGTCCAACCCCTTTCTCAAAAGATCCACAATCAGAATGACAATACTTTTCACTGATTATTCCCTCTTTTCACCATGAGAATGCCTCCTTATATAGGCTTTGAGAGGCTCAACCACCTTATATATTCTTGGGATAAGTTTAGGATATGACTCCATCAGTTGTGGGATTCCCCTTAGATCCAGCCTTGAACTTGGATTCGAGCCAAACTAACTAAATGCTTCTTAGATATCCTTAGAGATAAGGGGGATTTTCCCCAATATTTTATGAACAGATCGGTGCTCCCTCAAAGTTGGCCACAGAACATTGCAACACTCCCTACTAAGAGAGAAAGGAGCGTTGATCTCCTAAGTGGGCAGGGGAGCGTTGATCTCCTAAGTGGGCAGGGGAGCTTTGATCTCCAAAAATACTTTTAGGATGGTAATTCCTCAAGGTAAAAGCTTGTAAACTTTGCCAAAAGATATATTTTAATCTTCTAACGAGTCTTAGAGGATGTCCCAAGTGTTCTTATGATGTCATCTGCGATGCGACACATGCAAGACAAAAGTATGATTTTTGCGACACTTGCGATAATGACAATGAGACATCATCAAAGTGAGTAATTTTGATGTGTAACAGAGGGGAGAAAGGAAATATATAATTAACAAACAATAAAAATGATCTAAAAGTGGGCAAAAGGCAGAGACGATCCAAGGAAATAAAAGTCAATCTCCTTCCCTAGTGGAGTTGCTAATTTTTGTTATAGGAAAATTCCTCCGCGAACAGGTGGATCTTCCCTCGGATTCTAGACCCCTAATACCGAGACAGAAAGATGCAAATGGACACTAACATCCCTTTAAGTATAGTTAATCTAATCAAAACAAAGAGAGGATAATGTATGATGTACCTTGTTTCGAAGCTTGTCCTTGCTTAATCCAATACGAACTTGATCTCCAAACTCCTTAGCACGACACAATACCTGCAATGCAACGGACAACGAAGGAAAACAAAGACTTCCTACTCTACCAAGATTAGTTTAAACTAAATCCATCCACAATAGACAAGCATATGTAAATATACATAAACTAGAAGGAAATAGGCCAAGCATATATTAATGAGAACATTAAAAAGACACTTACAATCTTTAGATGCAGTTGTCGCAGTCTCTCCAAGTCCCCCTCATCTATCCCTTGCACGATGCTCCCAAGATCATAGGTTTGATATCCAAAATATTTCTCCCAAGATCATAAGTTTGATACCTCAAATATGCCTTCTCTCCTCCATGGAAATCCCTCATTATATAGGATTTGGAGGCTTAACCTCCATGGAGAAGATCACTCATAAGATCCACTAAAAAGAGATCTCCAAGATTTTTAGGGAGAAAATATCTCTTCAAGGATTTTAAGGAGGAAATATCTCTCAAGGATTTTAAGGAGGAAATATTTCAACCATACATGAGATCCTCAACCTCCCATTAAAAATAGGAAACCAAATGTGAGGTGGATTCTCTCACTAAATTAATTTCCTTTTCATGAATATTAATAATAATTCATGTGCACATAGTATTTTGACCTTCATATAATATATTTCTACTCCACATTGACTAGGGATTGTGACATATGTTATTTCATGGTGTCAAGGTGTATGCGACACTTAGCAAGGTGCATATGACACTTTTGCGACACTTGAGACACTTAGGGAGAGGTACCTAGGTGTGGAAATTTGATGTGTAACAATCCATCATAGCAATGTCTAAGAAAKATGGAAGTTGGAGAATGTGCATTGACTACCATGTGAACAAAGTCACCATCAAGAATAGATATATGTTTCCAAGGACCGATGACTTTTTGGATCAATTGTAACAAGCCAAGTTCCTCCCCAAGTTGGACCTCAAAGAAGGTTATYGTCAAGTAAGGATCAAAKCAAAATATGCATTGAAGAAAACATTCAAGACAAGGTAAGGTTTGTACAAATGGGTAGTAATGACTTTSGATTTATTCAATGCACCTGAAATTTCCATGTGGTTGATGAATGATGAGTTGCATCCATTTATTGACTCATTTGTAATAGTATAACTAGATGACATACTAATCTTYAACAATAGTTGTCAAGAGGACATCTCACATGTGGCCCAAGTACTAGAGACACTAAGAAAGAATCAGTCGWTTCCAAATATGAAGAAATGTGAGTTTGGAAAAGAGTCCTTGATTTATCTCAGACACATGATCAATGGATGAGAGTTGAGGGTGGATCTAGAAAAGATTGTAGCCTTCAACCAATGCACTATTCCTACCAACTTGATAGAGGTTGGGATTTTTATGGGAGTAGCTCAATATTTGAGGAATTTCATAGCAAATTTCTTAGTAGTAGCAACATTATTACACACCATGACTGCCAAAGGAAATATTTTTCATTGGGGCAAGCCACATCAATGAGCATTTGAAAATATGAAGAGGAATATCAACAATGGTATGGTCTTAGCCATTCCCAATTTACAACAACCATTTGAATTGTAAATACACACAAGTGGATATGCATTAGGGATAGTGTTTATTCATGGAGGAAGATCGTTGTGTTAAAATTCATAGTTGTTTCATGGAGTAAATATTTTCTATACCATGTACAATAAAGAGTTATTTTCTATTATGCAAGCAATGAAGAAGTGGAAGCAATATCTCCCAAGGAAAGAGATCACCATACACACTAATCATTAACCCCTATATTACATACAAAGTCAAAGAAAAATGCAACAAGTGAGGCATTACAAATGGTTGGGATTCCTACAACAATTCCACCTATTAATAAACTATAATAAATGGTCTGCAAACAAGTTGGGTGACATGCTTTCATGACCCCCATTGAAGAATATTTAAATATTTGGTATGATAAAGAAAATTGATCCTTTCACTCATCATCTTCTGAGTGAATATTATTAGAGAGGTGAAGACTTCAAAGGCACATAACAGTAGCTAAAGGAGAGACTAGTTATTATCATGGAAGGGAATGAATACAATCTCCCAAAATGGGTTGTTATACCAGTTGGACAAGTGTATACCACATAATAGAAGGACTCAATTGATGAGAGAAGCTCACACTTCTAGGATAGCCAGACATTTTGGTGTGACAAAGATAATGGAAAATATGCAGAGGTATGTGTATTGGCCAAAGATGCAAGAGTGTGTGGTGATATTTGTTATGGGTTGTGTTCTTTGCATCACTAGAAATCCAAGCAATAGGAAGCTTGGGTTGTGAATGCCACTTCCAATACAAAACATACTTTGGAAGAGTATCTCCATGGACTTTGTTGGAGGTTTTACCATGTCTCAGAGAGGCCATGACTACTTGTTTATCATTGTGCACTTCTTTAGTAAGACGTGTTTGTTCATTTTGTGCCAGAATATTATCACCGAACAAGAAGTAGATGAGTTGATCTTCACTCATGTTTGGGTACATTTTGGATTTCCAAGCTCCATCATATCTAACAATGATAGTAGGTTCTTGGGTAGATTTTGGATAACACTTTGGGAAGGGATGGACAACAAGATAAGGTATTGCATTGCATTTCATCCCCAAATCAACGAACAAATTGAAGTTGTCAATTGGACATTGGTACAATTGTTTATAGGTTACAACATCAAGCATCCAAAAACATGTAATCAGAAGCCAATGTACATTTAGCACTCCATTCTTCCAAAAACAAATCACCTTTCAATACTTTCTTTGGTTATTTACCTCTCTCACTGTTTGACATTATGTATGGACAGTGGAAGGAAAAAGTAGAGGTACAAGGATAAGAGAGGAAGGAAAGAAGATTCATGGAAAGGATTCAACAAATATGCTTGATTCAAGTGCAAGAGCATCTTGAGAGAAGTCAACAACAATATATAACCTGACATGACCAACATAAAGAAGATCATAAATTATTTGTGGGAGAGAAGGTGTGGATTTACCTCCACAAGGAACACTTGCAAGGAGAAATGAGTAAACTCAAGTCCCTCAAATAAAAACCTTTTGACATCATTGATCAAGTGAATGAGAATGCTTTCATATTGAAACTCCATCCTTATATGTAGATCAATTTGGTGGTAAATGTTGAGTATCTAAAGTTGTTTGAGCCTTCCATATTGGATGGAGAAGAATACCAATAGGATCTTCCCACTATAGAATAATTTCACCACGTGCTCTTGAAGAGTTGGATGAGGATACAATTCTACAAAGGATTTAATGGGTAACTCCTAGAGAATAGAAAGATATCTAGTAGATTGGCCTGAAAGGACAAACTTCAAGGAAAGAAAAATGGTATGAGAGAAACTAAGTTGAAATTAGGTTTCCTCACCTATCCTTGGAATATTTTGGGGACCAAAAGTGTTGCATACCTAGCAACCTCTTTACATTGTTGAGGCTAGAAGGTACCTTAAAAACACCATAAATTTTTATCTTTGATATCGAAATTGATTTCATTAGTTGGCTATAGAATTCAATAGCAGAAGAAAAACTATTGCAACCTTAAATATTCAATTTCAATCTTAAGACATGAATGAAGACATACAATGATTTCATCCATAATATGCAAATCAATCCATACACACAAAACTAAACAACTAGAAAATAAGAAAATTTAGAACAAAAGCATAAAAATATGGCATTCATGAAACACTCAGATAACTTATCTTTTTTATAAAATAATCCTCCAATTGGTTGCAAATGAAGGAGATTCCTCACAACCTTAGGCACTGTGTCATACTTAATCATTATATGACAAAGGCCACCCCTAAGTTGATGCTATGAATCCACAAGGGTGGAGTTCCAAGGTCTAGCTCTAAGTCTTGTTACTCAACCAACAACCTAGAAACTCTCATAGGCCATACACCCCTCTACAGTTATCCCAATCAACCAACACTCTTCCCCCTCATCCTACACAACACTTGGAATGGTATCCCATTATATGTTAAACAGTCCCTCAAGCTATCCCAATTCCTTTCCAATGCTCCAATGTAGGTTGGCCAAGGAATCTCTCTGCTAGGATTCTAGGGATTCTCAAATGTAGGACAATTTTTCCCTCTCACGGTAGCACCATAATCATTATCAGACTACATTGGAAATAACATAAGCCTACATGAAGGTACACTACAAAGTACTTGAGGTAATATTTTCCCCATCCATCTAAACCATACAACAATTCATACCATAACAATAATAACCCTACATGCTCAAATTCCCAACATTATATTTGCATGTCAATCGCTCACCATGTGGTCTTCATGAAAAGCCTACATTTCATCCATGGTCCCAAGCTTAGGATAACTTAAACCAAGGTTAATAATCAAAGGTTTAAGGACTTTAGGAGATATCACTAGCTAAGGTTTTAAATCAAGAGTCTAAGGACTTAGGTTAAATAATTCACTAACTCCCTCTCCTCCTAGCTCATTTTCACTTCCCCCGCTTATGAAATCATAGCCCCCCGTCTTTTTTTAGTCCTTATTCATTTGTAGCAGTTCAACCTTCCATATTATAATCAATAGTACAATTATAGTTCACATATGGTCTTGGCTTACAACCATCTATTCATTACATTTACATTCATATTTTGGGGTAAAAAATGGGGGTATTACAAAAAGCCTCTTAATGGGGAGGTGTGATTTGAATTGGGTCTACAAAAGAAATCAATTGGATTTTGTCTTAGGTTCATGCGAGGTGCTCAACAAATCACTAGTTTGGCTATGGAAGAAAGATATGTGATTGCAGATGATGAGATAAAAAAAGAAGTTGATAAAGTGAAGGGACCCACATTAATGCAACCGACATCCACTCCACTAATTAATGTCTTGATGCAAATATACACATGAAGAGAAAAAAAAAGAGTAAAGGGAAAAAACTAGAAAGAAGAGAAATAGAACATAAGAGAACTAAACATTAAAAAGGTGCTAGAAAAAGATGAAAAACGGAAGGGAACGTTGGACTTGGGGAAATTTGAAGAGTTGGGAACACCTGGCCTTCTAGTTGACCCCCAATGAATCCCATTCTTTGATAAATTTAGGCACAACAAATTTATATGGATTATTTGGCAAAGATTGAGGGGGATTGATGATGGAACTCCTATGTGAAGACTGTGAATGAACCCGAGAACCAAATTGAATGGTAACCTACACATTTGTTAAGAAATAAAATATTGATCGAAGCGAATCAAATTCTAGTTTTCTCATTTTGGGTTTCCAAGGTAAATATTGTGTTCACTATGTCGTGATTTTGCTATGTGATTGTTCTGTAACTATTGTATGAAGGTATTGTTAATCCTAGTTGCGTGTTCATGGATTGACATGATGAAAATCAAATTGTTTTGTTGGTAGTTCTTGCTCAGAATCAATTTCTATCAATACTTGGGGAGTAACAATAGTTAGAAGAAGCTTACTATCCATTGAATTTTGAGCATTAAGATCAATGGTTGTCATAAATTTGTTGTTGCAATTGTTCAATTAAACTTCTAATTTTGTCCCTTGTAATAATTTGTTGTCTATTCAAGCCATTGGGAACTTAGATAGTGTTAGACTATAAGTGGATGTACTCGTTTTACCATTGACAATACCCTTGTCACCCAACCATAGGCTGAAGCCACCCTCTAAGCACCTTAACCTTAATAGCAAATCACTCTGGAAGCAAACCTTAGGCTAGATAGCCAAACAAAGGGTAGCGCACCTTTCCCCAAAGATAACGCATCAACAAGAGCTGATCAGATAGTCCAAACCCTAGCCAAGAGATAGTCCAAGCATAACTGCTAGCTGCAGCAGTTGCAACGACAACTCTCCTCCAAACCTACGCAGAAACTAGGCAACTATAGTGTGCACAAGTGTTGCTTTGCAATACTAAGACTGCCTGCCAGAATGAGAACTGGCCTCTTATTTTATACTAATTCTGGTTAACTTCCTGGGTCGACTTCTTATTATGGGTATCTGTCTATTCAATATATATTATTATTTCTGGTCGACTTCTTCTCTTGGAGGCTAATAACCTAATATAAATTATCTTCTTGAGCCGACAAGTCTTCTAGGGTTATTAGCCAACTCAATAGGGTTTCTTCTTGCTTCACAGAGTATTCTATCATCGTCAGGTTTACATGTGGAGGTAAATACCTCCCATAGCTACCATAATATCAACACTCCCTCCTAGCTAGGGAGGTATTACAGGTAATGGTCTTGAGCACAAAAACATATCATTCACCCGGTAGCATCAACATAGTTTTATAGACTAGATAATGACTAGATCATGAGCAACATCATCATCATCAGTGTCATCAACTGCATCATCTCTCGAAACCATACTCTATCTGAGTAACTAGACATGATGCTCACTCCACAGAGTGATACAAGAGCCATTCTTCTAATCTAGAAGAGTAAATGTTCTGAACCATTTTCTGTCTAGAAAATCTTTGTTCATCATTCATCTGACTGATAATTATTTCCAATAAATTGTTGATAGTCTTCAAGGAAATCAGAACAAAATAGAACACAACTGTGTCTATCCATAGTAGTACATAACTACAATCCAGTGGTACACTACCACACCAAGTAACACACAAGTACTTGATCAGCAACGTATAGTCACGAACAATGGAACATACCCACCACAGTCGTATACATCTACTGTCATACAATCTTCATAACAATCATCTAATATCAACATGCA
Source organism: Picea engelmannii (assembly GCA_009831015.1). Lineage (NCBI taxonomy): Eukaryota > Viridiplantae > Streptophyta > Pinopsida > Pinales > Pinaceae > Picea > Picea engelmannii. The sequence goes on from ML783766.1 coordinate 159,948, forward strand.
CAGAAACAATGTTATGATATAAACTGAATTATATGGGCCAATCTTTCACTCACATCTATGAGATCTGAAAGAATATCTGTCCTCAAAAGGTAAAACATCAATGATGAGCTGTCTAGACTATTCTTCTCAAGCAAGGAAGAATAATTGTCCTGATTTCTGAGCCTATACCATTCCCCACTTTGGTCCATTCTTCCTACACTAATCAAAGTGCACCCTGGAGATAATGTATAAACCCTAAGGAATGCCTGTCCCCGATTGTTGAGCCTGGACCACTCCCCACCCTGGGCCATTCTTCCTACACTAATCAAAGTGCACCCTGGAGAGAATGTATAAACCCTAAGGAATGATTGTCCGGACCATTTCCTCTGTTAACCACAAGAGGAAAATATTGTCCTGTATCAACCTCCAAAATGGACCATTTCTCATGTTAACCACAATGAGAAATCATTGTCCAGTGAGGCGGGCCGGTCTTCTTGAGTAACCCTCAAGAAGAGAGATTTCCCTAGACCACTCCCCATGTTAACCACAATGGGAAGTCATTGTCTATGATACATTAGCAATCTGGACCATTTCCCATGTTAACCACAATGGGAAATCGTTGTCCGTCAGAAATCTCAATCCACTTTCCGAACTGGAAAGGAAACTGCTCATCCTGGACCATTTTTCGAACTGAAAAATGGTTGTCCATAAATCAATACATATCAGTGCTCCCTCCCAACCTGGGAGTCATCTCTTTCTTTTTCAATAGGGAAGTCATCTCCACAAGCTCTAGCTTCAGTACGCAAACTCTCTCATCTTGGATAGAAGCTTTACCAAGATGTTTGTTTATCTGCTCATCTGTGGAGATATGTAATGGAGAACCTCTTTCTCCTTTCTGAACTTCATCACGGGGAATGTAATTCTTGATTTCAAATGTACTTCGTTCTGGAGTATTGGTCTTCTTTGAAGGCTTCATGTAGCTCTGATCAATAAAGTATATCATTATTGGAACACTGGAACATATCCATGCGACACTATCCATATCCATATCCATATCCATATCCATGAGATCTGATCTACTGAATAATCATCTTGATACAATATCTCTGTTATAGAGAATCTTCACCATGCTTCTGTTGTGCATTGGAGGTTCTTCACCAAGTTATCTTCTTCCATCTATATACAAGGGTCTCTTTCTGGTATGCCTCAAGGTCTTGAGGTTTCTCTTCATATGCTATTTGTTCAATTTCTCTAGAGAACAGTCTTTTCATTCATCTTGATGTAGCACTCCAACCTATGGATGATATAATGACTCATGTAGAGGTATGTATGGTTTACCAGAACAAGCAATCATCATAGTCTTCTCCCTCCATCTAAGAGAACCTCTAGTTCTATATCTTGCAATGATTTCATTCATAAGTCTTCCATATAATGTTCTTCATCACAACTTTCATTTCTGCTTGATTGCTTTCATATTAGGTTGGTAGTCTTGTGATTCTCGATACAATAACTGGTTGTTCAAGCTTCTCTTCTTTGTTGGAATCTTCATGTTCTTCCTCATGTTTTTCTTTAGATTTTGGGTCCATGGAGTTTCTTATAGATTCCATGCCCTAAAGATTCCACTTCTTTCTTTTATCATACGATCACAGATCTAGATGGACAACCAGGGATACTTTAAGGCTTCTCTTCGAAGAATACTTCTTCCGATATTGAACTGAACACATATTGTCTTTTAGGGTTACTACCATGGATATATACTTCATCATCTTCAATGGATCATAGGATTAGCTCCCTCCTAATCCTTGCTTCATGTAAGAGTACATGTAATCAGCTCCCTCCGTCTAACAGAGTCCACGCTTATGTCTGCATCTTCATTTTCTTCTACAATATATAATTGGATTTCTCTGTCTAGCCGAGTCCATGCTTCTGTCTTGTTGTCTTCTACAAAACGTCATAAGTCTTTCTCCAATTTCCTCTCGATTGTTGACTTCTTTCTGTCTTTTCTTCTTCTAGGTCTCTTCATGATTGATTTGGCTTATCTTTCAATAGCTTCCACATGATTTGTTTGATGTATTTCATTCTTTCATGTCTAGCCGAGTCCATGCTTCCATCTTGTTGTCTTCTACAAAATGTCATAAGTCTTTCTCCAATTTCCTCTCAATTGTTGACTTCTTTCTGTCTTTGCTTCTTCTAGGTCTCTTCATGATTGATTCGGCTTATCTTGCAATAGCTTCCACATTATTTGTTTGATGTATTTCATTCTTTCATGTATTATCTAATGATATCAATCCTTATCCTTTTGTTCTTCCATTGGTATATTTTTTCTTGGAACACATTATCTTCCAGGAGATAGATATACAAGATATGTACAAGAACTAAGAAGAGTATTGTTACCTTCAGAAGAAGAAGTCTCTTTTGTCCTGCTTAGTCTTCTTTGTAGGTTCCTTTTCTTCGACAACTGATGCTTCGTGTTTCTCCTTCCTTTTCTTTAGCTCGGGACAATGATTCTTGTAGTGGCCATACTTTCGACAGTTGAAGCATTATACTTCTGAAATGTCTTTCTCTTGATTTGACTTCCTCTTTGAACCAAACTTCCTTTTGTTCCTGAAATTCTTGAATCTTGTTGTGAAGGCTTGATCATGGTACTTCTTTTGGGGTTTCTCTTTTGCACCAATCCATGATTCTTCTTGAGCACATCAAGTCCAAAGTTCTTCAAATGTTGGATACTCCTTCCTTGTGTTCATGCTTGTGGCAAATGAATCCCACGTCTTGGGAAGACCATTGAGTACTATGTTTACCAATTCCTTCTTTGAAGTGATCTCTTCAATAGATTGTAGTTGATCTCTTAACTGGGAGATCCTCATAAAGTATGATGTTATGTTGTCATCATCATTCATCTTCATGTCACAAAGCTCATTCTTCAGACTCATTACTAGTCCAATGTTTCTGATTGAGAAGAGGTTTGTTAGGGCATTGTACATATTCTTCGATGAGTCAAGATGGGAGATGTAGGATATCAAGTGGTATTTGATATAATCCACTATGATACTCATGGCATTGATGTCACCGTCTTTGAACTTCTCCATAGCTGCAACGTTCTTCGGTTCCTTCTCTTTCCCTTCTTCAAATTCTGGTTTCACGATATCCAACACTTTAATCTTGGCAAGGATGAGATCAATCCTTATCTTCCATGCTCTGAAGTTAGAGGCTCCATATAACTTGTTCTCTGACTTCATAGAATAATTCATGGCTACTTTGACTTGGTCAAACCCTAGATTTGACCACAAACTCAAACTTGACGTCTTGGCTTGCTGAGAGTACCAGGAGATGCGCTAGGCTAGGGTGCACTGATCTATCTGGAGATTAGGTCAATCCCTTCACTTAAGGTTCCTCAACGAGAGGATCATAGTTTCTGCAACTGCACCTGCTAGTAACCCTAGCGGCAGTGCTTTGGTGACTGCTCTTGCTAGAAACCCTAGCGGCAATGCTTTGGTGACTGCTCTTGCTAGAAACCCTAGCGACAGTTCTTCAACGAGCTTAATATCCTCGCAGCTATGTTTCCTTCCAGCAGTTAGACTAAATGAAGGAGGTGTGGGCCCATAACCTGTTATAATATAAGTGGATGTGCTTGTTTTACCATTGACAATACCCTTGTCACCCAACCATAGGCCAAAGCCACCCTCCAAGCACCTTAACCTTGACAGAGAATCATTCTGGAAGCAAACCCTAGGCTAGATAGCCAAACAAAGGGCAACGCACCTTTCCCCAAGGATAGCGCATCAACAAGAGCTAATCAGATAGTCCAAACCCTATCCAAGAGATAGTCCAAGCGTAACTGCTAGATGCAGCAGCTGCAACGACAGCTCTCCTCGAAACTTGCACAGAAACTAGGCAACTGCAGTGCGCACAAGTGTTGCTCTACAATACTGAGACTGCCTACCGGAATGAGAACTAACACCCTGTATTTATACTAATTATGGCTAACTGCCTGGGCCGACTTCTTATTCTAGGTATCTTCCTATTCAGTACATATTATTATTTATAGCCGACTTCTTCTCTTGGAGGCTAATAACCTAATATAAATTATCTTCTTGAGTCAACAAGTCTTCTAGGGTTATTAGCCAACTCATTAGGGTTTCTTCTTGTTTCCCAGAGTATTCTATCATCGTCAGGTTTACACATGGAGGTAAATACCTCCCGCAGCTACCATAATATCAACAAATAGGTTGTGTGTTCTTATAGTTTGGGGTTTCTTATTGTCTCAATTATCCCAATCTCAATTCGTCCATTCCTACAAGTGGATATGGGATGGAGCCATGATGTAAGGTAATTTCTAGTCAAACAATGAAACTGGTAGGTATTTCCATATTCCCAACATTATAGGATGAATTGGCAACAACTAACATTACTTGATGATCGAGTTGGTAGGAATGAGTTGGGTTTATTATTTATTCAAGGCATCACACACTCTTATATAAACCTTTGTATTTTAATTGTTTTTCTTGCATGACAGGAAAAAAGACTTATATTATAATATATTGTATTAAACCTTGAGTAATATTTCATGAGAACACATTAAGTGAATATTCATCATAGTTTTTTATTCATTAGAGTCAAAATAAAAAGAGCATTGGGAATGTTAGTCTTGGCACAGATCAACCTTTATTTATAGTTGGTAAGTTTAAACACAGGGAGTTTTGTTCACTGGACATTGGTTCAAGTAACATATATAAAGATACATATTGTTCATAGAATTCATGTGCATGGTTATATTTTTTTTCCAGTAAGCATTTGCAAGAACAACAATCAGGTTATTTTTTTTTGTAGCATTTATGTGTTAGTGAAATTGATAGGCCATAGGTCTACCATTTATGGATCAAGTGTGGGAGAAATAAGACATTAAAACATTTTTTTGGTTCTATCCCCTAGTTAAATTCATGTTTTCCTAGGTCAAAACATCATCTTTGCAATATGTGTATGCCTTCATTTCATGGAAAGTTGCCCTATTAGGTGATCGTCTCCCTTAGGCTCTTGATTTTCATTGTGTATGGTTGTCAGTTTGTGTTCAAGTACTTTACTTCATTTGGAAGATACACAACGATGTGCTATTAAATGACCAATATCCTTCTAGCACTTTTTGATGGCATAATGATGCCCTCCCATGTGCTAATATGTCTTTGATATTATTGTGTAAGCACAAAACGATTGTATAGAAATGGAGCATTTATAACAACTAATGCAGTTTTGAAGTAGGTCCCTTGTATTATGATATATGAACCACCTAGCCCATCTCGCCCCCCATCAACAAAATCTTACTAAGGTGACAATGGGCCTCTCACCGGGAAAGAAAGCAAGTTTGAAAGCATAGGAAGTAGTGGAATAGCTAGGATCCTTCCCCCACCATGAATTATAAGGATTTTTCAACATTGACCCTACCCACATTAGAGAACCCAAACCACCCAAAGAGGCTAACGATAGATGAGACCAACCCATGGATAATGCCTCTCTATCACTGGATGGTACCTAGCCCTTGATAACCATGATGACCTCCCACCTATTGTTGGCATTATTTTTTCTTAAGGTTTATGATCATATTGTTTACCTTATGGTTTTAGAGTTGTGCTACGTTGGTATTTTGGACATTGTTTATAATGGTGCTTGTTGTCCCCCAAAACTACATTGCACAAATATTAAGTCCCTAGCATGAATCAATGCACCTTTAGTGATAATGCAGGAGTGTTGACCACTATCACCACACCAACTACTCCTCTCACTTTCAATTGATTTTTTTCCAGCTCAAGGGGGATTTCCTAATATAACTTTAATGAGAGAAAGATCCTTAGGTATTAAATAAGCCCCAATCAAGAATAAAATATAAAATATAATGGTTCAATCTACCATGGCTAGTGTTTACTAGTTGGGATGTGAAGTCAAATGAGTCCAAACATGGGTCTAGAATGGTTATGGCATAATCTAATGGGGTATCTCACTTTGGATAAGTCCCAAAAGATCTAGCACAATTTTCTACATATCAATGTTAGATAGAAAAGCTAGCTATTAAAGGAAAAAGTTCCACACAAACCCTTGTTATAATGACAATGAGTAAAGGGATGGGATATAACTACATCAATCCAGATTTGTAGGTTTAACATAGTCTAGTTGATGGATAAAGATTCACATGAACCCTAATACAATGAACTTCTAGGGATTTAATCACAATTTATGTTTGTGTATGCTTTATAAACTAAGAAAAAATACATCCATGTTAGCTTATGAAAACAAATCAACCCATTAAGCAAAAAAAAAAAAATGCATAATTGACAAAACAATATTAATTTGAAGGCATAAAAGAGAAAATGGTGAAAACACATCAATTCATTTCATTATCATCTCTAAGGGAAAACAGTTCTATGTATTATCATATCCAAGGGAAAACAATGTTCCAATACATGAAGGGAAAACTAGGGATCGAACCCAACATTTTACATAAATCCTATTAAAACAAAGAAAGCAATTGATAAAATTTAACCAAAACCTTGATATAATAAATCTAATTAATATATTCTAAAATTGATCATTTATGATAAATCATAGGCTTAATAAAAAAAAATTGTAGTTCATCTCCTTAAAACCAATAGAAATAGCTCATGCCCTTGACCATTTGATAATGTCTACTTCGACGGGTATTCATGGGTTATTGTATTAATGGAATTTTTTAATGTTTCCCAAAATTAGGTAGATAATTCAGACCTCCATCAATAGCTCTTTACTCCCCATGCCACTTATGATTCGATGACTGTATTAAGTAATGACATTAATGAATGTACCCAATGCACCTCAACCAAATTTATGATGTGCATCATAAGGAATTAATCACCTACTTTGTGCTTCTCTAACTTTCAACAACCCCACGAACAAGCAAAATGGGTCACCCGTGCTGTAGCTACAAGCATTGGGATAGTCATATGAGACTCTAATGTCAACCCACTTTCTTATATTAAAACAGTATTTCTTATATTAAAACAATATGCTTATTGTTTTATTTAATATTCATATGAAACTTTGATGTGAAATATAAATAAATAAATATTAATTTCAAAGTAAATTATACACTATGACTAATATAATTATATTATAGTTAGTCTTAGAGGATAGCTTGGTTGGTTAGATCTTTTATTTAAGAAGCATAATTTCAAGGAGGTCATGAGATTCATTTCCACTGAGTTTTACAAGGTTAGGAGTGAGTGTTTCGATCGATGATTAATATTGTCCTTCATTTAGAAAAACTACAAAAGAAGGGAAAATTTGTAAGACAGTAGCAAAATACCAATTTTCTTCGTTAAATGCTTAATATGTGGATGAGTGAAAGGAACTTATTTCTTCAAAAATATAAGCGTTTTACTTAAACTTTTAAAAGATTTAACTATTTTTTTAATAAAACATTTACTTAATTGATTAAAAATGTGTTCAGAGCATTTTATAAAACAAAGAATATTACAATAAACAATCGTCGTGGGATATGAGTCTTTGAAGTTTAAATTACTAAATGGCTTACATGTAAAAAAAAAAAAAAAAAAATCGAGTTTGTTATTGTCTAGTACAAACATTAAAATTGATTACATAAAAAATAAGTCATCATTAGTTTCCTTGCACACACTATCAAGTCATGTAGTTGTAAGATTCACTCATGTATTGGGCGAATGGCCATCTTTATCTTTGGGAGGAAATATCCAACCTTCAAAAGTGGGCTTAGGTTCAATGATAATGGATTCTCAACCATTATTTCCATATACAGGTTCATGAGGCTTCTTAGCCTTAGAGACGAGGGAAGTTGTCATTTGGGGGACAAGATGAGGCAACAAACTATGGCACCTTTCAGGGATTTCATGAATAACATGGCCACTTGGTGTCAAAGGCAACCTTCATACAAATGAGATCTACATGGTGCACCATCTCCACCTTCCATACCCAGACGTACACCATTAGTCTAGATCCCCTTCTTAACTCCCTTCCCCACTATGTTTAGTGCATCTATGTAAGACTAATGGCCATCTATGTAAGACTAATGTCCCATCTCCACCTTCCATACCCAGACTTGGATCTACATGTGGAGGTTTGTTGTAACACCATGTTTCCCCTAGTCTGTAAAAATAACTATATTGGCCAAGAACTATGGCAAACTCAAAGACGTGAATGTTTGATTTGATGGACCTTTTTATGAAAGGTCAATGAATGTAAATTATGTTATGAATATGTGTTGCATGGCTG
>ML783766.1:169793-208809 GCA_009831015.1 Picea engelmannii
CGATATGTGAAACCCCGAAATGGTTTAATATGAATAGGTTTTGGTGTTTGGGCGTTTCGACACTTGGGAAACCCAAGGGCAAGACCCCTCATCTTCACTAGTCGCGAAATCCCAGTACGCGAAACCCCTATGCGCTCTGTGAATGAGCCCTAGGTCACCGGACAGGGTCTTGTGGTAGGGAGGAGGAGTCCTGAAAGAATCTAGACTGCCCATTTGTAGGGACGTGAGGCGAAGATCTAAGGCCACCGGGGTTCTGGACATCAGAGGAATAGGAGTGAAGACCTCGCCAGAAATCCCGAAAGGTAGAGTGTGTGCGGGATTTAATCCGGGTCGTTGATCAAGTCGACAATCTGGACCATAGATCCGGATGATACCGGGATTTCGGGTTCTAGGGATTTTAAAGGGAAAGGAGGAACGCTTGCATCGTGAATTCCTGAATAGCGAAACCCCGAAATCATTTAGAGGAACAACGTCAGGTCATAGGACCGGTCGTATGAAAAGCGACCCAAGGGAGGAGCTAAGGATCTGTTAGACCTTTTCGGGTTTCGACATTTTGAAAGACAAAGAACAAAGGAATGCTTGCATCGTAATTCCTCGAATCGCGAAAGCCAGAAGTGCCTTTTTGGTAAGGCCCGTGGTCATAGCCAACAATCACATGGGGGAGCATAAGGGAAGGGAGGGTCTGTGCTAGGCCCCATAGAATTTCGGGGATTTTGTCCCTCAAGAAAAAGGCGAAAAATCTTAGTTGTCGTAGTGTATGTGTGACATTTGCACAAATTAATTAGTGATTCAATATGCCACGTAGAGCAATAACTATGTAAAAATATGATTACACCATCATTCATTCCTTCTTTTCATATGTAAAAAGAGGCTTTCAATTCTAATAATATGTCATGCTACAATGAACTCAACAACCTAAGGAAATGTATCCTCTAACAAGATGACCTACCAAGACATAAAGAAGAGGTGAAGTTGATTACAGAACTTGTATATCCAATCTCAAACTATTTTATCAAAGTCACAAAATTGTAAAAGATGTATTACAATGTCCTCGAAAATTTGAAGATGTTGTCCTAAAACTAGACCATCAAATATATATTTTTTAAAAACTAGAACAAAAAATATAATATTTATATTATCATGAGGGTCGTAGCGAGGCTAGTAGCCATTACAAAATATTCTTGATACTTCCAAAAGAAAAAAGGTTCTATGCTACTACAAAGAGGACTTCACGACATACTATATGAAATAAATTCCAAGTTTGCTTGCATGTAGCTTGTTTAATATAGACAACTATGATCCTAATTACTTTGAAAGACATAGACTTTTAACAGAGAACCTTATTGATATTTTCCTTTTCTTGACCAAAGTATGATGGTGGAGAATTTAGGTGCTCTATATCCATCAACTCCTTAAGTTGGAGAACTATTTCATCTTCTTGAAGATCTGCCTGAGCAGAAGCATCCATTTCCCTGTTATTTGAGGCCGAGGACAAGGAATCATTTCTTAAATTTAAAATTCCTCAACATATCACAGTATGCTTCTATTGCATCAATCCTTTTCTTTTGATGCACCAACAATCTCATTATATTATCATGTTGAAAAATACAATGATTCTCATTTTCATTCACTTTTGTATTCATTGAAAGTAACAAACTCATGTTGGATTGTATTGTTATTTCGTGTCTTATGAGGATTCTCCTAAATTCTTGAATATCCCTGCTATCCATACCTAATTCTTATGACAGTCGAGATAGATTCGATGTGGCTATGTCTAAGGGAGTGTTTCTTATCTTTTGTGCAAAGGAGGAGCCTTCCTAGACCCTCCAATCCACTTGAAGCTCGTCATAATGGAAACTAGAATCTAAATTTCCTTTACAATAGGTGCCAAATGAAACGTTGCTTAAGAACACATACAACAATGGAACTACATAAAACAAAAGACTTTCCCTGTGTAGAAATGGATGGACGTTGAAGAGGGGGAAAGAACTGTCATCACCAAACTTCAACCCTGCAAATATTGTCTCCCTCCTTTGGAAAAGTTCCCAATTCCAAAACTTACACCCATAATCGATAAACAAATAAAGACAAAGACCAATTCCCCAACTTTCTTCACCATATAAACCAAAGAAATCAAACCCAAGGATTACCAGACACTAAAGAGAGACCGACCAAATGAGAAGGAAACTCTTGATGATCAGATATAGGTTCTCGGAGTGAGAACCTATTCCACTACTAATACAATTTCCATCTAGAACATCTGCCAACATCACAGTCTAATAACAAATCATAATTATGCTACCTAAACCGACATTCAAGCCAACAATAGGAATGACACTTACCAACAAGGCAACCACACCACCTTCAAACCACCTTGACTTCCAATTCCTAAATTCTTGAATATCCCTACTATACATACTTAATTCTTATGACTTCCAAGTTAGATGTGATGTGGCTATGTCTAAGGGAGCGTTTCTTAGCTTTTGCGCAGGGGAGGAGCCTTCCCAGACCTTGCACTCCTCTTGAAGTTCGTCAGAATGGAAACTAAAATCTAAATTTCCTTTACAGTGGGTTCCAAATGAAACAATGCTTAAGAACACATAGAGCAATGGAGCTAGATAAAACAAAAGACATTCCCTTTGTAGAAATGGATGGATGTTGAAGACTCAAGAGGGGGGAATAAATGTCATCACCAAACTTCAAACCTGCAAATATTGTCTCCCTCCTTTGGAAAAGTTCCCAATTCCAAAGCTTACACCCATAATCGACAAACAAATAAAGACAAAGACCAATTCCCCAACTTTCTTCACCATATAAACCAAAGAAATCAAACCCAAGGATTACAAGACACTAAAGAGAGACTGACCAAATAAGAAGGAAAGTCTTGAGGATCAGATATAGGTTCCTGGATTGAGAACCTATTCCACTACTAATACATGTTCCATCTAGACCATCCACCAACATCACAATCTAATAACAAATCATAATTATGCTACCTAAACTGACATTCAAGCCAACAATAGGAATGACACTTACCAACAAGGAAACCACACCACCTCCAAACCGCCTTGACTCCCAATTCCTAAATTCTTAAATATCCCTACTATCCATACCTAATTCTTATGACTGTCGAGTTAGATGTGATGTGGCTATGTCTAAGGGAGCGTTTCTTATCTTTTGTGCAGGGGAGGGGCCTTCCGAGACCCTGCACTCTGCTTGAAGCTCGTCATAATGGAAACTTGAATCTAAATTTCCTTTACAACGGGTACCAAATGAAACAATGCTTAAGAACACATATATCAATGGAACTAGATAAAACAAAAGACATTCCTTGTGTAGAAATGGATGGATGTTGATGAGGGGGAAAGAACTAGCATCACCAAACTTCAAACCTGCAAATATTGTCTCCCTCCTTTGGCAAAGTTCTCAATTCCAAAGCTTACCCCATAATCGACAAACAAATAAAGAAAAAGACCAATTCCCCAACTTTCTTCACCATATAAACCAAAGAAATCAAACCCAAGGATTACCAGACACTAAAGAGAGACCGACCAAATAAGAAGGAAACTCTTGAGGATCAGATATAGGTTCCCGGAGTGAGAACCTATTCCACTACTAATATAATTTCCATCTAGACCATCCACCAACATCACAGTCTAATAACAAATCAGAATTATGCTACCTAAACCGACATTCAAGCCAACAATAGGAATGCCACTTACCAACAAGGAAACCACACCACCTCCAAATTGCCTTGACTTCCAATTCCAATGGGAAAATTCTCCATTATCCCACAATTCCTACTAGATTCCAAAATGATCCCTTCATCTCCCGAAGCATAGTTAATACATAGCATGTTGAAGGTACTTGGAGGTGTCACGAGAGCTCCCATTCCAGAGCAAATGCAATGATGCTCTGTCTTGTGTTGCATGAAAGAATTGATCGTGATATTGTTGATGCGCCCTTCCATATCAACCATTAGGAGATTAAACAACTATAAGCCTCCCCATTTTTAATATACACCCCATTGCTAAGATTTGTGGCTTTATTAGCCCAATGATCAGCTTTAGTATTCAAATCATGCTTCACATGGAAGAATGCAAATTTAGCGAGATAACTAACCTCTTTTTTTATTCAACCAATGGTAATTGCCAATTTGTTGTTGGACAAAGTACTCTTGCATAACACTAGTTCAATAACTATCATAAAATCCCCTATGATTTTTAAAGACTTAACATTTTCTTCTTTGACTAAAAGAATACCTTGCAATAAGGCATGTGCCTCAGCCTTATTATTGGAGACTTGTTCAAAACCCTATACATAGGTATACAATTTTTCCTAAAAAATCATAGAGAATCCCCACACCTACCACCCCTAATAAACCATCAAATATTAACAACCAAACTAATTTTATTTTTCTTTCTCAATTCCAAAAACTATTTCCACATAGACTCAACCCCATACAACCAAATTTTTTGTTTCAAACTTGAACCTCCATAACTTATTCAATGCAATTTGAGATACAGTACAAGGTTGACACCAAGGCATATCCCATTTGATCACCTCATGTGGCTAATCTGTTAGGGCATACATCATTTAGTTAGTGTAACTTTCTCATCACACCTTTTCAAATAAGCATCTCATAGCCATTGTCGTGACTCTATGTATACCTAGTACAAATAGACAAACCAATGTGAAGACAACTATTCGAATCTCTACCAACAAATAATACCCCTCAATTAGCTGAATGTCAAACCTCCCTCGTTCAAAATCACAAGGCAAAAGACAAAGTATAAGGATCAAACTATATCAAATATTTCCGACCAAACCAGTTACCACTCGACAACAAAATCATAATTCGTGGACAAACAGACTTTATTGAACATTTAATAATGCATTAAATTGAAATAACGTACACGAATATCCCACTGTCTATTATATTTAAATTCACGATCAAATAATTCACGAGAGTGAGGTATTCCTTGCATGTGACGTGGCACAACGATCGGAGTGCAGGCTTACACGTGGAGGAGAGCATTACACGTAAGGTGTCCCGTGCTTTTGGTGCACCAAACCTTCTATCAGCCACTCAATATCTGCTTGACCGAGAGTGCCCAGATGCGCACCGGTGGAACACGTGGACATGAGAAGCGGACCCTTCGCTCATGATTTCCCACGAATGTCAAAATTTGTTTTTATCTTTAACCGTCGATCAATTTCTTTTTTTATAGGGATTTTCGATCGAAAATGTTTTGTTTAAAAATATATATTCTAAATAATAAAATAATAAAGTTTTAATAATAAAAATATTTATTTTGGTCAATTGAATCTAATTCGGATAGTTACAGTTAGGAGGAGTGATTATTATCTTTTTTACTCAGGACTCAAATCTTGCAAGTGCTATGTTGAGTTTTTAATGAGTATATTGTAACAATGACATTGAATCCTAAATTGAATTGCCTCAAGTTTATGACAAATTTATTTCACTCTTTAAATGCCTTGTTAATTTATGAATACCTCTGTCTATGATTCCAAATTTCTAGACCTCCTTTCTTCTTCTTTGTATAAACTTCTCTTCAATAACCCTATCAATCCATTACTAGCTAATCACCAAAGCCATCAAACATTCTTCCCTTAACCTCACGATTGATAGTAAGCTCCATAGGAGCTCCCACTCATGCCCTAGCTCGCTTTCATAAACTTTCCTTTTTTATTAGGAAAACTCCCTCATTTATTAAAGATTCCTCTGATTTTATTAAAAAAAACATGGCATCCTCCACTTGATAAACATGAGATTATGGTCAGTTTTGAAGTTGTATCCTTATTCACTAGAATTTTGGTTCTGGAGGCACTCGACCTTATTTCCAAACTTGTAAACCCTAAAACCTGAACCTCATTGAAATTTGTTTCACCTCGTTTTTCTTCACATTCAAAGGGATATGCTATGAACAAACATAAGGTACAACCATGGGGTCTTCCCTATCCTTGATGGTCACTAATATTTCTATGGAACATTTCAAAGCTTCAGCATTAAATAGCTTTCATCTTAAATCCAAATGTTGGCTTTGATTTGTCAACAATACCTTCGTTGTTTGGCCTCATGTCCATCCCTCTTTGACCTCTTTCTTTAACCATCTTAACAACATTTCACCCCATATCCAATTTATTATGGAAATCCAAAAAAAAAACTCTCTTCCCTTTTTTGATGTTCTTATTTTCCGTCTACATAATGACACCCTTACCCACCAAGATTACAGGAAAAAAACTCACATTAACCTTTACCTTCACGCCCTCTCTCATTGTCACCCCTCCCAAAAATCCATCATTTAAAAAACTCTCATTACTTGAGCCATTCAAATCTTTGCTCCTCTTTTCCTTTAGAAAGAAAAAACCCATCTTACAAAAGCCCTTGTGGCCAATAACTATTCAATCTCTCAAATCAAGAAGACTTTTCGCTCAGCCCACCATTCTAAATTTAAAAACTTTCCTTCCTCTTCCCCACCCCTAGCTCTCTTTTCTTTTCCCTACATCCAGAGTACCACATATCATATTTTTAAGGTTTTGGCCAAAGAATATCAAAACTCTCTTTAAACCCTATAAAACCCTTAAACAATTATTTAGAACAATTAAAGATAAATCTGACCCCATGCTTCGCCAAGGAGTCTATCAAATTCCTTAAAGCCTGTCTAAAAGAACATATTATTGACACTTTCCACAATTGCATATTCAAGTCAGGTCTCATTGAACACTCCTACAACTCTAAACATCTCATTCTTTTTGACCAAACCACATTACTTCTTCAACGCCCTATCACATCCTAATAATTTTAATAGGGGAAGACAACTACAAACTTAACTAATATTGGAAACCTATTATTCATCATCTTCTCTCCTATTTTAACTTCTTTTTATCTCACTTACCCTTTTTTAGGGTTTGGAGTTCTCTTTTCTTTTAAATTAGATAAAGCCTAAGTGGGCCTAATGGTTAAGAGCATGTGATTCCTCCTAAGAGATAACATGTTCAAATAAATAGGGTATGTATACCTCAATACACTTTTCTAGTTGATTAATATTTGTATATTTTGATTTATTTATTTTTATATTTTTTCAAATTTAAATTTATTTATAATAAATTAAATTATTAAAATAATTGTTATATATTTTATATTTTTCAAATTAAAACTATTTATAATTAAATTAAATTATTAAAATATCGTTTCACCATATTATGATGAAAATGTGATTTTATTTAAAAACTTTATCCAACATTTATCAAATTTATGATCGAAAAATTTATTTTCTTAAATATGATTGGAAAGATAGTTTTTATGATCGAATTTTAACCGGAAATATACGGGGAGAAAAATCCTATGAGTAATTTATGATGACCGGCGAGACAGTCCTTTCGCTTCAAGGTTAGCTTAGGCTGCAGGCTCGGGAATCCCACGTGTGGAGAGGGGGCGGTGGAGAAGAAGTCCCAGCCTCGCGGTCTGCAGAGTATCAAGGGCAGGACGATACAGAAGAAAAGGTGAAGAAAAAGCTCCAAACTTGGAACCGTTTCCCTAGGCCATAGCCCGTTGATATCCGAGGACTCTCCACACCCATCTCTTCATTCCTTGGATTGGCTTCACGCTTAAATGTGGGTTGGCTTCACGCTTAAATGCTACGCTGCTTTTCTTATTAATTGATTATCGAGCTTTTCCGGGGGTACTTTTCATGGATTTCTGTAAGAGTTGATCAGGTTTTTGATGGGTTTTCGAGTATTTGGAATTTTCAGATAAAGGGTTTTGGAGAGTTTTATTGGGTGAGTATGTGATGGGATTGTAGTGGGTTTTATGATTTGAAGCATATAAAGATTAAGAGGGGAAGAGGGATCCGAGTTTGTTAAGTGGTTAGCAATGGAGGCAGCAGTTGGAGCTAGTGGGGTCATTCCCAGTGTATATGTATCGCCTGCACGCAGAACTGTAAGTTCTCGGATCGCTGGTAAGGTCGCATTTAGATTAAATAGTGGGTTTTCCAAGGGGAAATCTGAGGTTTTGGTTGTAGAAAGGACGAAAAGAGATAAATCTGGCGTATTAGGTGGTTCCCTGATTGAAGCGGCTAACCAGAGCAGACAATTGTTTGCTTCTGGACTTCAAAATGGTACCCTCGTCAACAGAAAGTCTCGGCACATATGCAGGGCCTCTCAGGCCATTGCTGCTGATGCGGGTGGTAGCGATGCGCAGGAGTTTGTGCCGGCCTCGAAGACATTCCTAGGAGTTGAGATCATCACACTGAAGAAGGTCATCCCGCTTGGATTGATGTTCTTTTGCATTCTTTACAACTATACGATTCTGAGAGACACCAAGGATGTGCTGGTGGTGACTGCCAAGGGAAGCAGTGCTGAGATCATTCCATTTCTCAAGACATGGGTTAATTTGCCAATGGCCATTGGGTTCATGGTTATTTACACCAAGCTTTCAAATACTTTATCCAAGAAGGCCCTTTTCTATTCCTGTATATTGCCCTTCATTGCCTTCTTTGGGGCATTTGCTTTCGTGCTGTACCCACTCAATAATGTGATCCATCCCACAGCATTGGCAGATTCCTTGCTACAATTTCTGGGCCCTAGCTTTCTAGGTCCCATTGCCATTCTTCGTATATGGTCCTTCTGTTTATTCTATGTCATGGCAGAGCTTTGGGGCAGCGTGGTGGTTTCGGTGCTCTTTTGGGGATTCGCCAATCAGGTATGTATCTCAAGCAACACTAACCCTCAATCCACTGTCCATTTTTTTTCAGCCGGGGTGGAAATGCAATGAAGATTAGTAGCATAGTAATGACATAGTGCACTATGGGTACGTTGATATGCCATATTCAGGTCAAATATGGTATATATTCAAGTAATTTGTATACCTTGCTGTAATAGTATACCTTGCTGATGAGCTTTCTGTATTAAACTGTGTCTAACAAAACATTAAACTGTATACAATGTTTTGAAAAGTTTAACTTTTCAAAAAATCTAACGTTTCAAGTTGACACTGCACCCATGATCAAGGAAAAATGAAGCTTTCATTATGGTGGAGTGTCCACTTGAAATGATGGACGGACAAAGACAAATTTTCAAGTGGACACTCTACTCATCATCAAGGACAAAGGAAGCTTTCATTATGGTGGAGTGTCCACTCGAAACATTAGACACAATTTAATCCAGAAAGCTCATCAACAATATGATTGACTAACTGTGAAAACCTTCACTCTCAAATATGTATACCTATCTAGTAGCTTTGTAGCTTTGCTCATGTAGTTCTTAAAGATATCCACTTAAAGACCAGTCAGCTTTTGGTGCTAAAGATGGCAGGGAAGACTAGGCTTATTGTCAGAACAGAACCGTTTTACTGTAATATGTTTTTAATGCAAAAAATATAGACATAGCATGGTACAGTAGAATATGTGAGTGTAATAAAGTATGCATCTTAGCTTATAAAGCAGACTAGTGCACATTAGGCTTATTGTACGGTCTTTGTAAAGCAGTAGCATTCCAATGCAACTACTAATACGCTTCTGTTCGAAAAATTGAAGGAAATTATTCTTAAAAATGGAATGAGTTGTTTTGTGGATGGATTTACTATAGAAGATGACGTAAGTTTGTCAGAGTCGTGTACAACAAAAAAGATGATTGAAAATTTATTCTGGCCTGTAGATTGAGTCGCATTGTGGTAATTGCAACTCACTTCTGTTGATGGATGCGGCATAATTTTTGGATTTATATCTAAATTAAGCTTATTTTAAAAACAAAGTGGATACAAGTTGTACCAATATAAGGGATGAGTTGTTTTGGGCTGATTGCAGATTACAACAGTGGATGAAGCAAAGCAGTTCTATCCTCTGTTTGGCCTAGGAGCCAATGTAGCCTTGATTTTTTCAGGGCGAACTGTTAAGTATTTCTCCAATCTGCGTAAGAATCTGGGGCCTGGCGTGGATGGTTGGGCCCAATCCTTGAGGGGAATGATGACCATTGTGGTGCTGCTGGGGCTTGCCATATGTGGAATCTACTGGTGGGTAAATAGATATGTAGTGGATGATCCTACACTTCCCAAGGCAGAAGCTCGTAAGAAGAAGGTATATCTATATTCTAATTTCTTTCAGTTTTTCGAATGTGTTCTGTTAAGTACATAAGTTTTGTTAGGTTCTTTAACTCAACCTCTCGTAATGTTTACAGGAGAAACCAAAGATGGGAATGATGGAGAGTTTTAAGTTCCTATTGACTTCAAGATATGTGAGAGACCTTGCCACTTTGGTAGTTGCATACGGTATTAGCATCAACCTTGTTGAAGTCACCTGGAAGTCAAAACTTAAGGCACAGGTAATAATAAATCTTAGGTTCTTGTGCATCAAAATTCTTGTTAAGGTGGCATATATACATAATAAGTTATAACAAGTGTCTCATCCTAGTGGAAACTCTATATTGGGAGACCTATGCAGGCATCATCTACTATACACAGCCTTGGCACGGGACCCAAAATATTTCCTATTTAAATATGTTATGTAATTTTTACCGGTACTTGCTCAAACAAGTACAGAGTCCATGCCTTCTGGCATATCTCGCCACCCAGATACCCACACACGACGTTGTTATAATCATCTGACAACTGTAAGGGCACAAAGACTACTCACTTGAGGAGGCCCAATCATACAAGGTATCTCAATACCAGTGCCTTAATTGGATTGTGCCTTTCAGCTGGGTATAATCTAGTGCAAAGCATCTAAAGGACTTGCATTTCCTTCATATGCTTTGCCATTTCTTTACATTTTTGTTTTAAGGATGGTAGAAATAACTAAAGAGCATATATTTCATCATAATTATCTGTCTCCAGCCATTGGTTCCGTAGCCAGAGCACTCAACTTTTAGCTAAGAAAATTTTGAAGGAAGATTGACTGTGTGGTTTTAATCTAGGGAGATTGTTTTGGCAATATGACTAAGATAATCTGTGTATCTGACAGTTTCCAAGTCCAAACGAATATTCTGCATTCATGGGGGATTTCTCCACATGCACAGGAATTGCTACCTTCACCATGATGTTGCTAAGCAGAGTTATATTCCGCAAATATGGTTGGGGAGTAGCAGCTACCATTACACCTACTGTGTTGYTGGCAACAGGAGTAGMTTTCTTTGGTCTCATTCTCTGYAGTGATCCGCTCACTCCCWTATTGGGTAAATTTGGCATGACACCCCTTTTGGCAGCTGTGTATGTTGGAGCTCTTCAGAACATCTTTAGCAAGAGTGCTAAATATAGTTTGTTTGATCCTTGCAAAGAGATGGCTTACATTCCTCTTGATGAGGATACAAAGGTATCTTGCCTCTGCATTTTGTCTCAAGTTTTTCAAGGCCTCTGTATGTTCTATTTTCATTTTCATATTTGGCTTTTATTAGAATATAGGGCTTTTCCTAAGGAATAATGCCAAAATATTCCTCTCGCTGGGCTTTTGAATTTGTTCACTTTGTAGGCCGTTTTTAAGACCTGTAAATTGTTTCAAGTTAACATTTATCATTACTTGTGATCTCATTCTCGTTCTCTTAATAGGTTAAAGGAAAGGCTGCAATAGATGTGGTCTGCAATCCCTTGGGAAAGTCAGGAGGCGCACTGATTCAGCAATTTCTGATTTTAACCTTTGGTTCACTTGCCAACTCCACTCCCTACCTTGGGAGCATCTTGTTGGTTATAGTGGTGGCCTGGTTAGCAGCTGCACGATCATTGGACAGTCAGTTCACTCCATTGGTGAAGAAAGACCTTAAGAGCAAATATCTGGAGGGTAAGCTGTCTGCAGCAACGTCCAAACTGACAGGTTCTCTCAAAGGAAAACAGGAGGTTACCTATAGATTTATGAGTGGTCTCAACAGTGAGGGATTCATAGAGGGTAAATATGTGCCCATTGTGGAGGGTATTTCCACTTCAAATAACGAACAGCAGCGACAACAACAACAGGGGGAGGAGGTTGTCAAAGTGGATAGGTTACAGCCAAAACCTATCCAATCAGCTCCAGAAGAGGAGGTCCATGACAAACATGTAGCTGCAGAGGAAGAAATTGAGACAAAAACATCACCGTCGTCTTCTCATGGAAATGGAAGCATTCAAGGACCAAGAGGAAGTATTGATGACAACTCAAATGGATCTCCAATCAAGAACTCGGAGACTTCGGAGTCTGATTCGTCCAGTCCAGTGGCGTAGATGGACGACTGGCTCTGTTTGACGAAGAGACAGATTTCATTTCGATATTCTTAGAATTTAGTTTCATATTAGATTTTGGGAATTTTGAGGATAGAAACATATGTTGTTGCATTAGCTGCACCCCTTTATTTGAACCTTGGCCAAGGCTACATTAGCTCTTTGCCTTCATAGCTTGGCTAAGGGCCTTGGGATAGATGTAGTTAATTTTCAGATGATGATGATAAAAGAGAAAAGGTGGTGGTGGCTTACAGTTCCATCCCTTCAGTAGGAATAAAGAAAAGCAAATATAAAAAAGGTTACAAACCGAAAACTATCATGTTTTTAACAGGAATTTATTCATCGGAACCTATTTTTGTCTTTGCTTTCGTATCGAATTTAAGAAATGAGTGTCAAGTAGAACACATGTTAATATTCAAAGTAGGATGAAAAGCCTTAATATATATATATATATATATATATATATATATATATATATATATATATGAGGGATAAAGTTGGAATGTTTGTGGGGGTGAACATATGTGTTGGTCGTTAACTTTTTGGTTTCACGCTCTATTGAGTCTTTACTCAGTCTACTCAGTTTATTTGGTTAATAGTGGGAGAATGTGTCTCTACTTCAGCGGCGTTCTTCAACTGTGCTGCCAGTGCAGATGGGCATCAGTATGCATGTGGGCATCTGGTAAAGGCATTCATTGATCTGGATCATTGAATGGTGGAGATTTTTCTTTCCACAGTTTGGCAAGTTGATGGTAATGCATGTGGATGACTTTTACTAAGTTTTATATTTTTCCCTATTGTGTTCTTGGTCGTGTGAATGCAAATCACTCATCCTTGAGCAGATATGATTAAAACTATTTGTTAATGATTTGATTTTAAATTCCAATTTAGCGAAAATATTTAATATAGGTCGGTTAACAGCCTATTTTAGAATTTCTCTGAAATGATTGTGTTGATTACTAGTTCCACATATAATTTCTCTGAAATAATTGTATTGATTCTCTCTGAAATGAGTGATAAATGTCCATTGAATTGTGCTCTTACTGATAAATTAAGTGTCCTTTTTATCTCGAGAACCCAGGTTCCGGCCTTTGTGAACCTTTGCATTTTTCAGAAACTAGGTTTAGTCATATGAGAACATATTATTATGTTACCAACTTATGCAATCTTGTGTTATTTAAAATTTACTTAGTCAATCATTTTAGGCAATTAGAAAAGGTTAGGTGTAAGCAAGTTTAGGTGACTTTTCAAGGCAATCAGAAAGGGTTATGTCCAAGTTTTAAGCCGTTTTGGTCAAATAAACAACATCCCAAATGTTTTCGTCTCTATGTAAGGGTTTTTCCAAAATAATATTTAACCAATAAAAAGAAAAATTAAACATGATTATAACTATTAATTTAAAAATGCAACCACCATTTATAAAATATAAAATAAATTTTGTAATAACATATTCTAGACCTATGGTTGAATGCGAAGTAGGGATCTTGTTACACAAAGCTATGCATAAATTGTAAAATAAATTTTGCAATAACATATTCTAGACCTATGGTTGAATGCGAAGTAGGGATCTTGTTACACAAAGCTATGCATAAATTGTAAGTAGGGGTGTATTTTTCTTTTACATACATCAACACTGCACCAAATAAATTGTAAGTAGAGCTGTATTTTTCTTTTACATACATCAACACTGCACCAAATAATTGTAGGAGTGTATTTTTATTTTACATACATCAACACTGTACATCAACACTGCACCAAATAAATTGTAAGTAGGAGTGTATTTTTCTTTTACATACATCAAAACTGCACCATATAAATTGTAAGTAGTGTATTTTTCTTTTACTTACATCAACACTGCACCAAATGAATAAGGAAAATTAACATTTGTATGAACAAATTCTATGCTGCACCAAATGATTGTTGAGGAATGTTTTTCTGATTATTATAAGCAATTCTTCACAATTACCACCAGTAAGTCGAGGCTATGAAGGGATGTGGTTTTTAAATTCTACACTGCACCAAATGAATAAGGAAAATTAACATTTCTATGAACAAATTCTATGCTGCACCAAATGATTGTTGAGGAATGTTTTTCTGATTATTATAAGCAATTCTTCACAATTACCACCAGTAAGTCGAGGCTATGAAGGGATGTGGTTTTTAAATTCTACACTGCACCAAATTATTGTTGAAAAATGCTTTACTTACTATAGTAAGTAATTTTTCACAAAGGTTCTCATTTGAGTAAAGATTAAACTCACATATCAATTCACATAGTAATATCTCCTCATAACCAACCAACCTACTCACATATGTGCAAGGATTATGTGCAAGGATGATGAATAGAGAGAACACACAAGAAGATTGAGCAGAAGACAATGTGCAAATACAAGTGAAGAGGTTGATGTAGAGAGGTATGTGCATGGGAAGATTGAATGTGGTGTGTGTAGGAGAATATGAAGGATTACACATTGGAAGCTAAAGAGATAGACAAGTGGTTGAGGGATTTATAAATTGATGGATGACAAAAGAACTATGGTTGGTCCCAAGTGTGAGAGGACCTTCAATTGGAGTGTAATTGACATCAAAAGAGAGAGGTTGTCCCCAAGATAGTTTTGGAAAACCAAAGCTATATGGACAACCAAAGCTATACCTTGAAGAGAAGGTCAAGAATTGAGGAGATTGTTTCCACTGAGAAGAAGGCACAAAGATGTTGAGGATGAGGAGACGTGGACTATACTAATTGGTTAGCACATAGACACGAAGGATGAGATGGCATGGGCAACACTGATTGGCTGATGCAAAAAGTAAATTGAGATTTGAGTGATTTCCTATATGATGCCAAAGAGTATTCACAGATCATAGCATGGTGAGAAGTCCAAGGGAAACTAAGCACAGAGCATGTATGATCTATACAGACATTGATTTGCAGTGAGATCTAGTTGTACTTGGAGAGACTCTTAGATTTATAAAAGCCTAAGAGCATATCTTTTGATATATTGGGATTATAATGAATGAGTAGACCCTTCAAGAGTCAATTGCTCTATAGTTATTTTTGTCTTATATTTTTGTATTGAATTTCCTTTTCCACACACATACTTTGTGTGGTTAAGTTTAGTGCAGGGAACCTTGAATTTGGTTTATTATTCACTGCTAAAGCATCATTAGTATCAAAGCAGATTTGATTCTCGAGAGTTTGTTTGGAGGGTGGGGGGTTGGAAGTTGGAAATTTAATTCATAAAGGTAAAAGTGCTTGGAAGTGTGAGAATCTGCCAAGTGAAGCACTAGTGAAAATCTAAAAACCTGAAAATTTGGAAATAAGATGGAAGATTGGAGAATGAAAATTCAATAGTGTGAAGACAAACAAGAAAATGACAAAAAAAAAAAGGTGATGTTGGAGTTTGGTTGTCTAGATTCCTTAAAAGTAGAAGAGGGATCAAAGTTGAAGTTTCTTGTTATGATGAAAGGAATTTGAACATTGAATTGATTAAATAAGTGAAATGGAGAAATGACAAAAAAAAGGTGATGTTGAAGTTTGGTTGTCTAGATTCCTTAAAAGTAGAAGAGGGATCAAAGTTGAAGTTTCTTGTTATGATGAAAGTAATTTGAACATTGAATTGATTAAATAAGTGAAATGGAGAAACACTAGTTTGAGAAAATTAAAAACCCAAACAACATGAAATTTACCATGACAAAGTTGAAGAGATGGGTAGCAATTTGATGGGATTTTGTACAACAGGAAAATGTTGAGTTGAAATATGATACAAGTTTGATGCCAATGAAAATTTTAAAAATCCATTTTATCTTATGTAAATTATACTCATTCTTAAAATGCTATATAAAATGTTTAAAAATATTTTTATAAAAATATTCAGATTTCCAAAAATTCTATATGGTTTTAACTATACACTACAATACAAACTTCAAATCAATCCATATGTAACTGTCATTATCCCATTTGATCTCCTCATTTGGACCATTTCGTCAGTGCATACATCAATCAGTTAGCATCTCATAGGCATTGTCATGACTGTGAGCACCAATGTGAAGACAAGCTATAGGAATCTCTGCCAACAAATAATAACAATCCATTGGGTGACGCCAAACCTCCCTGGTTCAAAATCAGAACGCAAAAGCAGTATACGGATCAAACTGTACCAGGTTTTTTCAAACGAACGTATTAGCACTCGACAGCAGCAAAACCACTATTCGTGGGCAAACAAACTTTATTAATCGTTTAATAAAGCCTCCAATAATACACTAAAATGGAATAACGTATACGAATATCCCACTATCACGTAGATTTGATCAAATAATTTCACGAGAGTGACGTATTCCTACGCATTGACGTGGCAGGTTGAGGGGTGAGCATTTACACGTGGAGACCATTACACGTAAGATGTCCCGTGCTTTTGGTGCACCAAACCTTCTATCAGCCACTCAATGCCTGCTTGACTGGGTGTGCTAAGATGCGCGCCGGTGGAACACGTGACATGCGAAGCTTCTGTATGACCCTCCGCCCATGAGTTCCTCGTAAACTGCAAGTCTTTGTTTTTCTCAAAGGGAACAGGACTAGCACAGCCGTTTCTGCCATGCGGTTTAAAATTTTTAAATTTTTGGTTAATTCAAAATTCTGATTGATTTTATGAGTATTTGGTTTAAAATAGAGCAAAATTTCCAAGTCAAGGTTTTGAAATATATGAAATTTAGATTTATGTAAAACTCAGACTACCTCTGAAAATCTGACCGGATTCAAACCCATTTTTTACCTTAAAAACAGGTCTGTTTGTTTGCTCCCTAATTAACTTACTCCGTAACACAACTGCTAACTCGGGGCTAGTAAACACGGAAAGAAATCGGTTTGTAAAAGATATCGGTTTGTAAAATTCCCAAACCCCACCTAATGATTTTGAATAAACTATATACATCTTAAATAGTAGTTAATGATCTAAATCCACCTAAATATAATAAGAAATTAAAAATTTGAATTTTAAACAACTACGGAATCCATCTATAATATAAAAAGAAATTAAAGAATTGACATTCCTTAAACTTTAATGGTCTTTTTCAAGACATCTGCATTGATTTAAAATTGAGTTGAATTGGTGAAACAACTGTACCATTCATAAAACTTGGATATCAATGAAGCTTTGATTTTAGATTTTATATAAATTTTTTTATTTCATTTTATAAAACCATCAGTAATACCATCCGTAATAGTTTAAAGGTTCTTGGCTCTTTTTCTGTCGTATATTTTATTTAATTTTACTCTAAAACCAACCAACCAAAAATTATTGAATCTAGATTAAATTTATATAATCCTAATTAAACAGAATTATTCACAAAACTAAAAATTTATATCACATCGAAGTTCTGATTTTACCAAAAATTTCTTTATAATTTTTATCAAATATAAAAGTCTTGAGAAGATCCTCTGAAATAATTTGTGCCGGGATAATTTCGCTTCAAGATTAGTTTAGCAGGCTCGGGAAAATCGCCAACTTGAACCGTTTCCCAACGCCACTGCCAGTTGTGTGGAGAGGGGGCGGTGGAGAAGAAGTCTCAGCCTCGCGGCCTGCAGGGGATCAATGGCAGGACGACACAGAAGAAAAGTTGGAGGAAAAACTCCAAACTTGGAACCGTTTCCCTAGGCCATCGCCAGTTGTTACCTGTCGACTCTTAATCCCTTGGGTTGCTGTAGGCTTCACGCTTAAATGCCACGCTGCTCTTCTTTCCAAAGCTTTTCACAGGGTGTTTTTGTTTCAAGTGTTTCAAGGGCTCTGTGTGTATAGTTAAGTAATGCTATAGCACTTTTCCCGAGGAATAATGCCGAAATATTCCTCACGCTCGGATTGTGAATTTCTTAATTCTGTGAGCCGTTTTTCACACCTGAATTTCTTAACTATGTGAGCCGATGACAAAATKAAAGAGTAGAGTATTTGACTGTATTATATAAAGTATCTTCTCAATACATATTAGCAAAGTGCAGGGTATAGCATGATATGCCAGTTGTTCTTACTCCTACTCACTGTCCGCTGCAAGATGGTATTAGCAAGTATATTAGATAAGTAGCAAGTATATTAGATAAGTAKGAATTATATATTTTAACACTCTYCCTTAATGATTACTTATCTAAATATCTATGTGGTCATATCTTCATCTGCTTCCTCTTGTACCTGTATARTTCTCTAGGAATCMTTTTCAACTATATGGTTTATTCAACCATTCTTYCTCATACCTCCCCCTTCATCACATCATCATCAACTTGGGTTTTTTTTCGGCTTACCCATAACCATGCTTTGGGTTTTCTCGGATTACCCTCAACCATGCATCTAGTTTTCTCGGAATACCTGTAACCATGCTCTTGATTTTCTCGGATTACCCTCAACCATGCACCAGGTTTTCTTGGATTATCTGTAACCATGCTCTACATAGTGGTTTTTAGATCACCACAAACTTTTCACATTAGGGTGTATACAATGGCTCAGGTACATACTTAAGTATTCTCTAGGACCACTACATCAAAATATCATATAATTGCTTTCAATTACATGTGTGACTCAATTTCAAATAATCTAAATGACATAACTATGTACAACTTCAAACAAAAAAAATATCACAACTCAATCTCACTGTGTCAAATTGGAGGGTGTGTGAGTCTGACAGAATGGGCACGTACACCTCACTTCACTATAACACCTCTATTTATCGGCTTTGCAGCAAGACCCTAGCAGATCATTACTTTTCCTTCAACAAATCTGCATCTTCATTCAACTTTCTCCAAGTAGTTATCTCCTTGCAACAATCTCCTTTTCTTCAGCAAACTGGTCGCACATGGGATTTTCTTCCTCTTCCGCTACAATAAGCAACGTCACATGCCTTCTTCAACTCTAACATTCCTCTTCTGTTGGCTCGAATTTCATCAAAATAGGGATTATTCTTGTGCACTTTCACGTACATCCACTCCTTCTTCCAACTTAGATAGTCCATGGCACTCATGAATGACACGACATGCGATATTTTTTGCAATCATTTATGTTTCAACGACCCTCATGGCATTATTATGTTACATAAGTGGTGTACGGTGTGAGAAGCCAAGGGCCAACCATAATAAACTCGAGGAAGTTGTCTTCGCATTGGTCGACTTCTCCATCGAGGACATATGCCAACGGGTAATGTATTCAACGCCATTAATGGGTAATGGACAAGACCTCACCTCCAGCAGCCCCAACGATAGCGTATTCAATGCCCATGCCATGTCTCTTCGAGGCCTGTCAACAATTGACGCGCCATCTGCAGCCAATATTCTCACCACAAAGGTGATCTCATCTCTGCAATAATCAATTTTGCTACATGTAGGTTAGGGGTGGCTCTTGCACGTCCTGCTCCTTCAACTATAACAACCGACACATCACTTCACCACTCGCTAGACGATTCTATCAGGAGAAGGAAGATCTTTTGACCCCACAATCGCAAGCCACACACATTCGTGGCTAGCCCGACAATACCTCTACGACCTCAGATCTCAGGCCTCATGCTCACAACAATTTCGTGGCTCCGTAAGTAGAAAATTTTATTACACGCTGCAACTATCTTAACAGTTTACAACTTCACTAATAGGTGTATCTAATGGCTTCCTCACTCTGTTGAATGGCCACACATGTGGATAGATGGCTAAAAAAAAACAATGATTGCCTCTACATGTAGGCAACTTTCACACAGCAACGACAAAACCATTCCTTCACGAAGGCACTTCTTATCCTCAACAATTTGCGATTACACCTTCGGTGGTAGAGACAACAAGTAACACTCCTCCATGCAATGTATGGGATTTCGATCTCCACAATCACCTACTTTGATTCCTTGACAACACAGGTAGTGATACCTAGCGATTCTGTGACAACTTTTCGATTTCCTCAGCACAAAACAATAATGACAGGAGCCATAACGCAACACTTAACTCACCAGCGAACACAATTTAACGACAATGTCTTTTAATACACAAGGCTCTTTTCCCTAATACCAACGATTCAAATTTTTAGGGATTCTTTCAATGATTTCAGCAACACTTCTCCACACAACAACAAAAATTCTTCCAAAGACCACATCTCTTGGGATCCCTGACAACACATTGCTCCTTTTTGCCAGTAGTTCACACAACAATGCTCCTCCTCCATAGAGATCATCACCTCCAAGAAATAAATATCTCCATCGTGCTCTCACATAGTGACTTCTACAACTGCAACTCACACAACGACTTCCACAACTGCAACTCACACAACAACCACTTCCACAAGCTCAATGCACATGCTTTCCTTCACGCGCTGCCAGAATGGAGGATTCAAAGAGATCCTTACAACAATTTCTTCTTCACAAAGGTGCCTCTTCTCTTCAACTATAATAACTCATGCAGGATTGGTAGAAAGCACGAGTGAGAGGCACATTACATGCTGGCTGACAGTCCACACAACACATGACACAATATCTCTTCCACATACTTCTAAGTGATCGTTACTCTTCACTGGGGACACACTACTCTAGTCTCTGCATGAACTTGGGAACTCTCGTGAGGGAGTCACACCCAGACCAACTCTGATACCATGACAAAATGGAAGAGTAGATTATAATACACAAATATTCAATTACTTACAATATCAATACATTGGACTCTATTATATAGAGTGCACAGGTTGTTATCAGATCTAACTTATTTTAAAGATAAATGGAGAGGTTAAGATATTCTCTCAACCACACACCAAACAAGGATCTCATCAATCCAACTCTCTAACAACCTCTTAAGAATAGGATCACACAACTCACGTTGTAATACCCCGAGGACGAGCCCCAATTGTATTTATGAATTGTAAACATGTTTTGTACGCTGGTGAGCAGAGCAATTATAAGATGGTAAGATTATGTGTTATTAGGCCGGAGAGCCTAGGTGTTAAAGGCTAGGAGCTTGTTTTTGTACATGTAACTATTCATATTAGTAATATTAAAACATCGTTGCGTGTAGACCGACCACGAAGGAAGAGTATGGGGGACTAAGCTCCACTAGATTGGGTAAGGGAGAGGGGGCTGAGAGGTTGCAAAGAGGGGTTAAGCCTAAGGGGTTAAGTCCAAGAGAATAATAATTTATTATTATTATTATTCCAAAAACTGTGTGAAAGAATATGTTTTTATCCTAAGTTCCTGGGGAAGGACAGGTGACTTCCAAAGGGAATGGGTGTGCTTCATGAGCGACAGGCGTCGTATCAGGCACATGCAAACTTAAGGGGGAAATTCGTGTTTTTGGCAGGGGGATGCAGGCACTCATGCACGGACATGGGGGGGAACTCACTCACGTAGAGGGGGTTCACGCATAGAGTTTTATCTCTCACACTTTCACCATCTTGGGAGGCTAGACCAGTCTGCCCCGTTTTCTCCTCACGAGTTCACTCACGCACTAAGCAAGCCACAACTAGCCATTTCCACAATTACTGAACCTATGACCATTTTTGCACCTCTGTAATTTACCGAGTCGTTCGTTGCCTTACCCAAATTAGCTATTGTGGTTTGAAGAGGCGGGTTGTCAAGCCCATGGTGGAAGAAGCAGGCCGTCAGGCCTGTGAACAAATCTCTCTCCAGGTGAGAGAGGTGGTTGTGGATTGAAGAAGCAGGTTGTCAGGCATGTGAGCAACTCTCTCCAGGTGAGAGAGTGTGATGAGGAGGTGAGTTCTCCTAGAGGGAGTCCCATAGCTGCTACATATCTCTGAGAATTACGGTCCGTCCTGTTGTTGAAGCCCAAGGTAAGGGAGGTGGAGCAATCGATGGACTGTGTGACAGTGAAGGTGTATACTCCTAGGGTGGGACAGACATGTGGGGAATGAGAGTCTGTGAGCAGTGGGCGTAAGTGGCTCCTGGGAGAGAATCCTTCTTCTTAATTGTATGACTTTCCTATCGACCTTGCCTAGCTTAGGAATCCCTTGCTCAATGGATTTTAGTCCCAGATCGGGGGTGACCTACTGCTGAGAGTGATGAGCAATGCGGTCTAAGGTTGGGAGGTTTGTGGAAGGTTTGCACGCAGTTGGTGGTTTTACTTCAGTTAAAATATAAGTATCATTTATGTGCTTAATTATATATGTTATGCATGTATGTGATTCTTGAATGTTATCATGTATTTTGTTGCATGTATGAAATATTGTTAAATCCATTTGAATCTATATGGTAGCAGTAACTCTGTGTTATTTGATTTAAATTCATTAAATATGCATGTTATGTATATACGTATGTTCCGCAGTAGTGTTGCCCGACAGTGGTGTGGGTGGCCGGGGGTACGTTACACACGTAAAGATTAGCTCTACTTCTCAATACATTAGCAATCATATTAGATAAGAAGGAATTATATATTCCAATAGGCAAAGGATTATCATGTTATGGTAAGCTCATTGTTCATTGAGGTTTTGCGTATCCCCATGTATTTAATTGAGGTTTATAGTAAGCTCAATGGTGATTCAAAAGAAATCTCCACATATGCCAATTCTACCCCCTGCCTCAGAGAAGATTCTTCTTTTAGGCGCAACCGCACGAAAAATATTCTTCTTTTAGGCACATCTACACGACAATAAGAGTTTGTCGTATAATGTTTTGTGTATCATCAAATTCTAGGTTGGATTAGTTTTTCTTGCATAATTTCTATAAATAATGGTATTGAATGATCGTTTTCATTTAAGGACCAATAATGACGTATCGTTTATGTTTTTGATGTATTTCTAATTATGCGCAGTTTGTAATTGTTGGATACCTAATCCTTGTGATTATGGTAGTTTGTAAATATTATTGTAAATAGTATTTAGGAGAAATATGAAGAGTCATAGGGAAGAGTCATTCGGAAGATGAAACCAAAGGTCATCCAAATGTTTATGAAGGTTTCACATTAATGCAAAGAATCCAAGTGTGGAGTTACTTTATTCTTCCCATAGCTGTCTTGACAGTGGTACCAGAGTAGGTTAACTCCATGATTCTCTCCCCTGAGTGTTTCATTTCTATCCTTCCGCGTGCATATACGTCCGTCTTCCTGCAAATCTGTCCATCTTCCTACAAATTTGTCTCCTGCGTACATAAACGCCTTCGAGATCTCCCACATCTTTGAAAATTCATTCATCTTCCTCACACACACATTCACATAGTGCTCTCTTCTTTCCCTTTGGACATCTCCTCATCTTCGTTGTCGTAGTGCCGAGACATGGTTTCCCTAAATCTTCGACAGTTGAAAACCAGTCTCTAGAATTGTTTGGCCACTTTCTTCATTGAATCTACCATTTCATGATCGTATTGTTCGTCCTCATTGATGAGCTTGGCCATGTATACATGATTTTACCTCTCCTTTTCAGTGAGCGTGGCCACGTATCAAATTTGATCAACATGATCGATCATCCAAAACACACAAATAGTCATTGTTCTCTTTAATTTCCCCTCATTTGCCTGAAATAATCATAAGTTCATGTCATGCCCCTGCAAAATTTTTCCAGTTTTTGCGGCCTTCGAATGTCTCCCCTTGCTCCTATTGTCGAGCTTATCTAGACCTTTGATTTCTCCAAAATTTAGCGGTCATAAAGAAACATTTTTCCTAGGGACAAAATGAATATTGTGGAATGCAATTTTTTTTTCTTCGAAAGTGACATTTTCTGGCACCAAAAAAAAGGCTGGTTGTTTTTGCAAGAATACAAAGGAAAAGCTTTCGGATTTGAATTTGCGATCAGATTGTACAAATCCATGGTAGAATGAACAATGGTAACAGAAAAAAAATAATGAATTTGATAGAGGTGCAACCATTCTCCCCAGAGCAATTGCAGAGATCTAATCGATCTTGAACAAGAGAGTCAAAATTTTAACGTCAATGGACTGAGAACTGTACAAGGCCACATACACTCTCAAAGCTGCTAGAAGATGCATTCTCTCATCTCCATCATTAGCGTGGTGCTGAATAACAAAGAAAATTACCCAAAATGGTACATAAAGATAAAACACACTAATCTTTAATGACTTGTGGGATTATATTTGTGAAGCAAAAGATGTTAGTAAATGAGAAGTTGAATAAGAAGCACAACATAATAGTAGTAGACCGACCATACCTACATCATCTAAGGAGCATGCCATATGGAATAACAAAGACAAGAAAACATATGCCGTGATTGTTGTAATGGTAAGTGGAGAGTTGAGCCGTC
The DNA here is from genome assembly GCA_009831015.1 of Picea engelmannii. Lineage (NCBI taxonomy): Eukaryota > Viridiplantae > Streptophyta > Pinopsida > Pinales > Pinaceae > Picea > Picea engelmannii. The sequence continues at coordinate 194,202 of ML783766.1, forward strand.
ATATTGTTCCCAATAATTTCAGAGATAGGGGGAGTAGACACAACCAAGGTGAGAGATCTGATCTTCACTGTGATCGTTGTGGAAATAATGGGTCATATGAAGGAAATACATGTATAATCCCATGAGAGAAGATCAAAGACAAACATAATCAGAAATAAGACAAAGGTAAAACATTGGATCCGACGAAAGGTAAAGCACCTGAATTTTCTCATTATATTGTTTTTCATTGCAATATAGGAGTTACCTAAAAAAAAAATTAACACTTCATTTTCTTCTTGGAGAGATGGATGACTTCTTGACACAGGTGAAACATGCCACATGACCTTCCAAAGAGATTTATTTGAATATTTGATTGACAATGTAGATGTCATAGTTTATCTTGCAGATAAATCAAGTCTCAAACCTTCGGGAATTGGCACCATCAGGATTAAATTAATTGGAATCTCAGATTTTGTTCCGCATGATGTGCTTTATCTTCTTGAGTTGCGAAGGAACTTGTTGTCTCTTGTGCACATTCGACAACAAGACCACTCTATTCATATCTTCAGTGGAAAAGTTGAAATAAGAAAGGCTTCCAACAATATGGTTGTCATGACCAAAGTGGAAGATGGAAGGTTGCTAGAGTTGGAAAGGATAACTTCTCATGCAAAAAATTCTACATACCTCTCTCATCATGATGAAGGTACAATGCCATCTAGACTCTTATGGCATGTTATATTTGGTCACATTAATTATGAAAGCCTTCGCTTGTTGAAAAAGAATGGCGTTTCTGGTTTTCCTACTATTCCTAGGAATTTGAAGCAATGTGATACTTGTATCCTTGGAAAACATAGCAAACAACCATTTCATGATTCTACTTCCATAGCATGTAGAAAACTTGGAATAATACATTCTAATTTGTGTGGATTCATGCTTATTCCATCTACTAATGGGAATAAATATGACATGTCTTTTATTGATGATTACACCAAGATGTGTTGGGTGTACTTGTTGAAAAATAAATCACAAGCTTTTGAAACTTTTACAAATTTTCATGTATGGATCCATAATGAAACTTAGTCTTGTATTGGTTCTCTTTATATTGATAATGGAAGAGAATATACATCTAATGAATTTGAAAACTATCTTTGTCGACATGGGATCAAACATCAAATCCCAATTCCATACAATCCTGAATAAAATGGTGTAGGTGAAAGAATGAATAGTACTCTCCTAACCATGGTTCATTCGATGATGTTTTTCAAAAATGTAAAAAATATGTTTTTGGATGATACAATTATATGTGCACTTTATGTGAAAAATGGGTGTCCAACTCATGCTTTTCAAAACAAGGCTCCTTGTGAAATGTGGTACAACTACATTCCTTTAGTGAGACATCTGAGGGTTTTTGGTTCCACCTGCTATGCCTTAATTCCTAAGGAGTAAAGAAACAATCTTGATGCAAGGAGTTGGAAGTGCATCTTCTTGGGGTACTCAAATACCAACAAAGCACATCGTCTTTATGATGAGGTAAGCACGAAATTCATTCTTTCTAGAGATGTATTTTTTCTTAAAAACTCCAAAAATGAAAAAAACTATTGAGAGACAGCTTGATCATCTGGATAAATTCACCCATGTAAAGGAATATCATGAATTTGATGACGAGATTCCACATCTTTGTTGGGTATGTGTTATATTCTTTGTAAAATTGATCCCATGTAATTTGTTTGATATGGGAGCAAAGGGGTTTTGCACTTCCCAACTAGAAGGTTTGCGGGGCTTTGGGGGCAGGAGCTCCACAAAAAAGTTTTTTGGTCTGTTTTTTATGGTTTTTTTGGCACATGGTTTTCTAATTTCGATTAAGGAATTAGGTTTTTTGACTAATTCGAGTCAATGGATTAGGGGTTTGGATGCCGCAGGATCCTATATGTATATTGTATTGTAAATAATGAAGATGATGAATAAAGAAGATTAGAGGTGCATCTCTAAACAAGTTGTTGGTTTTTCTGGTTTGGGTTTCCAGGGTCAAAATCTCTATGTAATGTGTGTGTGTGTGTGTGTCATTGTATATTTTCTGTTTTTATTAAGAATCTGTTTGCAATAATTAATTATACAGGGTTAAAATCTACGTTTGGTATCAAATCAATTATTAGCTTCAGGGGGATGCCTTTGTGGTCAAGGGTTTGGCTCATGTATGTGATATGCCTTATTACAGTGGGAGATTTGGGGAACTGATTCTTCAAGTGAAAATAAAGGGAGAGAAGTTCAAAAATAGAGATTGAGAAATTTACTGGGAAACTTTTTGAGATGTGAAATCTCAAAATGGAAGATCTGTTGGTAGAAAAAGATCAATGGATCATGGTGGATCCAGGTACTGCACCTACACGAACGTTAGGATAATTCTAGAAAAAGTTGGATCAGAAGGCGAAGAGAATAATCTGATTGTGTCTCTCAGATTCAGTATTACTGAATGTGTCAAGGGAAGCTACATCCAAGTCACTATGGGATAAGCTGGGGACTTTGTATCAGTATAAGTCCTTGGTAAATAAATTGTTCCTACATAAGAAGTTGTATAACTTGAGGATGAAAGATGGAGAATCGATGACAGAGTATCTGAATGACTTCAAAACTGTGGTAAGTCAGTAATTATCTGTTGATATTAAAATTTTAGATGAAGACAATTGTATTATTTTATTGTGATCTTTACCAGACTTGTGGGATAGTCTGGTTGTGGCCATAAGTAATAATACAACTACTTTAAGTTTCGATGATGTGGCATCTTTGTTGTCGGAGGAGATGAGGTGGAGGAACATGGAAGTGAAGAGCGCATATGCATTATTTGCAAGAGGACACTCCCAAGAAAGAAATAGATCTAAGTTCTCTAGTGGGAGATCTAAATATACCGAAAAGTTTGTGAAGGTATGTTGGATATGTGGAAAAGAAGGGCACTACAAGAATCAATGTAGATCCAAAAGTATTGCGAGAGGGAAGGGATCTGAAGATTATCCTTCCAGATAAGCAAAAATCTCCTCATAAGAAGGAGGGGATGTGTACTTGGTTTCTTTAAGAACACATGTAGATCATGAAGCATGGTTGGTTGACTCGGGTGCATCCTTTCATATGACTCCCCACACAGAGTGGTTCTGTGAATATGAAAGGTATGATGGAGATGATGTTTTCCAAGGTGATGACTCAACAACCAAAATCATAGGACGAGGAAAAGTCAAGTTGAAGCTCATGGATGGAAGGATTAGAACACTCCTTGGTGTTATGCACATCCCAGGTTTGACCAGAAATTTGATTTATGTAAGCAAAATGGATGATGCAGGTGTAAAAAAAGTATTTGAGAAAGAAACCTGGAGGATGGTTCAAGGCGAAATGTTGTTGCTAAAGAGAGTTCGGATAGGAACTCTATATAAGGTACAAGAAAGCACTATTAATGATGGGTGTAATAGTTTCATTGTTCTTGAGATTGGAGTTGAAGAAGAAAAAACTCCTATAATCTTTGGAGAAAATGTTATGTCGTGGCATCAAAGATTGGGGCATATCTGAGAGAAGGGATTTCGACTACTACATGGTAAAGTTATGGTTGAAGGTATGTTTAACTGCTCTCTAGATTTTGATTTATGTGAACATTGTATATATGGGAAACATAATCGGGTAAGATTCCCCTCTGTTGCAACAAGGGAAGAGGGAATTTTACAGTTGGTGCACAATGATGTGTTTGGACCTATGTTGGTTCCATCACTAGGAAAATATGTGTACTATGTCTCATTTATATATGACGTCTCGAGGAATACATGGATATATTTCCTTGGTGAGAAATCTAAAGTCTTTGATAGGTTTAAATAGTTTAAGGCTCTTGTGGAGAATCAAATAGAGAAAAGAATTAAGGTGTCGAGGACGAATAACGATGGAGAGTTCTGCTGAAATGAATTCAAATAATTTTATAAGAAGTGTGGTATAGCAAGGAAGAATAATACTCCATATAAACCTCAACATAATGGAGTTGCATAAAGGATGAACATGACGCTGATGGAAAAAGAAAGGTGCATGTTGAGTGGTGTCGGGTTAGGACAAGAATCCCAGGAAGAGACAATGGGTATTGCATGCTACCTGGTCAATCGATCACTCACATCAACACTGGATGACAAGACTCCACATGAGGTATGGACTAGTAAGAAACCCTCTCTCACACATCTCACGGTATTTGGTTGTGATGCATATGTTCACTTTCCAAAGGAAAATAAGAGTAAGCTAGATAAAAAGGATGAAAAGTGTATCTTTATTGGGTATAAATATGGTATGAAAGGATATACAGGATGAAATTTTATAGATAGACGGGAAAGAGTCTTTTAGATGGGAAAGAGACATTACATCTCTCAATGGATCATAGCCTCCTTACTTCTTTCCTATTACGTTCTTTCTATTTACCTTATCTACCAAAAATGATAGTTAAGGAATCCATTATATATATTGAATTGCAAGGGAAGGAGATGGATAGATAGTGAATTGATAGATTGATAGAACCTTATCATTGATGCCAAAACTGAGTTAATGATGTAGATTAGATTAATATGAATAGAAAGGCCTTTTCCATTACACTTAATGATATAAATCATATAATGTAATAAACATAATAGATCCTTAATTACATATATAAATAGTTAGTTTCCATTTGACTTTAAATTAAAAAGGTAGTGTATAGTCGAGATCTGGTATTTACAGAAATAAATTTGAAATAAGGAAGACTTCCAACCATATGGTCTTCATGACCGAAGTGGAAGATGGAAGGTTGCTGGAGTTGGAAAGAACATATGCTCATGCACAAAATTCTACATACCTCTCTCATCATGATGAAGGTACAATTCCATCTAGTCTCTTGTGGCATGTTAGATTTGGTCACATTAATTATGATAGCCTTCTCTTGTTGAAAATAATGGTGTTTCTAATTTGCCTACTATTCTAGGAATTTGAAGCAATGTGATGCTTGTATCCTTGAAAAACATAGCAAACAACAATTTCATGGTTCTACTTCTATAGCATGTAAAAAACTTGGAATGATACATTCTAATTTGTGTGGCTTCATGCTTATTCCATCTACTAATGGGAATAAATATAGCATGTCTTTTATTGATTATTACACTAGGATGTGTTGGGTGTACTTGTTGAAAGATAAATCACAAGCTTTTGAAACTTTTAAATTTTTTCATGTATGCATCCAAAATGAAACTCAATCTTGTATTGGTTCTCTTCGTATTGATAATGGAAGAGAATATACATCTAATGAATTTGAAAACTATCTTTTTCAACATGGGATCAAACATCAAATCACAGTTCCATACAATCATGAATAAAATGGTGTAGGTGAAAGAATGAATAATACTCTCCTAAACATGGTTCGTTCGATGATGTTTTTCAAAAATGTAAAAAATATGTTTTGGGCTGATGTAGTTATATGTGCACTTTATGTGAAAAATAGGTGTCCATATCATGCTCTTCAAAAAAAGACTCCTTATGAAATGTGGCACAATTGCATTCCTTTAGTGAGACATCTCAGGGTTTTGGGTTCCACCTGCTATGCCTTAATTCCTAAGGAGTAAAGAAACAATCTTGATGCAAGGAGTTGGAAGTGCATATTCTTGGGGTACTCAAATACCAACAAAACACATTGTCTTTATGATGAGGTAAACAATAAATTCATTATTTCCATAGATATATTTTTTCTTGAATCCTCCAAGAATGAAAAAACTATTGAGAGACAACTTGATCATCTGGATAAATTTAGGAATATCATGAATTTGATCACGAGATTCCACATCTTTGTTGGGTATGTGTTATATTCTTTGCAAAATTGATCCCATGTACTTTACACTTATATGGGAGCAAAGGGTTTTTTCACCCCCTAGATAGAAGGTTTGCCGGGGTTTGGGGGCGGGAGCCCTGGAGAATTCTAATTCCAATTAAGGAATTATGGTTGTTGACTAATTCGAGTCAATGGATTGGGGATTTGGATGCCACAAGATCCTATATGTATATTGTATTGTAAATAATGAAGATGATGAATAAATAAGATTAGAGGTGCATCTCTAAACATGTTGTTGGTTTTCCTGGTTTGGGTTTCAAGGGTAAAAATCTCTATGTAATGTGTGTGTGCGTGTGTCATTGTATCTTTTATGTTTTTATTAAGAATATGTTTGCAGTCATTAATTGTACAAGGTTAAAATCTAAATTTGGTATAAATTAATTATTAGCTTCAGGGGGACACCTTTGTGGTCAAGGTTTTGGCTTAGGTATGTGATATGCCTTGATACAATGTGAGATATGGAGAATTGATTTTTCAGGTGAAAAGAAAGGGAGATCAGTTCGAAAATAGAGATCGAGAAATTTACTAGGAAACTTTTTGAGCCGTGAAAGATTAAAATGGAAGATCTATTGGTAGACATATATCAGTGGATCACGATGGATCCAGGTATTGCACCTATAGGAACATTAGGAAAAGACTAGAAAATTTGGGTCAAAAAGCGAAGAGAAAAATTTGGTTGTGTCTCTCAGATTCAATGTTACTAAATGTCTCAGGGGAAGCTACATCCAAGTCACTATGGGATAAGTTGGGGAATTTGTATCAGTCTAAGTCCCTAGTAAATAAATTGTTCATGCAGAAGAAGTTGTATAACCTAAAGATGAAATATGAAGACTCGATGATAGAGCATATCAATGAATTTGATACTATGGTAATTCAATAATTATCTGTTGATATTAAAATTTCAGATGAATACAAGTGTATTAGTTTATTGGTCTCTTTACCAGACTCGTGGGATAGTCTGGTTGTGGCCATAGGTAGTAATACAACTACTTTAAGTTTAGATGATGTGGCATCCTTGTTGTTGGAGGAGATGAGGTTGAAGAACATGGAATGACAAAGTGCATATGCATTATTTGCAAGAGGACACTCCAAATAAATAAATAGATCTAAGTCCTCAAGTGGGAGATCTAAATCTTTCGGAAAGTTTTTGAAGTTGTGTTGGATATGTGGAAAAGAAGGGCACTACAAGAATCAATGTAGATCCAAAATTATTGAGAGAGGGATGGGATATGAATATGCTCCTTCTAGAGAAGCAAAAACCTCCTCAGAAGAAGGATGGGATGTGTACTTGGATTCTTCAAGAACACATGAAGATCATGAGGCATGGTTGGTTGACTTAAGTGCATCCTTTCATATGACTCCCCATACAGAGTGGTTTTGTGAATATGAAAGGTATGATGGATGTGATGTTTTCCTAGGCGATGAATCGACAACCAAAATCATAGGATGAGGAAAATTCAAGTTGAATCTCATGGATGGAAGGATTAGAACACTCCCTGGTGTTTTTCAAATCCCAGGTTTGGCTAGAATTTGATTTCTTTAAGAAAAATGGACGATGCAAGTGTAAAAAATGTATTTGAGAAAGAAACCTGCAGGATGGTTCAAGGAGAAATGGTGTTGCTAAAGGGAGTTCGGATTGGAACTCTGTATAAGCTACATGAAAGCACTATTAATGACAGGTGTAAAAATTTCATTGTTCCTGAGATTGGAGCCGAAGAAGAAAAAACTCCTATAGTCTTTGGAGAAAAGGTTATGTTGTGGCATCAAAGACTGGGGCATATCGGAGAGAAGGGATTTCGACTACTACATGGTAAAGGCATGGTTGAAGGTATGTCTAACTACTCTCTAGATTTTGATTTATGTGAACATTGTATATATTGGAAACAAAATAGGGTAATATTCCCCTATGGTGCAACACGGGCAGAGGGAATTTTACAATTGGTGCACAATGATGTGTTTGCACCTATGTAGGTTCCATCACTAGGAAAATATGTGTACTTTGTCTCATTTATAGATGACTTCTCGAGGAATACATGTATATATTTCCTCAAGAAGAAATCTGAAGTCTTTGATAGGTTTAAGGAGTTTAAGGCCCTTGTGGAGAATCAAATAGAGAAAAGAATTAAGGTGTCGAGGACAGATAACAGTGGAGAATTCTGTGGAAATGAATTCAAATAATTCTATAAGAAGTTTGATATAGAAAGGCAGAAGACTACTCCATATACACCTCAACATAATGGAGTTGTAGAAAGGATGAACACGTTGATGGAAAAATCAAGGTGTGTGCTCAGTGGTGTAGGGTTAGAACAAGAATTCTAGGAAGAGACAGTGGGTACTGCATGTTACATGGTCAATCAATCACCCTCATTATCACTGGATGAAAAGACTCCACATGAGGTATGGACTGGTAAGAAACCCTCTCCCACACATCTCAGGGTATTTGGCTGTGATTCCTATGTTCACGTTCCAAAGGAAAATAGGAGTAAGCTAGATAAAAAAGATGAAAAGTGTATCTGTATTGGGTATAAAGATGGTATGAAAGGATATATAGAATGAGATTCTATAGATAGATGGGAAAGAGTCTCTTAGATGGAAAAGAACCATTACATATCTCAATGGATCATTGCCTCCTTACTTATTTCTATTACGTTCTTTCTATTTACCTTACCTACCAAAAATGATAGGGAAGGAATCCCTTATATATATTGAAATGCAAGGGAAAGATAGATAATGAATTAATAGATCGATAGAACCTTATCATTGATGCCAAAACTGAGTTAATGATGTAGATTATATTAATATGAATAGAAAGGCCTTGTTTGTTACACTTAATGAGAGAAATCACATAATGTAATAAATATAATAGATCCTTAATTACATATATAAATAATTAGTTTCCATTTAAAGTCCTCGACTCTTACCGGATAGATGTAGATTTCACACTAAGCTTTGGAACCCATAAATTAAAAAGGTAGTGTATAGTTGAGATGTGGTATTTAGAGAAATAAAATATGTTGTCAAACATGAAGTCTTACCAAGGAAGGAAGAACCRGAGAAAATAGGTTTGAGTTGAAGGATGATGAATCAGACTCTACAAAAGAACAAGAATCAGAAGAATAAGATCCTCATACTCCAGTATTGAGGATATTGGTTCGAGAAAGAAGGAAACCAGAAAGGTATAATTCACTTGATTTAKGTTCAAATTTTTCTTTGTTTATTACTGATGATGATACAAGAACTATTAGGGAGGCAGTGTATTAAGAGGATGGAAAACTCTAGAAAAAGGCCATGGTTGAAGAAATGGAAGCCTTAGACAAGAATGAGGCTTGGGATCTAGTGGAGTTGCTGACTAGAAGCAAGCCCATTGGAAACAAATGGGTGTTTAAAAAGAAGTTGAATGTATAAGTCAAAATGGAGAAATACAAAGCTCGGTTAGTAGCAAAAGGTTATTCCTAGATAGAGGGAATTGAGTTGGGTGATATTTTTTCTCCTATTGCCAAGTTAACTTCTATTAGATTTTTTTTATCTGTTGTTGTTGCATTTGATTTTGAAGTAGAACAAATGGATGTGAAGACAAAATTCCTACATGGGGATTTGGAATAAGAAATCTACATGAAGCAGCCAAAAGGATTTACTTTGAAGGGAAAGAAGGACCTGATATGCAAGCTGAAAAAGTCCTTGTATGAGTTAAAACAATCACCAAGGATGTGGTATCAAAAATTGGATACTTATATGTTGGGACTTGACTTCACAAGGAGAAAAGTGGATCACTATGTGTATTTCAAATTAATTGGTGATCATCGTATTTATTTGGTCTTGCATGTGGATCATATGTCGTTGATAGGAAACAACAAGGAGATTATCCAAGATGTGAAAACTCATTTGTCTTCTAGATTTGACATGAAGGATCTTGGTGCTGTAAATTTCATTTTGGTCATAGAAATTAAAAGAGATCGAGCAAACACTAAACTCAGGTTAAATCAAAGGAAATATGTCGAGACAATATTGCAGAGGTTTAATATGCAGGAATGTAAACTAGTCAAGGTTCTTATTTTTGTAGGTGTAAAGTTATCTTGGGATCAATGTCCCAAGACACAAGAAGAGGACATGTCCCATGTTCCATATATGAGTGCGGTTGGCAGTTTGATGTACACAAGGGTTTGGACTAGATTGGACATTGCACATGCAGTGGAAGTTTTGAGCATGTATATGTCAAAACCAGGGAAGGAGCATTGGACAATAATAAAGAGGGTTTTCATGTATTTGCATGGCACTACCAGTTATGGATTGTGTTATTAAGGAAGACTAGGATTGGATAGAGTGTTGGAAATACATGGATTTGTGGATGTAGATTGGGCTAGAGATATGGATCATAGAATATCTACAAGAAGGTATGTGTTTAAGCTGTTTGGAGGAGAAATCAATAGGATGAGAAAATGTCAATCTGTAGTGGCACTCTCTACTACATAAGCTGAATACATGGCAAGCACTCGTGCAAGAAAAGAAACAAAGATTGTGTTCAGGTATTAGGTTGGTACAACAAGATGTAAGGACATATTGTGACAGTCAAAGTGCAATATTCCTGGAAAAGAACATGAATTATCATTCAAATACAAAGCATATTGATGTTCAATATCACTTTGTGAGAGACATGGTTGAAGACAAAAAGGTGTCGTTGATGAAGTTGGACAATTTGGAGAATGTTGCAGATTCATTAAAAAAATATATGAGCACTGAGAAGTTCTCTTGGTGTAGAGGATCTATGGGAATTGTTGCCTTGGATTGTTGACTATGTAATCCTGTAACCCCCTGTATGTAAAGAAAACAACAAGTGGGAGAATATTCGGTATGTGTTATATTCTTTGCAAAATTGATTCCATGCACTGTACACTGATATGGGAGGAAAGGGGGTATGTAGGGTTCTTTTCACCCCCTATTTGGAAGGTTTGCGGGAGTTCATAGGTGAGATCCCTCGAGAAAAGTTTTTATGGTTCGTTTTTGGCAGTTTTTTGCGTTCGTTTTTGGTGGTTTTTCAACACACGATTTTTACCAATGGTTTTCTAATTCCGGTTAAGGAATTAGAGTTGTTGACCAATACAATTCAATGGATTAAGGTTTGTATGCCACGAGATACTATATGTATATTTTATTATAAATAATGAAGATGATGAATAAATAAGATTACAGGTGCAGATCTAAATAGGATGTTGGTTTTCCCGGTTTGGGTTTCTAGGGTAAAAATATTTGTGTAATGTGTGAGTGTGTGTGTGTCATTCTATCTTTTCTATTTTTATTAAGAATCTTTTGCATTAATTAATTGTACAAGGTTAAAATATACAATCTTGAAGGGGGGTCGCTATCTTGGATCAATCTATGGAATCTCTTTTTGAAGCACCATCTCCCCCTCATGAAGAAGTTCTAGCCACTTCATTAGAACTTGAAGTTCATTTGGATGGTGTGATTGAGAGAATTGAAAGGTTGAACCTCGACGAGAACTCAACACCATGTAAATCATCTAAGCAACCTGGACCATCTCAGAAAGGTCCACCAAAATGGCTCATAAAAACACTTGAAAGCGTTCATTCTGATGAAGCTGGAAAGATAGAAACCAAAAATTCAATCGGACAAAATCGATATGATGTAGATATTTCAAATTCAGGCGATGTAGATGATGTGGGTGTTTCATATGATTGTGATTTGAATTTATATACTAATTTTGAACCAAATTTCTATGAAGAAGACACTTTTCATGATGAGTGGAAGGAATCCATGCATAAGTAGTATGGTGCTCTCATCAAGAATGGGATGTGGAAGTTGGTGGACCCTCCATTTAGAACCAAACCAATTCACTACAAGTGGGTATTAAAAAAAAAGTACAAATCAGATGGCTCACTTAACAAGCATAAAGAGAGACTCATGGAAAAAGGATTTTCATAGAAAGAATACATTGATTATGAGGAGACTTTTCCCCCACTGAAAAATTGGCTACCATTCTACTCTATTTTCCTTAACACCACATAATGGATGGAGTATTCATCAAATGGATGTGAAAAATACTTTCATGAACAAAGACTTGAAAGTGAATGTCTTCATATCTCAACGAGAAGGTTTTTTTGTGAAGAGACAAGAACATAAAGTATGCAAGCTCATCAAATTCTTATATGGCTTGAAACAAACACTACAATCCTGATATGAAAAGCTAATTGAGCATCTTCTGAAATTGAATTTTAATAACTTCAATCTTGATGATGTAACTCTGTTCGTCATGAAAGTTGGAAAAACTATTGTATATCTTGTAGTGTATGTAGATGATCTATTGATAATAGGGAACAATGAAAGCAATATTGCCTCCATAAAAAAAGAGTTGAAGAAAGGATTTGAGATGACAGATTTGGGACATCTTCATTACTACTTGGGAATTGAAGTGATTCAAAATCCAAACTACATATTCATTTCCCCAAATAAGTACATTGGAGAATTGTTGAACAAGTTTGGCATGGTTGAGTGTAACCCTATCTCTATTCCAATGGTACAAAATTTGAAACTCACATCAAAAGAAGGGAATGGGTTTGAGAATGCAACTAAATACAAATAACTTGTGGGAAGTCTTATCTACCTTACCACCACCATGCTCAATATTTCATTCATTGTTGGGATCCTTTCTAGGTTCATGCAAAAACCTTGTGAAGGACATTGGTCTGCTACAAAAAGAGTTCTAAAATACTTGAAGGGAACACAATAATTTGGACCCAAGTACTCTAAGGTGGATGGCTTCAACCTGATTGGATACTTTGATTCAAACTTTGTTGGGGATAAATAAAATGGAGTGTCAATTTTAGGCTATCTCATGAGTCTTGGATCAACAATTGTCTCTTGGAGATCACACAAATAGTCAGTTCCAACAGACTCCACGTTAGAGGAAGAATATGTGGTATCTACAAAAGAAACAAAGGATATTGTGTGGCTTAGGAAAATACTTGAAAATTTGCAGAAGAAAAAATTGAATTCTACTCCTCTTCTGGTTGCATGGAAAGTTGGCCAAGAATCTCAGATTCCATGATCGAACTAAGCACATCAACAAAAAGTGTCATCTATTTTGATATCACGTAGAGGGAAAAACTACTCATTTGAGACATTGTTCCACAAATAAGAGAATTGTGGACTTCTTCAAATATGGGATACAAAAATAAATGGAGACTTCTACTTTGAACACTACCATCAAATTTAAATGGCGTAGATGGATGACTGACTCTATTTTACGAAGAGACATATTTCATTTCAATATTCTTAGAATTTAGTTTCATATTAGATTTTGGGAATTTTGAGGATATAAACATATATTGTTGCATTAGCTACACCCCTTTATTTGAACCTTGGCCAAGGCTACATTAGCTCTTTTCCTTCATAGCTTGGCTAAGGGCCTTGGGATAGATGTAGTTAATTTTCAGATGATGATGATAAAAGAGAAAAGGTGGTGGTGGCTTACAGTTCCATCCCTTCAATAGGAATAATAGGAATAAAGAAAAGCAAATATAAAATAGGTTACAAACCGAAAACTATCATGTTTTTAACAATAATTTATTCATCGGAATCTATTTGTCTTTGCTTTCGTATCGAATTTAAGAAACACGTTTCAAGTAGAACACATGTTAATATTCAAAGTATGATGAAAAGCCTCAATATATATATAGACTTTTGTGGGGGTCAACATATGTGTTGGTTGTTAACTTTTTGGTTTGAAGGGCACGTTCTATTGAGTCTTTACATCAGTCTACTCAGTTTCTTTGGTTAATAGTGGGAGAATGTTTCTCTACTTCAACGACGTTCTTCAACTGTGGTGCTAGTGCAGATGGGCATCAGTATGCATGTGGGCATATGGTAAAGGCATTCATTGATCTAGATCATTGAATGGTGGATATTTTTCTTTCCACAGTTTGGTAAGTTGACGGTAATGCACGTGGATGACTTTTACTAAGTTTTATATTTTTTCTTTTTGTGTTCTCGATCTTGTGAATGCAAATCACTCCACATCCTTGAGCGGATATGATTAAAACTATTTGTTAATGCTTTGATTTAGAGAAAATATTTAATATAGGTCGGTTAACAACCTATTTTAGAATTTCTCTGAAATGATTGTGTTGATTACTAGTTCCACATATAATTTCTTTGAAATAATTGTATAGATTCTCTCTGGAATGAGTGATAAATGTCCATTTAATTGTGCTCTTACTGATAAACTAAGTGTCCTTTTTATATCGAGGACCCAGGTTTTGGCCTTTTTGAACCTTTTCCTTTTTCAGGACCTAGGTTTAGTTATATGAGAACATACTATTATGTGACCAACTTATGTAATCTTGTGTTATTTAAAATTTACTTAGTCAAACATTTTAAAAAATTAGAAAAGGTTAGGTGTAAGAAAGTTTAGGTGACTTTTCAAGGCCATCAGAAAAGGTTATGCCTAAGTTTTATGCGGTTTTGGTTAAATAAACAACACCCCTGAGATGTTTTTAAGCCAATTTTTTTCATCTCTATGTAAGGGTTTTTCCAAAATAATATTTAACCAATAAAAAGAAAAATTAAACATGATTATAACTATTAATTTAAAAATGCAACAACCATTTATAAAATAAATTTTGCAATAACATATTGTAGACCTATGGTTGAATGCCAAGTAGGGATCTTGTTACACAAAGCTATGCATAAATTGTAAGTAGGGGTGTATTTTTATTTTACATACATCAAACACTGCAACAAATGAATAAA
>ML783766.1:210492-245670 GCA_009831015.1 Picea engelmannii
CGGAAATTAAATGACATGTACTATCCATATATAATAGTCTTACCTGCAAATAGATCAAAACTCATACCATTATCCATCAAAGAAACTTGGGTCCATTACCCAAACTTGGGTTCTCCAACTTCACATGACCATAACTCTCTAACTGTGAGGAGTTATGTGACGTTCCACATACCACCGGAAATGTCATGACATGTAATACCCATATAGAATAGTATTACCTTCAAATATATTAAAACTCATACCATTATACATCAAACAAACTTCGATCCATTACCCAAACCTTTGTGCTAGTAGAATTCCCTACTAGACTTTCTCCAAGGGTTGACATCAATATACAATATCACTCACCAATGGTTGACATCAATGAAAACCAACAATTCATACCAACTATCCATCAACCTAATCCAACTATCTGATACTAGACACATGGACATGGGAAACAAATGACACAGAAATACAAGTATCCAACACGGGCATGGCGATCCCCAGAAACAAGACACACACACACACACATATTTAAAAATATTATATATATGATTTTGTTTTGAAAATTACACATACAAAAATGAAATATAGACATAAAGATTCATATTTTGAAGAGTTACATGATACACAACATGTAACATAATACATTGTAACAACAATGATGATCAAATGAAAAACACTGAACACACAAGAAATTAGAACCATAAGTTGCCACATTCTCAATCTCATTAAGTCATCAAAATCAAAATGTATTACAATGTAGATAGATACTGAGTTAGAATCACTGATATTATAGGTGGGAATGCCAATGAAAAATACAAAATAGCCATAGGGTAGATACTAGAACTGTAGATGGAAGAATCTCATAGCTCACGAGTCATGACTATCAGTAGTCCTCCATGTCATAATCATCAAGATTGACATCACTACCACTACTCTCTCCTCCATCCTCCTCCTCCTCCTCCCCTATATCCAATGTAATCTATGCATTTGTTGATGTGGAGGATGACCCCTCAAGAGGATCACCGTCATCAAAAGTGATCGGCTATAGCACTAGTTCATTAAGATCCAAGTTGGCTAATGCCAACTCAACACTGTTGTTCAAACCCATATCATCAGGAAACACATCCCACATCTTTGTCTTTCCCTTCAATCACTCTTCTCTCTGCCTGTATATAAGATAGAGGTTGGTGTGCACATACACCACTAAGTCACCTGACATAATGAAAAAGAGAAGAGTTCAACAATCAATGCCACCAGGACCCGCGACCTCCGAGGACAGGTGGCAAGTCTTGGCGCGGGGTCGGGCTACCAACTCACCTGCTTTTTTTTTCTTACCACTGTATGCCTTTATAAATATTAAAGTTGCAATACATTATAGTATGGGAGGAGTCCAGGCTAGGGCTTAGCCCCAACCCTTGGTTGTGGCCATACCATGTGACCTTACCACAAGCACTAGTGCGTGAACCCTCCAACGATAGCCCGAGGTTACATTGGAACTTGCCATATGACCCTTGCATAGAGTTTAAACACAACCACCAATGCGGATTTCAACCACGTGCTCCTACCACACACAATGCACGGGAAATGCAACAGGTCCCGCTTTAGGCACTGGGTTGTGGCCATATGGTGCCCATGCAACCAACACCTCCACTAGATAAGGTGTTGGTGTGATAATGGTGCGACGAAATTCCACTTTTTACGGGATGCACCTGAGTGCTGGATTTTTGGAATGGGAAATTCCTAGAAGCCAGGTTCAGTCAGTATGGGTGCGTTTTGGCGAGCAAAGACAACAAAGGATTGAGAGAAACTTCCATGGAGTGATTCCAACTCAGGTTTTTGCCAAACCAGGTGCAGGAAGAGCCAGAATAGGGGTTTTTGGACCTTTTGGAGCCATTGAAGCCATCCATTTCTCATTCTAAGCATTGTAAAGCACTGATTTGACACTTTGAGCATTAATGAAAAAGATCCAATGGAATCTAGACCGTGAGATGTAGCCCAAGAGAGGGGTGAACTCCTTTATCATTTTGTTGTGTTAATGTGTGTATTTTGATGGTTGTTTATGACTGTTTATGTTTCTCATGATTAAGCAAAAAACTCATTAATCTTTAAGTGTTTGTAACTTGATCCTATTACCCAAGCACATACCATTTCACTTGCAATTTTAAAAAGATTCAAGCCTTTACATTTTCAGATCAAGTTGGTATCACAGC
Source organism: Picea engelmannii (assembly GCA_009831015.1). Taxonomy (NCBI): domain Eukaryota; kingdom Viridiplantae; phylum Streptophyta; class Pinopsida; order Pinales; family Pinaceae; genus Picea; species Picea engelmannii. Next base: position 212,691 of record ML783766.1, read on the forward strand.
ATAGGTTTTTGAAGGTTTGATTGTTTGCAAGTGTTTGTTTTCTGATGCTCACAAGGTTGAAGCTCACAAGAGGAGAAGGACAACTTGTAGAGCCAAGTTATCAACTGTCAATAAGGATAACTACACAATCACCTCAAGCTTCAAGGAGATATTCACCAAGTATAGATCGTGAGGAGAGTCATGAAACTCTTTCTTCAGAGGATGAAACTTTCAGAAAAGCTTTCTATGATATGACATAGATCGTGACAGTTTTATTTTAAGAAAGAAATGCAATATTGCAAGGTGAAATCTCAAACCCTCCAAAGGGCAATGGAGATAGTGGTGATAAAAATCCAAAGGGAAATGGAGGGAATGGTGATTCTCCACCTCCTTCACCTCCATCTTCCACCTCTTCTACCATTTCAAAACCACCTCCAAACTCTCCAAAAGAACATGGTAAAATTCCTCTACAAACTCCTTTTCTTTAGCTTGATATTAGGTTTGAATTGCCTATGTACAATGGAGAGGTAAATGATGAGAAATTGGATAAATGGATTCGTCAGGTTGAAGTGTATTGTAGGATACAAAGGTTCAAAGATGATGAAACTAAGATTCATCTTGCTTCTCTAAGATTGGACAATGAAACACTCATTTGGTGGGAAGACAAAACTCAAGAGGACATGAAGAAACATGGTAAAGTTTTATCCTCTTGGAATGATTTTATTGTTGCACTTAAAAGACAATTTTGTCCATTAACATATATGCAGAAAGCTATTATGGATTGGAAAAACTTTAGACAAGCTAAAGGGAAAAGTGTTCAAAGCTACACTCAAGAATTTAGAAGAAGAGCTTTGAATTTTGGTATATATTTGTCTTCTCAAGAAACTTTACTCAAATATATTGGAGGATTGCATAGCTACTTGAGGCACACAAGCACACAATACTTATGTTTAACTCTACAAGTCTAGATGAAGTTTGTGTACATGAAACTCATTTGGAAGCAAGAGGGAGGAATGAACCTCAAGAGGACAACAATAAATCTTTTGTTTATGGAGACAAAGGAAATAACAAGTTCAAGGGAAATGAAAGAAATAATGCTTCAGTCAAGAAAGAGGGAGAGAAACTCACATGTAAACATTGTTCAAAATATGGCCATGATGAAGACCATTGTTGGAAACTTCATCCTGAAAAGAGACCCAAAAAGTTCAGCCATAAGGGGAAACCAAATACTACTGCAATCGTACAACATGATTTAGGTTCTGATTCAGGTGATGAAACAAAGATTACAACCATGGGTTTTCAAGGTAAGGATTCTATTTCAAGTACTAGTTCTTCAAGTAGTAGTAGCCTCAATGAAAATCAACATGAAAAAGAAAGAATATAGCTTTTCCACATAAGGGTGATTTCAAAGCATACCAAGGTAGATACTCTTTTTGATACTAGATCTCAAGAAAACCTCATATTTGAAGACACTGTCAAGAAACTAAAATTGGAAACTACTCCACATCCTAAACCATGCTTTCTAGGATGGATATGTGGCAATGCCAAATTGCACGTGACAAGAAGGTGTAAACTTAGATTTTCCATCACTGCAAATTTTATATATGAGGTAGAGCTTGATGTTATTCCTTTGGATATCTGTGGTATTGTGTTGGGAAGCCCATACTTATATGATGTGAGAGCCATCTTTCATTGTCATGAGAACAAGTATCATTTGTTTAAAAATGGAGTTGAGTACATTGTTAGAGCACATAAAAAGAAGTTGAATTTATCACTTGTAAATGTTGGACAAATGAAGATATTAGTCAATGCTAGTAATAATTTTGTCCTCTTAATGATCAAACCCAAAGACAATGTTGAAAAACAAGTTTTCCAAGTTTATGATTCAAAGGTGAAAACTAATTTATATGAGGTTGTTAACCAATATGATGAGATGTTTCAGGAACCAAAGGGATTGCCTCCAAAAAGGGCTATCCAACATGAGATACAATTGCAACAAGATTGTCCTCTTCCAAACATTGGTATGTACAGGATGTCAGTCATGGAGAATGTTCAAATTAAAAAAAAATCCAAGAGTTGCTTGACAAAGGGGTCATCATGCCAAGCACATCGCCATGTGGATCACCAATTGTTTTAGTGCCAAAGAAAGATGGTACATGGTGCATGTGTATAAATTTTAGGGCCTTGAACAAGATTACGGTAAATAGTCATTATCCTCTTCCTAGAATTGATGATTTGCTTGATCAATTGAAAGATGCTAAGTATTTTACTAAATTGGATTTGAGAAGTGGATATCATCAGATTATGATTGCTGAAGGAGACACTTGGAAGACAAATTTGAAAACAAATCAAGGTTTGTTTGAGTGGATGGTATTGCCATTTGGACTTTGCAATGCTCTTGTTACATTCATGAGAGTCATGAATGATGTTTTAAGGCCTTTTCTTGATGACTGTGTGATTGTCTACTTGGATGACATTTTGATATTTAACAAATATCGTGAAGATCATGTTATGCATGTAAAGCAAGTTATGGATGTCTTAAAGAAAGAAAATTTGGTTTTGAAGATGTCTAAATGTGAGTTTGGAAAGATCTCACTTCTTTACTTGGGACATATTGTTGGAGGAGGAGGACTGAAAATTGATCCTTCCAAGGTCAAAGTCATTTTGGATTGGCCAAAGCCCAACAATGTGACAGAGGTAAGAATCTTTTTGGGAGCATACCAATATTGGAGAAATTTTATTGCTAACTTCTCTTCAATTGAAGCTCCATTACATGTAGTGACAAACATCAAACAAGTTTTCCAATGGGGAGGCAAGCAACAAAAAACATTTGATGCATTGAAGGAGAAGATTAGTTCAGCTCCAGTTCTTGCACTTCCAAATTTGAGACAACCATTTGAGATCCAAACAGATGCAAGCAATTATGCAATGGGAGTAGTTTTGTTGCAACATGGTAAGCCCATTTGTTTTCATTCTGAAACTTTTAATGGTGTTGTGATTAACTATTCTACTTATGATAAGGATTTGTATTCATTGGTGCAAAGTGTGAAAAAATGGAAACATTATTTGTTGGGAAAAGAAACTATCATTCACATAGATCATCAACCATTGCAATTCTTACAATCACAAACAAAGCTACAACAAGAAAGACACTTCAGATGGATGGGTTTTCTACAACAATTCCACTTGGTTATAAGGTATAAAAAAGGCATTTATAACAAAGTTGTTGATATGCTTTCTAGGCCTATTGTTAGTGCTTCAATTATTTTTAAGCATAATTATATCATGCATGAGAGCTATGTTGAACAATATGCTTTAGATGCTAATTTTAAATAGGTTTATGCAACTTTGTGTCATTCTAACCAAGTTGAGGAATTGGATTACCATGTGCATGATAAGCTTTTGTATCATCTTGGCAAGCTATCTATTCCATAGGGTGAAAGAGTCAACATAATAAGGGAAGCTCATTCTTCTCTTATTGTTGGCCACTTTGGTGTAAGAAAGATAGTGGCTAATTTGCAAAGGTATTGGTATTGGCCTAAAATGAATGAAAGTGTTTCAAGATATGTAAGAGGATGTTCTTTATGTGCTACAAGAAAACCTAGCAATAGAAAGTTGGGTTTGTATACTCCACTTCCGGTTCCTTCTCGTCCTTGGGAAAACATTTCCATGGACTTTGTAGGAGGTCTACCTATGTATAAAAAGAGTCATGATTATCTTTATATTGTGATTGACCATTTCAACAAAATGTGTATTTTGATGCCTTGTAAGAAGAAAGTTACAGATGAGCAAACAACACAAATTTTCTTTCATCATTTTGGGTACATTTTGGGTTTCCTAAATCCATTATTTATGATCAAGATTCTCGTTTTATTGGGAACTTTGGGTCAAGTTTATGGGCACTCATGGACACCAAGCTGAAAAAAGAGCACAACTTTTCATCCACAAACCGAGGGTCAAACACAAGTGGTTAATAGAATAGTAGTGCATCTTCTTCGTGGTTATTACAACAAGCATCCTAAGCTTTGGGATGAGCACCTACACTACATTCAATATGCTTACAACCGGGATAAGCACTCTTCAACTCAAACATCTCCATTTGAGGCATGTTTTGGTTATTTGCCCAAATATCCTTTATATTTTGTCTTTGGGAAAGACATTTATATTGATGGTCAATATGACATTGATAGGGAAAATAAGTTCATTGAACAAATTTAGTTGGTGCATCAAATGGTACAAGAACAGTTGGAAAAGAGCCAAGCCAAGTACAAGACAAGACATGACAAACATCGTGTTGATCACAGTTTCCAAGTTGGAGATGACGTTTGGCTTTACATTAGAACCAATTAGATATGGACCTTTCAAGATTCTTGAAAAGATTGGTAACAATGCCTTCCATTTGGATTTGCCTCTTTATATGCAAATGTATGCAGTTGTCAATGTTGAGAATTTGAAATTGTATGAGCCTCCTTTGATTGATGATCAAGAAGAGCATGTTCATATTCCTTCTATAGATGATTTCTCGCTAGAATATCTTTCAAAACTGCATGAAGACACAATCCTTGACAAGAGGATGAGAACTTCAAAACGAGGGAATGTGGAATACCTTCAAGTTGGTATTAAAGGCACAAATCCAAGCAAGGATAAGTGGATTGAGGTTGGAAAGGTGAGGGAACTGTACCCTCATCTTCAGATAGACTGAAAATAGTCTGTTGGAGGTCCAAAAGCTTCCCAACGGGGAGGAGTGATCTAGGGGATCAAAATATGCTCAAAAATAAAAGTGCTCATAATTTCTTCAAAACGGACTCGTGCGTAGGCCTCGTCCTCATGATCCCAAAACAACTTGAATGGGTTCAAATGAATGTCATATAAGTGAGATGTCGCGTTCTGTTTGCTTTGCCAAACATACAAAATTTTGCTAACTGTACAGTCCATACAATGCTGACGTGGCATGTTCGTACTGAAATGTGGAAGGGTGACATGGATTACTGACTGGGTAGAGGTGATGACATGGCATGGTCGTACTACTGACATGGCAGGAGACCGTACTGACACGTGGAAGTTGATGACGTGGCATGGCACCGTACAAGACACATGTTAGATGAGGACCTGTCAAATAACAACACGTGGCAGGATTGGTGGAACAATAGAAAGGTGTCATGTAGACCAGACATGGGATACCACGTGGCACCGCCTTCAAAGCTTAAAAGTTGGTTTTGTGTTCACGGGGGTCGAATCCGTGACCTCCGGGGACAAGTGGCATGTCTTGGCGGGGGGTCGGGCTACCAACCCACCTGCCTTTTGTTGCTTACCACTATATGCCTTTATAAGTATTAAAGTTGCAATACATTATAGTATGGGCGAAGTTCGGGCTGGGGCTTAGCCCCGACCCTTGGTTGCGGCCATACCATGAGACCTTACCACAAGCACTAGCGCGAGAACCCTCCAACGATAGCCCACGGTTACATTAGAACTTGCCATATGACCCTTGCACGGAATTTAAACACAACCACCAACGCAAATTTCAACCACGTGTTCATACCACACACAACCTCCACATGCCTGGGAAAGGCAACGGGTCCCAGTTTAGGCACTAGGTTGTGGCCATATGACGCCCATGCGACCAACACCTCCGCCAGATAAGGTGCTCACACGCTAACAGTGTGACAAAATGCCACTTTTTGTGGGATGCACGTGAGTGCTGGGTTTTAGGCACATGAAACACCCATAAGCTAGGTTCAGTCAGTCTGGGTGCGTTTTGGCGAGCAGAGACAACAAAGAATTGGGAGAAACTTCCAGGGAGTGATTCCAACTCAATTTTTTGCCAAACTAGGTGCAGGAAGAGCCCAACTAAGGGTTTTTGGACATTCTGGAGCCATTGAAGCCATCCACTTCTCATTCTAAGCATTGTAAAGCACTGATTTTGACACTTTGAGCATTAATGAAAAAGATCCATTGGAAGCTAGACCAAGAGATGTAGCCGAAGAGAGGGGTGATCTCCTTTATCATTTTATTGTGTTAATGTGTGTATTTTGATGGCTATTTATGATTGTTTATGCTGCTCATGTGATCCAGATTATTTTCAGCACGAAATGAGAGAGGATATATAATAAAGAAATGTACAGAGATATCTCGGATATCCAATATTATAACATAAATGTATTAGAGATGCAACCATAAACACATATATACAGTAATACACAATTTTCTATTAATGAGCGAAAATGTACAAAGACTGTAAAATACAGAGTGCAGAAAGACTTGTTAGAATGGCGACAACTTATCTTTGAGAAGAGATGTGACGGCTACTCGCATCCGTGAGAATATGATCTTACAATGAGGCTCCAAAGGCCTTTTTATCATAAATAAAATCCAAAACCCTAACCCCGGAAGATGAAAATCCAACAATTTTGTGGACCCTGTTTTGGATAGTTTGGTGTATCAACTTCTCGAGGGCGTAACTTTGGCACACAATATCCGTTTGGGGCTCACAATAGCTCGTTGGAAAGGTATCGTCGAGGAGATTCATTTAGGGGGATAAATTAAAGCCTCCGACTATAATTGAGAATCTTGATCCCAAAAAACCTTCATTTAGGCCCTTAAAATGGCCCCGGGAGTTAAAAACTGCTAAAAATAGTAAATTACCAAAATTGTCAGAAAACTGTTTTAAGCTAGTTGGAAAAGGTGGGTGGCCATCGATATCCACCTGGATCATCATGATTAAGTAAAAATATTATTAATCTTTATGTGTTTGTAACTTGATCCTATTACCCAAACACATATCATTTCACTTGCAATTTTAAAAAGATTCAAGCCTTTACATTTTCAGATCAGCTAAATTTTGAATGGGACCTAAAATTCTACTTTCTCTATATGAATTCCAATGAGGTTGGAACCACTCTCAAACATCCTGAAACAATTAATGGTAATGTTAAAAAATCAAGTAAAAGTTCCTTTTAGTTTAAGAATTTAACATTACCATTAATTACTAGGGTGGGTGAAATGGAGGGGGATGGGGAGTCGGGGACCTCTTTAAATAGAATTAGTAAGGAAAAATAACCCTCAGCTACACTCCAAAACACCTCACAGCTCCAACTTGCATGAGAAAACATGATCCCAAGTCCTTCTCTGTGCAAGACACGTCCTATTTTTGAGACATGCTGAGGGTAAGTGTCAGACACATGTTTGCAGCGTATCCTCACGTATTGTGTCTAACACGTAGGATATGCGACATAGGGGGAGGGGGTGGACGTATCCGGTGACTTAGGTTGAGGCTATGAAGGGACACAATTGAAAGGTTCTCATACTCGAGTAAAGATTCAACTCACATATCAATTCACATAGTAATATATCCTCATAACCAACCAACCTACTCACATATGTGCAAGGATGAAGATAAGTAATTTTTCACAATTACAACCAATAAGTTGAGGCTATGAAGGGACACAAGTGAAAGGTTCTCATACTCAAGTAAAGATTCAACTCACATAGTAATGTCTCCTCATAACCAACCAACATACTCACATATGTGCAAGGACGATGAACGGAGAGAACACACAAGAAGATCGAGCACAAGACAATGTGCAAATACAAGTGAAAAGGTTGATGTAGAGAGACATGTGCATGGGAATATTGAATGTGGTGCGTGTAGGAGAATATGAAGGATTACACATCGGAAGTCAAAGAGATAGACAAGTGGTTGAAGGATCAAAGGTAAGCATTATAAATTGATGGATGACAAAAGAACTATGGTTGCTCCCAAGTGTGAGAGGAGGACATTCTATTGGAGTGTAATTGGCATCAAAAGAGAGAGGTTGTCCCCAAGATAGTTTTGGAGAACCAAAGATATACCTTGAAGAGAAGGTCGAGAATTGAGGAGATTGTTGCCATTGAAGAGAAGGTCGAGAATTGAGGAGATTGTTGCCATTGAGAAGAAGGAACAAAGACGTTGAGGATGATGAGATGTGGACTATACTAATTGGTTAACACATAGACATTGAGGATGAGATGGCATAGACACCACTGATTGGTTGAGGAAAGAAGGGAATTGGGATTTGAGTGATTTCCTACATGATGCCAAAGAGTATTCGTAGATCATATCATGGTGAGAAGAAGTCCAAGGGAAACTAAGCACAATGCATGTATGATCTATAGATACATTGATTTGCAGTGAGATCCAGTTGTACTTGGAGAGACTCTTAGATTTATAAAATCCTAAGAGGATACCTTTTGATATATTGGGATTATTATTTTGTTATAATGAATGAGTAGATCCTTCAAGAGACAATTGCCCCATAGTTATTTTTGTCTTATATTTTTGTATTGAATTTCCTTTGCCACACACATACTTTGTGTGTTTAAGTTTAGTGCAAGGAACCTTGAAGTTGGCCTATTATTTATTGCTAAAGCATCATTGGTATCAAAGCAGATTTGATTCTCGAGGGTTTGTATGGGGGGTGGGGGGTTAGAAGTTGGAAATTTAATTCATAAAGGGAAAAATGCTTGGAAGTGTGAGAATCTGCCAAGTGAAGCAATAGTGAAAATCTGAAAATTTGGAAATAAGATGGAAAATTGGAGAATGAAAATTCAATAATGTGAAGGCAAACAAGAAAATGACAAAAAAAAATGTGATGTTGGAGTTTGGTTGTCTAGATTCCTTAAAAATAGAAGAGTCAAAGTTGAAGTTTCTTGTTAAGATGAAAGTAATTTGAACATTGAATTTATTGATTATTGATTGATTAAATAAGTGAAATGGAGAAACACTAGTTTGAGAAAATTGAAAACCCAAACAACATGAAAGTTTACCATGGCAAAGCTGAAGAGATGGGAAGCAATTTGATGGGATTTTGTACAACAGGAAGAGTTGAGTTAAAATATGATCAAGTTTGATGCCAATGAAAAATTTAAAAATCCGTTTTATTTGATGTAAATTAAGCTATAGGAACCTCTGCCAACAAATAATAACCATCCATTGGGTGACGCCAAACCTCCCTGGTTCAAAATCAGGACGCAAAAGCAGTATACGAATCAAACTATACCAGGTTTTTTCAAACGAACGTGTTAGCACTCGACAGCAGCAAAACCACTATTCGTGGGCAAACAAACTTTATTAATCGTTTAATAAAGCCTCCAATAATGCACTAAAATTGGAATAACGTATACGAATATCCCACCATCACCTAGATTTGATCAAATAATTTCACGAGAGTGACGTATTCCTACGCATGTGACGTGGCAGGTTGAGGGGTGAGCTCTTACACGTGGAGACCATTACACGTAAGATGTCCCGTGCTTTTGGTGCACCAAACCTTCTATCAGCCACTCAATGCTTGCTTGACTGGGAGTGCTAAGATGCACGACGGTGGAACACGTGACATGCGAAGCTTCTGTATGACCCTACGCCCATGAGTTCCTCGCAAACTCCAGGTTTTTGTTTTTTCTTAATTGGAAGAAGAAAATATTATATTATTTTAATCACATTTTATTTTTTATTTTTTCTTAATCGAAAGAGGAAAATATTATATTATTTAAAATAATTTTTTTTTTATGGCTAATTGCAGTATACATAGGTTTATTCAGAAAACGTAAAATATAGTTTATTGCAAACACAAAAAGAACATTCCAGATTTTCTTACATGCTGTCACCTTCACAGAAAGTACATTCCAGATTTTCTTACATGCTGTCAGATTCATATTGGAAAATTCAATACATGGAGTAAAGGTTTGAGCTCACATGCTAGAGGGATGGGATGTGTCCTCATTGTTCTCCTCCCAATATCATTAAAATGATTTACATGTCCATGGGCTATGACAAAATTAAATTCACAATATCTTAAGTAAAAAAACCAAAATACAAAATGTTTAGACTAATTTTTTTTAATGTTCAATATATAAAAACATATATTAATATTAATTCATTCTTGACCAATCGATCGATATATATATTTTTTAATGTTTAGAAATTTTGAAAGTGTTTTAATGTTCAAAATAGAAAAAAACATATATTAATATAAAAAACAATTCAAAATAATTCTAGTTTTATGGATGTATATATATTTTTATGGATCGCTTCAAGATTAGTTTAAGCTGCAGGCTCGGGAAAATCTCCAACTTGAACCGTTTCCCAACGCCACTGCCAGTTGCGTGGAGAGGGGGCGGTGGAGAAGAAGTCTCAGCCTCGCGGCCTGCAGGGGATCAATGGCAGGACGACACAGAAGAAAAGTTGGAGGAAAAACTCCAAACTTGGAACCGTTTCCCTAGGCCATCGCCAGTTGTTACCTCTGGACTCTTCATCCCCATCTCTTAATCCCTTGGGTTGCTGTAGGATTCACGCTGCTCTTCTTTCCAAAGCTTTTCACTGTGTGCTTTTGTTTCAAGTTTTTCAAGGCCTCTGTGTGCATAGTTAAGTAAGGCGTTGGCTAAACGTTTTATTTTTTGAGTTTTTTTCTCGGAATTTGGTTATGTAAATTTGGAAAAAAATGTTATTTTTTATTGTTTAAATTGTATTTTGAATGTATAAATAGATTCAGTTTGTTGAAAAATTCTCGAGATACTTGGATTATACAAACTTAACCACTTAAATTTGCAGATCTAATCATTCCTCACTAAATTTCTGACAAAATCAAATAAAACAAATTACCTAAAAAAAACTCTGTTAAGTAATGCTATAGCGCTTATCCCAAGGAATACTGCCAAAATATTCCTCACGCTGGGTTTGTGAATTTCTTAACTCTGTGAGCCGTTTTTCACACCTGAAAGTTGTTTCAATTTAACACACATCATTATATGTGATCTCATTCTCCTTCTCTCATAGGTTGAAGGAACGGCTGCAATAAATGTGCTCTGCAATCCCGTGGGAATCTCACGAGGTGTACAGATTCTGCAATTTCTGATTTTAACTTTTTGTTTTAATTGCCAACTGCACTCCTTGCCTTGGGAATCGGGATCATCTTGTTAGTTATAGAGTTGGCAGCTGCACGGTGATTGGACAGTCAGTTCACTCCATTGGTGAAGAACGACCTTAAGAGCAAATATCTGGAGGGTAAACATACGGGGCATTAGCTGCACTCCTTTATTTGAACCTTGGCCAAGGCTATATTAGCTCTTTGCTTCCATAGCTTCGCTAAGGGCCTTGGTATCAGGCTTGGGATTTGAGGCTTATAGGACGTTTTTCCCCTCCAATTTCTAATTTCCATAAATAATGATATTGAATGATCATTTTCGTTTAAGGACCAATAATGACGTATCGTTTATGTTTTTGATGTATTTCTAATTTTGTGTAGTTTGTAATTGTTGGATAACTAATCCTTGTGATTATGGTAGTTTGTAAATAATCATGTAAATAGTATTTAGGATAAATATAAAGAGTCGTAGGGAAGAGTCATTCAGAAGATGAAACCAAAGGTCATCCAAATGTGTATTTATGAAGGTTTCACATTAGCGCAAAGAATCCAAGCATGGAGTTACTTTATTCTACCCATACCTGATCTAACAGTGGTTTCAGAGCAGGTTAACTCCATGATTCTTTCCCCCGAGCATTTTGTTTCCGTCCTTCTGCGTGCATAAACGTCCCTCTTCCTGCAAATCTATCTCCTGCATACAAAAACGCCTTCAAGATCTCCCGCATCTCTGAAAATTCATTCATCTTCCTCACACGCACATTCACACAATGCTCTCTTCTTTCTCTTCGGGCTTCTCCTCATCTTTGTTGTCGTAGTGCCGAGACATGGTTGCCCTAAATCTTCGACAATCGACAACCAGTCTCTGGAATTGTTTGGCCACTTTCTTCATTGAATCCACCATTTCATGATCGTATTGTTCAACCTGCTCAATGAGCTTGGCCATGTATACATGATTTTCCCTCTCCTTTTTCAGGGAGCTTGGCCATGTATCAATGCCGACCAACATGATCGATCATCCAAAACACACAAATAATCGTTGTTCTCTTTAATTTCCCCTCATTTGCCTGAAATAATCACAAGTTCATGTCGCACCCCTGCAAAATTTTTCCAGTTTTTGCGGCCTTTGGATGCCTCCCCTTGCTCCTATTCCCGAGCTTATCTAGACCTTTGATTTCTCCACAATTTAGTGGCCATAAAGAATCCTTTTTTCTAGGGACCAAATGAGCATTGCAAACTGCGATATTTTTTCCTAAAGTGACATTTTCTGGCACCAAAAAAAGGTTGAGTGTATTTGCAAGAATACAAAGAAAAAGTTTTCGGATTTGAATTTGCGATTAGATTGTATAAATCCCTGGTAGAATGAACAATGGTAATAGAAAAAACAATAATGAATTTGAAAGAGGTGCAACCATTCTCACCAAAGTAGTCGTAAAGATCTGATCAATCTTGAACCAACATTTTAACACCGATGGACTGATAACTGGACACGGCCACATACGCTCTCAAAGTTCCGCTGGAAGATGAATTCTCTCATCTCCATCATTGGTGTGATGCTAAATGACAAAGAAAATTACCGAGAATGGTACAAAAAGGTCAAACACACTAATCTTTAATGACCAGAGTGGAAGATGGAAGGTTGCTAGAGTTGGAAAGGACATCTGCTCATGCACAATTTTTTTCATACCTCTCTCATCATGATGAAGGTACAATGACATCTAGTCTCTTGTGGCATGCTAGATTTGGTCACATTAATCTTGACAACCTTTGCTTGTTGAAAAAGAATTGCGTTTCTAGTTTGCCTACTATTCCTAGGAATCTGAAGCAATGTGATGCTTGTATCCTTGGAAAACATAACAAACAACCATTTTATGATTCTATTTCCATAACATGTAGAAAACTTGGAATGATACATTCTAATTTGTGTGGCTTGATACTTATTCCATCTACTAATGGGAATAAATATAACATGTCTTTTATTGATGATTACACTAAGATGTGTTGGGTGTACTTGTTGAAAGATAAATTACAAGCTTTTGAAACTTTTAAAAGTTTTCATGTATGGATCCAAAATGAAGCTCAATCTTGTATTGGTTCTCTTTGTACTGATAAGAGAAGAGAATATACATCTAATGAATTTGAAAACTATCTTTTTCAACATGGGATCAAACATCAAATCACAGTTCCATACAATCCTAAATATAATGGTGTAGGTGAAAGAATGAATTGTACTCTCCTAAACATGGTTCGTTCGATGATGTTTTTAAAAAATGTAAAAAAGATGTTTGGGATGATGCAGTTATATGTGCACTTTATGTGAAAAACATGTGTCCATCTCATGCTCTTCAAAATAAGACTCCTTATGAAATGTGTCATGACGTACTGCATTCCTTTAGTGAGACATCTTAGGGTTTTTGGTTCCACCTGCTATGCCTTAATTCCTAAGGAGTAAAGAAACAAGTTTGATGCAAGGAGTTGGAAGTGCATCTTCTTGGGGTACTCAAATACCAACAAAGTACATTGCCTTTATGATGAGGTAAACAAGAAATTCATTCTTTCCAAAGATGTATTTTTTCTTGAATACTCCAAGAATGAAAAAACTATTGAGAGACAACTTGATCATTTAGATAAATTCACCCATGTAAAGGAATATCATGAATTTGATGATGAGATTCCATATCTTTGTTGGGTATGTGTTATATTCTTTGCAAAATTGATCCCATGTACTTGATGCAGGAGCATCGTCATCAACGTTCAATGAGGCCAAGTGGAGGACAGTTCAACACCCAATGCGTGCATTCAAACTATTTTGGATCCCAAGGGGGAGCACACCATTTATTGTTTTGAAAGTATTTAAATTAAAATCTCTTTAATGTTTTGAGTCTTGAGTCATTGTGTGAGATCACAAGAGATTGTAATCGCCTTAATTAGCTGTAGGATTGTACAGATCTTGAGCATCCACTCATATCTGGGTTGTAATTATCTATTTATTGTAATAAGCCTTAGTGGTATAATGCTTTGATTATGATGTGAAAGCACTAACGTAGTCGAAAGAAAGACTCGAGAAGCCCCTCCATGTATAAATGTATGTAATCTATGCCCAAAAGAGCCTGTTGGAGTTTATTGTAATTGTTGTTGATAATTGTTATTTGCTGCTGAAGTTTATTTACTATTTTGCTGAGAGTTGCTGTAGAGAGTTGTTGTTGAGAACTTTGTAAATGCTTTGCTGAAGGAATATAATAGAGGAGGATTTCTTTCAAACTCTGAGTTTGCATATCTATGAGCTAATTCGGTAATGTTGTGTTATTTGCTTTCTGTGTTTCTATGCCCGTGTGTGCATTTCATGATTGAATGAATGAACCTATAATGTTCCATAAGTTTCAATTGTTTCACTTCTAAAACACTGGCGCAAGGAGTGCACAATAGCCACATAAGGAGTACAAAGGCATACTCGTTTGCAAACTCAGTAGCTCAGGAGAGATAACATGAACGATATAGAGTGAGTGAAAGGAGTGCACATATACTCGTCTAAGTATAAAATCTCAAGAAGACCCATGCAAGGCATGCATAGGGCCAACACTTAGTCAAGTGTTGAAACGGTCTCAAGGAAGACAAGAGCAAGGAGTGCGCAGGAGGACTTTCTAAAAATCTTCAAGTTTCAGTGAAGTGCAAGGTGTGTGCCAGAGGTCTGAATAACTTCGAGTGATAAAACTCAGAAGGGATAGCGAATGAAATCCTTTGGAGGATGAACCCTTTCATTTTCAAGGTCAAGTGGATGAGATCCTCTCAAGGAGGAGTAAGATATTTAGTAGCCATCATATATGGGAAAGTAGCACAAGTGATAACCCTTGAAGCCCTTCAGAGTTCACGTATTCAGAATTTTTTGAGTGTGGGTCGTGGAGGAGACAAGTTTCCCAAAGTCCCTGGATCCAGAGTGAATCTAGACTGTCCATTTGTGAGGTCATGTGTATGCATATCCAGCGTGGCTCGGAAGTCTATCTATCCGATAGGTTTGAAGTGTTGAAGTGGGAGCACGAGAATTCCCCGAAGCTCCGAAGCCCAGAGAGAATATTAATCGTTAGTGTTAGGGCGACGTGTCAGAAGATTGGGAGTTGTTTGGAAGTCTGGTAGTCCGGGGAAACGCAGGCATAAAGAGCTTTGAGTCGAGAAATCTCAAAGGACCGAAGGCCGGAGTAGATCTCAATCGTTGGTTGAGAGAGAAACGTGGATAATAGATCCAGTCCTTTGTTAATTTGGAGTTAGACGATCCAAAGAGTTGTGCATGTTAACCTCTCGAAACTCTCGAAGCTCGGAGTCCCAAAGAGGATCATAACCGTGGCCTGCTAGAGAGGTGTGGGTCATTGATCTGGGATCCCCCTGGAGGTTCACCAATTCGACGTTTGATTGATTTGCATGGTTTTTGGGTCAGGACTCCCGAAGCCCGGAGTCACGAAAACCCTTGTGTATCATCGATTTATGGCGCGTAACAAGGACCGTCGATCCCTCCCTTTGTTCGGTTGTTCGTGAGTTCGATGTTTGGGAGGAATGTTGTGTGTTGTTGTTGAAGTTCCCAAATCCCGGAGCTATGAAGTCCCAAATTCTTCACTAAGTTGAAATCTAGCCCACGGTTTTGGCCCGAGGTCACATGGAAGACTTTGCTGGAGTATTAGGACTCTCGCGAACATGATTTTGTGCACAGGGAAAGGAGAAAAGGCCCATGGAGAAGGAATTTGAGGGTTCAACAAGATCTTGAGGGATGATCCAACTCCTTAGTGTGAACGATCCTAGACCGGGAGGTCGCGCGAGCCCTAGGAAGTGGTGGAGGGTTGCATCAAGTGGTATCAAAGTCCGAATTAAGCTCTGTGTGAAAGAAGACTTGGAACCATGCCACCAAGAATATGCAGAGATATACCAGTGGTCAATGTAGCCATGGAAGAGGAGATGAGACAACTTCGTGCAAGGTTGGATGCCATGGAGACAACACAAAGAAGAGCACCTGATGTAGGTGACGTCAGTGAAAGTGAAAATGAAGAAGTCAAAGTAGAAGAAGTTGCAGGAGAAAAAACAACAAAGGAGAAACTCTTGAGAGTTGTTTTCAAGTTGGGAACTAGAGAAAAAATAGAAGTTCCATTGTATGAAGGAAATTTAAACGTAGAAGAACTGCTTGACTGGATAAGTGATTTAGATAAGTACTTTGATTATGAGGAGATTGATGATGAGAAGAAGGTGAAGCATGACATAACCAGATTGAAGGGACATGCAACGTTATGGTGGGATGAATTGCAAGCTGACAAAAGATGCAAAGGTAAGACCAAAATCAAGAATTGGGATAGGATGGTATCTAAATTGAAGGCTAAGTTCATACCAAAGGATTATCAAGTAAATTTGTTCAGGAAGTTACAGAATCTGAGACAGAAAGGTTTGTCAGTAAAAGAGTACACCGAAGAGTTTTACAAGCTGAACATAAGAGTAGGACATAGGGAGAATGATGAAGAAAAAGTTGTCAAGTACATTAATGGCCTGAGATATGAAATCCAGGATGAGATTAACATGATGAATATGAGAACTATGGAAGATGCTTATCAAGTAGCCTTGAAATCAGAGGAAAAGTTGGCAAGGAAGCATAGTCAAAGGAACAAAGGAAAGAGTCCTAACAGAGGCAGAGGAACTGTTAGATAAAATTTTCAAAAGCCCAAAGCAGAAGATGGAAGATATCACGGTTAGACAGAGAAAGGAAGAAGTTATAGAGGAGGACACTATGGAGGAAGAAACTCTTTTCCCAGAGGAAGAGGAAGAGGAACAGGAAGAGGAAGAAGCAGAGGAGGAGAAGTGAAGTGTTATTCCTGTGGAAAAAAAGGCATATGTCTTGGGAATGTCTCGAAATGAAGAATATAGGAGGTGGAGAAGCTCACATTTCTGAAGCGCAGAAGAAGAATATGGAGACAAAGATGAAGAAAGAAGTGACAAAAGAAGGGAGATAACTCATGATGAGGAAAGTACTCGTAAAGCTAGAGAAAGAGGCAACAGAACTAGTCCAGAGGAGCAATTTGTTCATAAATGCTTGCAAGACTAGAGACAGAGTATCCAAGGTGATCATAGACAGTGGAAGTACTGATAACTTGGTATCCATAGAGATGGTGGAAAAGATAAAGCTGGAGACAACTGCACATCTGAATTCGTACAAGGTGTCATGGTTGCAGAAAGGACATCAAGTCATGGTAAGTTAACAATGTAAGTTTGACTTTAAAATAGTGGTTATAAGGATGAAGTTCTATGTGATGTTATACCTATGGACGTTTGTCATGTTCTATTGGCAAGACCGTGGCAATATGACAGGAATGTCATACATGATGGAAGAAATAACAATTATACCCTAGAGAAGAATGGGTGTAAACATATGTTGTTGCCAATAGAAGATAAAAGAATTAAGGAGGAAGCTAGTCCAAGTATACTTCTCACGAGTGGGAAGGAACTCTTGAAAGAAGTCAAGAAGGAACAAGAAATGCAGTTTGTTGTTGTAGGTAAGCCAAGAGTCATTCTCACAAGCACTTCTATGAATGATTTACCTGTAGAAGTCCAAGAGTTATTATATGAGTTTGTTGATATTGTGGTGGATGAGTTACCTCACTCTTTACCACCCATCAGAAGTATTAGTCATCACATTGACCTTATTCCAGGAGCAATTTTTCCAAACAAAGAAGCATACAGATTGACCCCTCAAGAGAATTAAGAGGTCAAGAATCAAGTCCAAGAATTGTTAGATAAGGGTTTGATTAGGGAAAGTTTGAGCCTGTGTGTAGTGCCAACTGTGTTGAGTCCAAAGAAGGATGGAGGTTGGAGAATGTGCATAGATTCTAGAGCCATCAACAAGATAACCATCGGGTATAGATTTCCTTTACCCACAATGGATGATTTAATGGATTGCTTGAGTGGAGCTAGTTATTTTTCCAAGATAGACTTGAAGAGTGTTTATCATCAGATTAGGATGAGAGAGGGAGATGAATGGAAGACAACATTCAAAACAAATGAAGGATTGTATGAGTGGCTTGTTATGCCATTTGGATTAACAAATGCATCGAGTACATTTATGAGGTTGATGAAAGAAGTACTCAAAGACTTTATTGGTAAGTTTGTGATTGTTTATTTAGATGACATTCTAATCTTCAATACGACTGAAGAGGAGCATTTAAGACATTTGAAGATGGTGTTGAGGAAGTTGCAGCAGGAGAAGTTGTTGGTGAATTTGAAGAAATGATCTTTTATGAAGAAAAAAATTATATATTTGGGATTTGTAATCTCTTCAAATGAGTTGAAGATGGATCTAGAGAAGGTGATGGCAATAAGAGATTGGCCTTCTCCAAGATGTGTGTTCGAAGTAAGAAGTTTTCATGGGTTGGCGAGTTTTTACAAGAAATTCATCAGGAATTTCAATAGTATTTGTGCACCTATACTGGACACCATAAAGAAGGGGCATAACAATTTTAATTGGACAAAAGAATATGAGAAAGGATTTAGAGTGTTAAAAATTCAAAGATAATAGAACAACCTATTCTAGTTCTGCCATATTTTAAGAAGACCTTTCAAGTTAAATGTAACGCTAGTGGAGTGGCCATTGGCACGGTTTTAATTCAAGACAATAAGCCTGTTTCTTATTTCAGTGAGAAGCTGAATGATGTTAAGAGGAAGTATTCCAAATATGATAAGGAAATTTATGTTGTAATACAATATTTGAAAAATTGGAGACATTATCTTATTCCGAAAGAGTTTGTTTTATATACTGATGATCAAGCTTTGCAATTTATAACGAGACAAGAGAAATTGAACCAAAGACAAGAAAAATGGGTAGAATTCAAGTAGAATTTTACTTTTGTTATTAAGCATATTAGTGGAAGAGTTAAAAAAGTTGCAGATGCTTTGAGCAAGAGATATTTGATCTTCCAGGAATTCGAATTGGAGACATTGGGGTTTGAACACCTCAAGGAGATGTATCAAGAAACCTTGATTTCAAAGAAGCTTATGAATCATGTGAGAACCCTTTGCTAAGGGACATAAATCAGTGGATGGAGTATCTGATCCAAGGTGGACTGTTGTTCAAAGGAAGTCAGTTGTGTATCCCGAAATGCTCGATGAAGGATAACTTGATAAAGGAGAAACATAGTGGAGGATTGGTTGGGCATTTTGGCCATGATAAAACATATGTGCAGTTGAATTCTTCATATTATTGGCCAGGAATGAGGTATGATGTAAATAAGTTCATGGACAGATGCAAAAGCTACCAATATGCCAAGGGAACACAACAAAACATTGGATTGTATCAACCATTACCTATTCTAGACATGTCGTGGGATGTTGTAAGTATGGATTTTTTCTGGGATTGCCAAGAGCCCAGAGGGGAAATGATTCAATCTTTGTGGTAGTTGACAAATTTTCAAAGATGGCACATTTCATACCGTGTCACAAAACCAACGATGCTACCCACATATAAAATTTGTTTTTCAAAGAGATTGTGAGGTTACATGGGTTGCCCATAAGCATAGTTTCAGACAAAGATACTAAATTTGTGGGACACTTTTGGAGGAATTTGTGGAAGAAGTTGGGGACAAGTTTGTCCTTCAATTCCGCATATCATCCTCAAATGGATGGAAAGAATGAGGTAGTGAATCAAAGTTTAGGGAACATGTTAATAAGTTTGGTCACTGAACATAAAAGTTAGTGGGATCAAATTCTTCCCCAAGCAGAGATTGCATATAATGATTCACCGAATAGGAGCATTGGTAAAATCCCATTTCAGGTAGTATATGAGATGCATCCAAGAGGAATTTTGAAGTTGAGAGATTTGGGACGAGATGAATTTCGAAGCACAAGAGCAAAGGACTTTGCTACATAAATGAAAAAGTTGCATGATCAAATTAAGGGACAACTAGAGGAAAGTAGGCAAAGATATAAGAGGCGAATCGAAGAGAGGAGAATAGAGGTAAATTTTGAAATTGGAGATCATGTTTTGGCACATCTAAGAAAGGAAAGACTTACGAAAGGGAAATATAACAAGTTAAATACGAAAAATATAGGACCTCGTAAGATCCTCAGAAAATTTTCTGCCAATGCTTATGAGATTGAATTGCCATAGGACATTGGAATATCACCAATATTCAATATAACAAACCTATACCCTTACAAGATGAATGATACATAAGGGACAGATGATCAAGTGGAAATTCAGTGGAAGAAACAAATTCCCATAGTAGAGAAGCCACAAATAGAGAAGACTCTAGATCAAAGGATTGCTAAGAAGACCAGAAGGAAAGTTTATTATGAGTATCTGGTTAAGTGGAAAGATCATCCATCAGAAGATGCCAGTTGGATAACTGAAATTGATATCCAGAAGCATGGAAAGATAGTGCAGGATCTCATGGAAAGGATTCCATGAATCGTTTTGTCCAGAGGAGTATGATGCAAGAGCATCGTCAACAACGTTAAATGAGGCCAAGTGGAGGACAACTTAGCACCCAACGTGCACATTCAAATTGTTTTGGATCCCAAGGGGGAGCACATCATTTACTATTTTGAAAGTATTGAAATTAAAATATCTTTAATGTTTTGAGGCTTGATCCATTGTTTGAGATCACATGAGATTATAATCGCCTTAATTAGCTATAGGATTGTAGAGATCTTGAGCATTGACTCATATCTGGGTTGTAATTATCCATTTATTGTAATAAGCCTTAGTGGTATACTGCTTTGATTATGATGTGAAATCACTAACGTAGTCAGAAGGAATGCTCGAGAAACCCCTCCATGTATAAATGTATGTAATCTATGCCAAAAAGAGGATGTTGGAGTTTATTGTAATTGTTGTTGAAGTTTTATTGCTATTTTGCTGAGAGCTGCTACAGAGAGTTGTTGTTGAGAAATTTGTAAATGCTTTGCTGAAGGAATATAATAGAGGAGGATTGCTTTCAAACTCTGAGTTTTCATATCTATGAGCTAATTGGGTAATGTTGTGTTATTTGCTTTCTGTGTTTTTATGCCTATGTGTGCATTTCATGATTGGATGAATGAACCTGAAATGTTCCATAAGTTTCAATTGTTTCTCTTCTCAAACACTGGTGCAAGAAGTGCATAGTAGCCACACAAGGAGTGCGAAGGCAGAGTCGTTTTCAAACTCAGTAGCTCAGGAGAGATAACATGAATTGTGCAGAGTGAGTGCAAGGAGTGCACATATACTTGTTTGAGTATAAAATATCAAGAAGACCCATGCAAGGCGTTCACAGGGAGGACTTTCTAAAAATATTCAAGTTTCAAGTTTTTGTGAAGCGCAAGGTGTGCATTGGAGGTCTGAATCACTTCGAGTGATAAATATTAGGAGGGATAGCGAACATAATCCTTTGGCGGAAGAACCCTTTCATTTTCAAGGTCAAGTGGATGATATCTGCTCAAGGAGGAATCAGATATTTCATTGCCACGAGATCTGGGAAAGTAGTGTGGGTGATAACCCTTGAATCCCTCCAAATTTCGCATATTCAGAATTTTTCGAGTGTGGGTCATGGAGGATACGAGTTTCCTGGAGTCCCAGGATCCAGAGTGAATATGGATCGTCCATTTGTGAGGTCACGTGTCCGCAGATCTAACGTGGATCGAAAGTCTGCCTATCTGACAGGTTTGAAGTGTTGAAGTGGGAGCACAAGAATTCCACGAAGCTCTGAAGTTCGAAGAGAATCCTGACCGTCAGCGTCAGGGCCACATGTCATAATATTGGCAGTTTTTCAGGGCCACATGTCATAATATTGGCAGTTTTTCGAAAGTCCTACAACCCGGGGAAACAGAGGCGTAAAGAGATTTTAGTCGAGAACTCCCGAAGGCCAGAGTAGATCTCGACCGTCGGTTGAGAGGGACACGTGGATAATAGATAGAGTCCTTCACTAATTCGGAGTTTGATGATCCAAAGAGTTGTGTGTGTTAACCTCTTAGAACTCCTAAAGCCCAAAGTTTCAGAGAGGATCATAGTTGTCGACTGCTAGAGAGGTGTGGGTCATGATCTTGGATCCCCCCGGAGCTTTGCCAATTCGACGTTCGGTTGATTTGCATGGTTGTTGGGTCAGGACTCTCGAAGCTCAGAGTCCCGAAAACCCCTATGTACCATCGATTCATGGTGCGTAATGAGGACTGTCAATCCATCCCTTTGTTCGGTTGTCTAGGATTTCAGTGTTCGGGAGGAACGTTGTGTGTTGTTGTTGGAGCTTCTAGATCCTGTAGCTCTGAAATCCCAAATTATTCACTAAGTTGAAAGATAGCCCACGGTTTTGGCCCGAGGTCATGTGGAAGACTCTGCTAGAGTAGTAGGACCCTCACAAATGTGATTTTGCGTGCAAGGAAAGGAGAAAAGGCCCATGGAGAAAGAATTTGAGAGTTCAACAAGAGCTAGAGGGTTGATTCAACTCCTTAGTGTGAACGATCCTAGACCAGGAGGTCAGATGAGCCCCAAGAGGTGGTGGGGGTTTTCATCAGTATTATACACTGATATGGGAGAAAAGGGGTTTTTCACCCCCCAGCTAGAAGGTTTGTGGGGATTCGGGAGCAGGAGCCCCTGAGAAAGTTTTTTTGGTCTGTTTTTGGCCGTTTTTTGGCACATAGTTTTGACTAATGGTTTTCTAATTCTGGTTAAGGAATTAGGGTTGTTGAATAATTTGGGTCAATGGAATAGGGGTTTGGATGCCGGGGGATCCTATATGTATATTGTATAGTAAACAATGAATATTATGAATAAAGAAAATTAGAGGTGCGACTTTAAATAGGTTGTTGGTTTTCTTGGTTTGGGTTTCCAGGGTAAAAATCTCTATATAATGTGTGTGTGTGCCATTGTAACTTTTCTGTTTTTATTAAGAATATGTTTACAATAATTAATTGTACAAGGTTAAAATATAAATTTGGTACCAGAGAAATTAATAGCTTCAGGGGGACGCATTTGTGTTCAGGGGTTTGACTTGGTTCTATCATATGCCTTATTACAGTGGGAGATCTGCAATATTGATTCTTCAGGTGAAAAGAAAGGGAGAGAAGTTTTAAAACAAAGATTAATAAATTTAATGGGAAACGTTTTGAGTTGTGGAAGCTCAATATGGAAGATCTGTTGGTAGACAAAGATCAGTGGATCGCAGTGGATCCAGGTACTGCACCTACGGGACTGTCAATAGAAGACTGGAAAAAATTGGATCAAAAGGCGAAGAGCACAATCTGTTTGTGTCTCTCAGATTCAATATTATTGAATGTGTTGGGGGAAGCTACATCCAAGTCACTATGAGATAAGTTGGGGACTTTGTATCAGTCTAAGTCCCTGGTAAATAATTTTTTCCTGTGGAAGATGTTGTATAACCCGAGGATGAAATATGGAGACTTGGTGACAAAGCATCTAAATGACTTCAATACTGTGGTAAGTCAATTATTATTTGTTGATATTAAAATTTCAGATGAAGACAACTGCACTAGTTTATTGTGCTCTTTACCAAACTTGTGGGATAGTCTAGTTGTGGCCATAAGTAGTAATACAACTACTTTGAGTTTCAATGATGTGACATCCTTGTTTTCAAAGGATATGAGGTGGAAGAACATTGAAGGACAGAGCATAGATGAATTATTTTCAAGAGGACGCTCTGAAGAAAGAAATATATATAAGTCCTCAAGTGGGAGATCTAAATCTAAGGTTAGATCTAAATCTCTTAGAAAGTGTGTGAAGGTATGTTGGAGATGTGGAAAAGAAGGACACTGAAAGAATCAACGTAGATCCAAAAGTGTTGAGAGAGGGAAGAGATATTAAGATGCTCCTTCTACAAAATAAAAACCTCCTCAAAAGAAGGAGGGTATGTGTACTTGGCTTCTTCAAGCACACATGCATATCATGAGGCATGTTTGGTTGACTCAGGCATATCCTTTCATATGACTCCCCACATGGAGTGGTTTTGTGAATATGAAAGGTATGATGGAGGTGATGTTTTTCTAGGTGATGAATCGACAACTAAAATCATAGGATGAGGAAAATTCAAGTTGAAGCTTATGGATGGAAGGATTATAACACTCTTCGGTGTTCTTCCCATCCTAGGTTTGGCCATAAATTTGATTTATGTAAGCAAAATGGACGATGCAAGGGTAAAAAAAGTATTTGAGAAAGAAACCTGCAGGATGGTTCAAGCATAAATAATGTTGCTAAAGGGAGTTTGGATTGAAACTATATATAAGTTTCAAGTAAAAACTATTAGTGATGGGTGTAATAGTTCCATTGTTTCTGAGATTGGAGCTGAAGAAGAAAAACTCCTACAATAAATGGAGAAAAGGATATGTTGTGGAATCAAAGACTGGGGCATATCAAAGAGAAGAGATTTCAATTACTACATGGTAAAGGTATGGTTGAAGGTATGTCTAACTACTCTCTAGTTGTAAAAGTTCATTCTTAGGAAAAGGCCCAAAACATCAAGCTTTGAGAAAGTTACCATTTGGAAATTCAATTTTTGGTCAGACCTAGTAAAGAAAAAAGTAGTGATCAGACCTGATGAAGGCAGAAACAGTGAGTATACCTAGAGAAGGAAAAAGCAACAAGTAGACCTGGTGAAGGAAGAAGTAGCAAGAAAACTCAGTGAAGGTTGATGCATCTCACACAAAGAGATTGGTGTCTCTTTCTAAGTTGGTTCTTAGCAGTGGGGATTGGTCTCTACAAATATCTATAAGAGTAGGTTGGTGTTGCTCAAAAAATGATATTGGTGTCTCTTGCTAAGTTGGTTCTTAGCAGTGGGGATTGGTGTCTACAAATATTTGTAAGAGTAGGTTGGTGCCTACCAAGATTTGTACCATTGGGGATCGATATCTGCAGTAGGTTGGTGCATACAAATATTTTTAACACTAGGTTGGTGCCTACAAATATTTATAAAGACAAGTTGTTTGGTTTTCTCCTGAAAGGTTTTCCACGTAAATCTTGTGTTCCATGTTCTGCAGTTAACAGATCTCATATGTTATTTTTTTCTTATAGTTGATGAATGTTTGGAAAAAAAAAAAATTGTCTTATATTGATTCAACCCCCCTCTCAGTATAAGTGTGTTCTCAACAATTAGTATTAGAGTGAGTTCCTTCAAAAACAATCTAATCACTAAAAGGTATATCTTAGGAGCACACATGGCTGGTCAGGAAGGTTTCTCTACAAATATAGGTCCATTATTTGACAAAAAATGCTATGCATTCTGGAGCACAAGGAATCAAACATATCTAATGGCCCTTGGATTTGATATTTGGAAATCATACGTGACTAGTTATATAACCCCAACAACTCCACCAATAAATGTGGTTGGGAAGAAGACTAGTGAACATAAGGAAAAATCCATGATTCTCATCTTCTGTGGTCTATCAGAATCTAAGTTTGTCAAGGTGATGCATTGTGGATCAGAAAAATAAATTTGGGACAAGCTTCAAAATATCTATGAAGGAAATGAAAAGGTTAAGAAGGAAAAACTCCAAACTCATAGAATATAGTTCGAGAGCTTGAAAATAAAAGATGAAAATAATTGTGCGTCCTATCTTCTCTGTGTGGATGAAAATGTCAACACCATCAAAGGACTTGGTGAAATGGTTGAAGAACCAATGATTGTACAAAATGTGTTAAGGTCACTCCCCTTAGGATTTGATGCCAAATTTTCCAACATTGAAGAAATGAAGAATATTGAATCATTAACAATAGATGAATTGCATGATATCCTCACGACATGTGAAATGAGGAAAAAGAAATAAAATCCATCAAAGAAAGAATCATCATTCAAATATTCAAATAAGGAAAATAGTGAAGAGCGTGAATCAAGAGATAACTATGACAATGACCGATGCAATGGAAGCCCATTTTGTGAGGAAGCTCAAGAAAGGATTTGGAAAATATAAAGGTAAGCTTCTCTTTAAATGCTTTAATTGTGGAAAAGTAGGATATTTTGTTGATAAGTGTCCATATGCAAAGGATGAAAGTAGTGATGAAAAATAAGGCCATAAAGTAAATAAAGGGAGAAAACATCATCAACAAAAAAAGAACCACAAATAGGACAAGCATGAAAATAAGAAATCTTATAATCATAAGAATAATCTCTACTCAAAATGGGTTAGTGACTCGTCTGAAGAAAGCAGTTTCTAGAGTGATAGAGAAGAAACTCTCTTTATGGAAATCGAAACAAATGTTGATGAAGATAAAGGGATAGAAACGATGGACTCATAATAAGAGGAAAATGTTGAAATATATGTGGAAGTGAATATTGAAGAAGAACTCATTTTTTCCTTAAGAGAAATAAAGAAGATTAGGAAAATAATTTGAAACAAAAGTAGCAGCTACAAAAATATGAAGAGGATAGTGATTCAAAATCCAAAATGTCAGAAATATTTGAAGAAATAGAAAATACTATCATGATCCTAAAATTTAAATTGGAAGAAGCAAGAAGGATGGAATAAGTGGTGAGAATCCAACTGAAGAAAAAGGAAGAAAATTGCAAAGAGCTATAATATGAATTTGTTTCCTTAAGAAAGGAACTGGAGAATTTTTTTTTTAAGTTGAATAGAAGCTTGAAGTTTGAAAAAAGTACTGAAATATTAGATGATATCATCAATTGTCAAAGGTATCCATTCATTAATACTAGTCTTGGATATGATGTTGTTGTTGCCTCCTTACCTACACATGGCCTTGTTACAACCAGGGGAGTTTTATTGGTTGTAGGTGGAGTTCAGACTAGTTTTCTAGAAGAGCAACCTACTATTGATTGTGCCAAATAGATTGATGAGTTGTATGTTCCTCACTTGGTAGAATTTGAGCATACAAATGACATTGTTTTCAATATGTCGGTATAAATGTGTTCTCAATATGTCGGTAGAATTTGAGTTGTATGTTCCTCACTTGGTATAAATGTGTTCTCAACAGACCACCACCTATCCACCGACTTCCACCCATCACTCCCACGTCATCCCTGACGTCATCTGTAAGGAAAATACCCAAATTTTCCATAATTTCAAAACTTTTCAAAACTTTTCAAAAATGATTAGAATTAGAATTTCTCTTCCCGACCATCATGGAAGCTTTGTGCAGTCAATGCGACCCACACACCATAAATTTGACATTCCCGTGTTGATTTAATCACTGAATTCCACTACAAAAATTGGGCTTTCTACCCAACTGTGCCCAATTTCGCCATGATTTCTCTACAAATTCTTCTATTTCGGCTTGGTTCTCAGCCCATACAACCCAAATGTTGTAAACCGAGCTTTGATAACACATTGTAATGTCCCTAGGACCATGCCTAAGGCACACTGCTACCATTTCAATCTCTAATACCACCAATGTAATGTACACAACCCCCAATCTTAGTTCCACTACCTCAAAAATGACCTGACATAACTTTGATACCACAATGTAATGTACCTAGCCCCAAGTTTAGTTCTTCTACCTCAAAAAAAACTTGGCATAACTATGATACCATAATATAACATCCCCAATACCCTGCCTTTGACACACTACCAAAAATGTTTGATTTGAAACCATCATAAAATATGCCCAACAGAGCTTCCTGACAAAAATTTTGTACAGGTATGCTCTACATATTCTATAGGCATGCCAACTAACTACAATCATGCATCCATGCATATCCAGATACCTTCATAACTATTCATGTAGGAAATTCATCAATGAAATGTGCAACAAACAAATAATTAACACAACGGAAAAATAAACACAATTTACACACATTAAGCATAATAGGGAAAACATAATAATCATGGCACTTATCTTTTAGAGAAGCACCAACTAGCTGCATATCTTAGATGTTCCTCTCAATCGTAGAAATTGTTGTTCTAATTCTCAATAGCAGTTCACCCCCAAGCTAGGGCTATGACTCCACCAGGGAAAATGATTTCACACAGAAAAATTAAGGTCCAACAAAACAAATCTCAAGGCAAGGCCAATCACACCAACTCCTGCAACAATATTTCCACCTCACAACATCTCATTCCCCATCAATGTGTCCCACCCAAGGAAGTGTATCCCTTAACTTCTCCACGATTCTTTGACTATACCACTTCCCTTCTAGGGCTTCAACAATAGGCTAGCCAAGAATTCTCATAGCTCTGTGACATTAGGAACAAATAGATGCTCTCAAGGAGCTTACACGCACCCACTAGGAAAACAAACAAGGAAACCTATTCCCATAATTCCCCCACTCTAGTCTCAACCTTTCCTAAGGCAACCCAGAGGAAAAAAAACAAACCCAAACCACCAAGTATTTACAAGGTAACATGTACATTAGCTCACATCTCGCTCCTCAAGCTCCAGTTCGAATTATTTCCTCCAAATACACTCACCCATTTCCCATACAGTTCGAATGAGTGACTAACTCCCCAAAACTCACTAAGATCATGGCTTAAGTATGCATGCTCTTTTCATGCCACTCATCATATAAGGAACTCCCTGGTTCCCACTCGGTAATTCATTCCCCTTACTTAGGAACTTAGGATAAACATAACACAAACTTAGGCTTGGAATTTTTAAGAATATTTAATTGTATTCCCTTGGCTTAGCCCCCTAGATTAAGTACAAGTTAGAATCCCTTAGCCCCCTTTCCCTCTCGTGGAGTCCTATCCATCCATACTCTTTTCATCTTTAGGTTACTGACCACAACATATAGTCTCCCTGGCCTAATATCACATGAAAAATGTTGATGTTGGTAGCATCAAACAAGTATTTTTGTGCAGGTCTAAGTGTCTAGACATGTGGAAGTCATCCAAAGCCTTCTACCTTGAGCCTTTAATTTAATTAAAGGAATTATTAAAGTAAAGTGATTTTATTAATTAATTCAGTTATTTAATGAATTTCTAAAAGTAATTAGCATTTAATCTTAGTCATTTATCTCAAGTGAGGTGAGAAGTAATCTCAACCATCAATCACTTTGGAGATTAGGGTTAGGTCATAAGTCAAGATTATAAAATCAAGGCTAGGGTGAATGAGAAGACACTTGACTTACTTGATACATAGTAGAGAACTACTTTTTATCATAGTAATGGATCATGAAGGATTGTGATTCAAAGATATCTTGTATAGGTGGATAAGCGCTTTCATCTAGAGATCAGGTCAAGGATAAGAGAGAACAAAGGCATCTGCAAGTGGGTTTCCGCAGTGTGAAGCCACATGAAAGGGTTGAGTTGCATAGATTTTTTTGTACATTCCTTGAGGTTGTGTACGTGGGTTTCAGTGGAGACAAGCGCATATATGTTGGTTTTCTTAAGGAAACACGTGTACAACTTGAAAAGTGTGCCAGATTTGGGTTGTACAATAGAGCATACTTTTCCAAGATTGTTGTAGTTGTATTTCTCTCAGTGGACCATTATCCCTATTACGAGAGCCCACATTTATGATAATAAAATCATCTTAGTACTTTTTTTCCCTCCAGGATTTTTTTGAGGGGTGTCTACCCAAAAATAATTGTGTTTATGTGTGCATGATTTGGTTTCTATTATTGCTTCTACTAGATTTATTTGAGTTGAATATTCCAATAGTTTATTTTTGTTTTGTGAGATGCTAACTTGATTTCAAGTAAGGAAATCACTATGTAACAAGATACCTATGTAATGTAGTAAGATAATTTCAACATGGTATTGATGCAGGAGCATTGCTAGCAATCACAAATGGAGGATAGTTGGACATACACCAACGTGCATTTTGAAGACATTTTGAAATTTAAAATATGAAACATTAATGATCTAAAAATGAAGAAGACTTGTATTCTTGAAAATATTTGCAAGTAAAATTTATGTGTTAAAATGCAAATGGATCAACTTTGCAACACAAGTTTAATAGCATTTACTCATTCAAGATGCATATAAACAACAACAATAACAGTGAACAAAAAACACATAACACAACAAATGATAAAGGAGTTCACCCCTCTCTTGGGCTACATCTCCCGGTCCAACTTCCAATGGATCTTTTGTATTATTTTCTCAAAGTGATAAAAAAAATGTGCTTTACAATGCTCAAAATGCCAAATAGACTGCTCCAATGGCTTCAGAACGTCCAAAAACCCCTAGCTGGGCTTTTTCGGCACCTCGTTTGGCCAAAAATTGAAGAAGATAGGCTTCCTGGAAGTCCCCCTTCAAACTTGTTGTCTCTGCATCTACAAATCGCACCCTTGTTGGCTCAATCTAGCCCACACACATATTTAATCGTTAAAAATCAGCACCAGACGCAACCGCGCAAATCGTGTAAACTGTAGGACGATTACGGGCGCACCTAGCCCCTAACTGTCAAGGGCGAGGTCATGTGGCCCATGTGACCATGCGCAAACGCAAACGGTCTCAAACTTTTAGGACGAGTGTGGTCATGACAAATGGTGGGTCATTGGTTTGGTAACCGTTTGAACCACAATCCAAACCAAATCACATGCGCACATATATAGCATAACATGTGGTCATATTACAACAATGTATGCGTCCGGGGGCTGGGGCTAAGCCCCAACCCGAACCCCCGCGCCAATACATAAACAATTCAAACTTAAAATTATTTAAAACCATACATATAACAAGGCATATGGTGGGGAGCGTTGGCAATGCAAACTTTGCAAAGGTTCTACATGTGGGTGGAGGTCACGGGTTCGAACCTGGTGGACTCCAATAAAGTTTTATACAAACAACCAATAACAAGGTGCCACGTGGCAGCCCATGACTAGGCCACGTGGCACCATACAACCAACCAAATACTTCCACATGTCACAATGTCATTCATCCACATCTACCAACTGCCTGCCACTCAGCCCTGCCACGTGTCGTACGGACTTCCACGTCAGCAACCGTACGGACTGTACAGTCAGCTTCCCTTTTTTTGCTTGTTTGTCATTTTGAACAGAACGCGATATCTCTCACTCCCGATGTCTGTTTGAACCCAAACGAGTTGCGTTGGGTTCGTAATGATGAGGTCTATGCTCCCATTCGATTTGAATCGATTCCGAGCAATTTGAATTTTTGGGCAAAATTTGATCCCCTGGATGACACCTCCCCATTGGAAAACTTTTGGACCTCCAAAAGACTATTTTCAGTCTATTTGAAGATGAGGGTATAGTTCCCTCACCTTTCCAACCTCAATCCACTTGGATTTGCTTGTATTTGTACCTTTAAGACCAACTCGAAGATACTCCACATTTCCTCGTTTTGAAGTTCACATTCTCTTGTCAAGGATTGTGTCTTTATGCAGTTCTGTAAGATATTCTGGGGAAAAATCATCTATAGAAGGAATCTGAACATGCTCTCCTTGATCATCAATCAAAGGAGGCTCATTCAATTTCAAATTCTCAACATTAACAACTGCATACATTTGCATATAAGGAGGCAAATCTAAACAAAAGGCATTGTTACGAATCTTGTCGATAATCTTGAAAGGACCATATCGAATTGGTTTCAATTTTTTACCTTCTCCTTTAAGCCTCTGCTTACTAATGTAAAGCCAAACTTCATCTCCAACTTGGAAACTGTGATCAACACGATGCTTGTCATGTCTCGTCTTGTACTTGGCTTGACTCTTTTCCAACTGTTCTTGCACCATCTGATGTATCGACTGAATTTGTTTAATGAACATTTCTGCCCTATCAATGTCATATTGACCATCAATAGCAATATCCTTCCCAAAGATAAAATCTAAAGGAGATTTGGGCAAATAGCCAAAACATGCTTCAAATGGCAACGTTTGAGTTGAAGAGTGCTTAGCTCGATTGTAAACATGCTAAATGTAGTGTAAATGCTCATCCCAAAGTTTAGGATGCTTACTGCAATAACCACGAAGAAGATGCAACACTGTTTGATTTACCACTTCTGTCTGACCATCGGTTTGCGGATGAAAAGCTGTGCTCTTTTTCAGTTTGGTGTCCATGAGTGCCCATAAACTCAACCAAAAACTTCCAACAAATCGAGAATCCCGATCAGAAATAATGGATTTAGGCAATCCAAAATGAACCCAAACATTTTGAAAGAACATTTGTGCCATTTGTTCAGCTATAACCTACTTCTTACAAGGCATCAAAATACACATTTTCCTAAATCGATCAACCACAACATAAAGATAATCATGATTTTGTCTAGACATAGGTAGACCTCCTACAAAGTCCATAGAAATACTTTCCCAAGGACGAGAAGGAATCGGAAGTGGAGTATACAAACCCAACTTTCGATTGCTAGGTTTACTTGTGGCACATAACGAACATCCTCAAACATATCTTGAAACACTTTCATTCATTTTAGGCCAATAGCAGTACCTTTGCAAATTAGCCACTGTCTTGCCTACACCAAAGTGACCAGCAATAAGAGAAGAATGAGCTTCTCTTATGATGTTGATTCTTTCACCCTGTGGAATACATAGCTTTCCAAGATGATACAAAAGATTATCATGCACATGGTAATCCAATTCCTCAACATGGTTAGAATGACACAAAGTCTCATATACTTCTTTAAAGTCAATATCTAAAGCATATTGCTCAACATAACTCTCATGCATGATAGGATTATGCTTAAGAATAACTGAAGCACTAATAATAGGCCTTGAAAGCATATCAACAACTTTGTTATAAATGCCCTTCCTATACCTGATGACTAGGAACTGTTGTAGAAAACCCATCCATCTGAAGTGCCTAGCTTGTTGTAGCTTTGTTTGTGATTGTAAGTATTGCAGTGACCGATGATCGGTGTGGACAATGGTTTTTTCCCCCAACAAATAATGTTTCCATTTTTTAACACTTTGTACCAATGCATACAACTCCTTATCATAAGTAGGATAGTTAATCACAGCACCATTAAAAGTTTCAGAATGAAAACAAATGGGCTTACCATGTTGTAGCAAGACTGCTCCCATTGCATAATTGCTTGCATCTATTTGGATTTCAAAAGGTTGTCTTAAATTTGGAAGTGAAAGAACTGGCACATAACTGATCTTCTCTTTCAAAGTATCAAAATCCTTTTGTTGCTTGCCTCCCCATTGGAAAACTTGCTTGACACTTGTCACTGCATGTAATGGAGCTGCAATGGAAGAAAAGTTAGCAATAAACTTTCTCCAATATTGGGTTGCT
>ML783766.1:258230-284360 GCA_009831015.1 Picea engelmannii
TGAGTTGTGTGTTTGAAGTGAGGTGCTAGCCTCTTATTTATATCAGACTGGCACGTGTGAAAGGTCACAACTGGCAAGGCCGACCTCTCACTCTGGGTGGGTAAACCCACCTTTAATTAATTCTGGGTCTTCCATTATAACTGTTGGGGATGACTTCTTATTCTGTCCTTTGTAATTGTCCAATGACCAATCCGCAAAAGGGGACTTGGTCCTGATACAATTACCGACATGATTAATCCTCAATGGGGATTAATCCAATAACAACAATAATAATAATGACATGATTATCTGCAATGGGGATTTAATCCAATAATAATAAGAATGCTCTTTGCAATTACATTATTTCAACAAATATAGTGGTGGACGATTTTCCTTGTTCATTGTCGCCTATCATAAGTATAAGCCATCACATTGACCTTATACCAGGAGCGAGTTGACCAAAAAAAGCAGCGTACAGAATGACGCCACGGGAGAATGAAGAGGTTAAGAAGCAAGTCCAATATTTGATGGACAAAGGGTTGATTAGAGAAAGCTTTAGTCCATGCGCTGTACCTACAATGTTAAGTCTGAAGAAGGATGGTGGATGGAGAATGTGTACAGACTTAAGGGTTATAAACAAAATCACCATTAGGTATAGATTTCCTTTACCCATGATGGATGACTTGATGGATTTCTTGAGTGGAGCAAAGCTTTTTTCAAAAATTGATTTGAAAAGTGGATATCATCAGATTAGAATGACAGAAGGTGATAAATGGAAGACAACATTCAAGACGAATGAAGGACTATATGAATGGCTTGTCATGCCATTTGGCTTGACGAATGCGCCAAGTACTTTTATGAGATTGATGTACGAAGTCTTGAAAGATTTCATTGGGAAGTTTGTAATTGTGTATGTTGATGATATAATGATCTTCAGTAAGTCTGAGGAGGAACATTTGAGACATTTAACTCTAGTGACGAGGAGGTTGCAACAAGAGAAGTTGCTCATAAATCTGAAGAAGTCGTCTTTCATGAAGATGGAGCTTATTTATTTAGGTTTCGTGATCTCTTCGAATGAGTTGAAGATGGATCCTGAAAAGGTAAAAGCAATCAGAGAATGGACATCACCGAGGAATATCTTTGAAGTCAAAAGCTTCCATGGACTAGCCAGTTTTTACAGGAAGTTCATCAGAAATTTTAGTGGGATTTGTGCATTAATGATGGACACAGCCAAGAAAAGACATAAATCTTTTCATTGGATAGAGGAAGCGAAGAAAAGTTTCAAGTTGTTGAAAGAAAAAATAATTGAACAACCCGTTCTAGTTCTTCTAGATTTCAGTAAAACGTTTCAAGTGAGATGTGACACAAGTGGATTTGCGATTGGATCAGTCTTAAGTCAAGAAAATAGACCAGTTGCATACTTCAGTGAGAAACTGAATGAGGCCAAAATAAATTACTCAACTTATGAAAAAGAGTTTTATGTAGTCATACAATCATTGAAGAAATGGAGGCACTACCTAGTTCCAAAAGAGTTCATTTTGTATAGCGACAACCAAGCCCTACAATTTATAACAAGACAAGAGAAATTGAACTAGAAACATGCAAAATGGGTTGAATTTATGCAGAACTTTTGTTATAAATCACATTTCTGGAAATGATAACAAGGTTGTTGATGCATTGAGCAAGAAATGTTTGATTCTACAGGAGTTTCATGTGAAGAAATTAGGTTTTGATAGCCTTAAGGAAATGTATAAAGAAGATTCAGATTTCAAGGAGGATTATGAAGCATGTGAGAATCTTGTTTTGAGAGATAGAAGCCAATGGATTGAATATTTAATTCAAGATGGATTGTTTTTTAAAGGAAATCAGTTGTGTATCCCAAAGAGTTCTATGAGAGAAAACCTTTTGAAGAAAAAACATAGTGGGGGATTGGTTGGACATTTCGGCCATGATAAAACATTTGCGTAACTGAACAGTTTGTATTATTGGCCAGGAATGAGGACAAATGTCAGAAAATTTGTCAACAGATGTAGAATATACCAGCACGCAAAAGGGAAAAGACAGAATACTGGGTTGTATCAACCATTTCCAATACCAGAGAGGTCGTGGGATGCGGTAAGCATGGATTTTTTGTTAGGACTGCCAAGGACACAGAGGGGTTGTGATTCCATATTTGTGGTAGTCGATAGATTTTCCAAAATGGCACATTTAATTCCATGTTAGAAAACTGGTGATGCACCACACATTGCAAATCTGTTTTTCAAATAAGTTGTTCGACTTCATGGTTTACCCAAGAGTATTGTTTTGGACAGAGATACCAAATTTGTTGGTCATTTCTGGAGAACCCTATGGAAGAATATGTAGACGAATTTATCTTTTAGCTCAACATATCACCCTCAGACAGATGGACAGACTGAGGTAGTAAATCGAAGCTTAGGGGAATTATTGAGGAGTTTAGTCACTGAACATCACAGTCAGTGGGATCAAATTTTGCCACAAGAGGAGTTTGCATATAATAAGTCACCTAATAGGAGTACAGGAAAAATCCCATTCTAGATAATGTATGGAATGCAGCCAGGAGGAGTATATAAGTTGAGAGACTTAGAGAAAAGTGAGTTCAGGAGTGCTGGAGCAGAAGATTTTGCAGCAGAGATGCAGGAGCTCCATAGTAAGATTAAAGAGCGGTTGTAGAGTTCTAACCAGGAATACAAGCGTAGAGCAGATAAACATAGAAGAGAGTTTCAATTCGAAGTGGGATATTTAGTCTTAGAACACCTCATAAAAGAAAGGTTCCCAAGGGGAACATATAATAAGATGAAAATGAAAAAGATAGGGTCGTGTAAAATTTTGAGGAAATTTGAGGAAAATGATTATGAGATAGAATTGTCAAATGATGTGGGCATAGCACCCATATTCAACGTAGCAGATCTGCATCCTTACAGAGAAGATAGAGCAGAGAATCAAGAGGAAATTCAATGGGTCAAACAAATGCCTGTAGCTAAAAATCCGCATATGGAAAAGATCATTGATCAGAGAGTTAGCAAGAAGACCCGAAGGAAGACATATTTTGAATATTTGGTAAAATGGAAAGGACACCTGATCGAGGATGCCAATTGGGAAAGCGAAGCAGATATCTAGAAACATGGAAAGTCAGTGAAGGAGCTCATGGACAGGATTCTATGAATTGTTCATCCAAAGGAGTATGATGTAGGAGCAACGCTAGCAAGCACAAGTGGAGGACAACTGGACATACACCAACGCGCATTTTGAAGACATTTTGAAATTTAAAATATGAAACATTAATGTAATAGCTGGAAGGATGTATTTTTTTTTAATGTCTTGGTATTGTAACGCATATCTTGAACGTTTTCTCTCATCTGTCAGTTGTAGGCATTTATTGTAATAAATGTAAAGTAGGTAGTAATATTTAATTCGATAAGATAGCTTAGAGTTGTAGGAGGGAAAACTTAAGAAGACTCCCTCGTATGTATTGTATTATTATTCTCATTCTCATTGTATGAGTAGAAGCTATAGAGTAAGAGAGCATAGGAGGACAGAGAAGAACAAAGATTGTAGAAGTTGTATGAGCAGATAGATGTTGTTGTTGAACCATGTATAGAAGCACTCGAATTAATATAAGGATGCTTTGACCCAATTTCATGGTGTTTTATGGTTACTGTTTGCATCTATTGAATGGTATGTTTGCAATTTTCTTATATACTTTGTTATGCATTTGTTTCAATGCCATGTGTATGTGATTTCATGTTGAATGTATGAAGTCTGTGAGAAGAGTATGATTTTCAATTGTTTCTCTTCCCGAGAATTCTTGCAAGGAGTGCGTCGATAAGATTCTGAGTTTTATCTCAAAAAACTTAGGAGAGATAATTTTAACTTATACTAGTAGAAGTGCAGGTAGAGCACCAAGCCATGCAAGGTGTGCGTAGGCCAAAGAGAGTCTTAGACTTGTCCAACCCAAGTGAGTGGTTGAAGAACTTCTATCGCAAGGAGTGCGCAGAGTTGGATTTTTCGAATAACCAAAGGTTATTGGGGAAGCCGCAAGGAGTGCATGCAAGATTCCTTAGAATCCTTGAGTTTGCAACGAGAACCAAGCTCAGGAAGGATAGATACTTGGAGAGTTTCAGAGGAAAGATGAGGTTTGAAGTCACCTCGCGGAACCAAATTCAGGGGGGGTCGATGCCTTGTAATTTTACAAGGAGTCGTTGAGAGCTTGAACGGACGATGGAAATTCTCAGAGGGTGAAGTGTCGATTTTTCGTGGACCATTGGATCTAGTAGATTTGCGAGGAGGATAAGGGAAAAAGTATTTCAACATTCGCAAGCTCAGGAGAGATAGTAGCCGTCAAATCTAGAGGAGTGTGAGCCGTTGATTTGGTACTCGTGAATATCGAAAAGTTGGGAGTCGGGAGAGTGGAGGAAACTGCTACCCGGAAGTCGCGAGTCGCGAAATCCTGACGCGCTTGAAAGTTGGGCCCCAGGTCACAGCCAAAGGTCTCATCAGTGAAGAATTAAAGGGAGGAGCTAGGGATCGCTTGCCTATTTCGGGTTTTCAAGAATTGGAGGAATCAGGGTGACTTGCAATGGAAGTCCCGAAATCGTGAAACGCGACGCACCTTTGTTTAGGCTCGTGGTCACCGTCGATCATCATGTGGGTAGATCTCGTGCCTAGTGCTTTCTCGCACAGACGGGGTTTGCAAAAGGAGACCTATGGATTTTTTTTCGTGGAGGTTCCAGCGTGGACCTAGAGAGTTGCTTCAACTCGGGAATAGAGGAAGATCCATAGACCGGGAGGTCAGCAGACCCTGCTGAGGTAGGGGCTCTGTGTCAGGTATCATAGCATTCGCACTAAAAGGAAGTCAGATCTAAGATCCATTATAATTGATGGAAGATAATTAGATATGAGTGATCAGGAGATAGGTCTAGTTCATATCAAGGGTTACAGTAGTAGATATATTGGATCGGGAGTGTTGTGGTGGGTGTTTGAAGGACTAAGCACAAATCCACTATCTTTTGCAACAAATCTATCATATTTTCAAGATATCTTAGTAGATCCATAATCAACAGGAATAAATCGAAGAAATAATTTCAGGGAAATAGTCGTACTAAGGAAGAACTAGGGCTTTGAATTCATATAGAGTTGTACACAAGTTACAGAAGGAAAAATCACATGCATACGCGGGTTTCTTCATATATAGTTGCATATACATGGGTTTCAGTAAGCACAAGTGCATACATATGTAAGTTTCAGTGGTGATAGGCGCGTAC
Source organism: Picea engelmannii (assembly GCA_009831015.1). Taxonomy (NCBI): domain Eukaryota; kingdom Viridiplantae; phylum Streptophyta; class Pinopsida; order Pinales; family Pinaceae; genus Picea; species Picea engelmannii. Next base: position 263,492 of record ML783766.1, read on the forward strand.
AAGTTTGTATAGGTGAGTACATGGGAAGTTTCGATAGCAGGTTATTTCCAGGGAAGTTTATCAGGTCTAAGGGATGACATCAGTAGGTTTGAAAGTTGAAGACAGATTGGATGGAGTATCCAACTTTCTATATTGGAAAGCAAGAGTCACTTTGGCATTAAAGGAGTATGACCTTTGGGTGTTAGTGGACAAAGTAGTTTCTCTACCGACATATTTGGCAGCTTTGGAAGTTCACGAGAAGAAGGAGATCGAAGCATGGAGGTTTATCTTGGATTCAAAGAAGGATTTTATAATTCCTCACCTATCCTAGAAGAAGATCGCCAAAGAGATGTTTGAGGCCTTGGTATCTTTATTCCAGAGCACTAACATGAATAGGGATATGGTCTTAAGGAATAGATGTATATCAATGCATATATCTATATCTGAAATTTTTTCCATCTATTTCATATGGATCACTTAGGTACGTGATCAACATGTATCCATAGGGGATAAAATGGATGATGTAGATACCGTGAATGTGGCATTGAATGGTCTTACCAAGTCTTGGGAACCATTTTTCAAGGGAGTTTGCGCTTGGGAAAACTCCAAGATTAGCAGAGGATTTGGGATGATTGCATATAGGAAGATACTCGGGAGGATTCTAAAGCATGCAAGAAGGGAGATGAAGAGGAGGAGAATATGTCCCTTGTTAGTAAGACAAGAAAGGGAAAATGAAAGGGTTCCAACAAGTAGGTTATGGTGATGAGTCAACCTCACAGTCGGGGAAGAAGGAATTGAGTGTCTAAATAAGAATAAAGGGAAGATTCAGTGTCAACAAGTAGCATTGTTTGCAGAATCTCAAGTCAAGTAGTTTTTATGAGAAGTTTGAGAAGGAGTTCTCGTTAGTGTCTTATATTTTTTCCATATTTCGGTAGTGCCTGGTTCGTGGATAGTGGGGATTCTCGTCACATGATGGGGACACATGAGTTGTTCACTAGTTGGTCAAATATTGACTCATATCTACAAGTGGATCTTGGCACTCATGTCAATTATGGTGTAGAGGGAGTTCAGACAATGAAGTTCCAGATGGATTTAGGAGGTGTTTTGGAGGTGGCATATGTGTTGTATGTCCTAGAGTTGAGGACAAATTTTCTCTTAGTCTTAGCTCTAGAGGACAAGGGTTATGCAATATTTCTCCAAAACAGACAAGTGTTCATGCATTCATAGGGAGATATCCCTGACACAACAATCAACATTGGTTTCAGAGGGGGTAGGTTATACAAGGTGTAGGGAAATCATGTAGGTGGATCCAAGGGGATATTGGATCATGGATCGATCTCAATGGTAGAGGATGAGGAGAAAGAGGCTCTGAAGGGTGAGAAAATTTCACAAACTTCTAGTGTGGGGAGTCAATCTTCGTATGGTAAGAGGGAATTATCCCCTTCTAGTTCTGTCATGGAACCTATTTGGGACTAGATGACATAGATGGTTTCTCAAGAGTAGGACGAGGCTCCTAGGAGCACATTGATGGAGAGAAAGGCTTTGATGAAGTTTCCAAACTTTATGGCATTGATCCTGTGACTTATAGTGTTCGGGGATCAATTAACCAATAGGGTTGGAGGGATGACAGTGAACAAGATGATGTGTGCGAAATTGTGTCAGGGTCCGAGGAAGAATCAGTTCCAGGTGGGTCTTCCATAAATATCTTCCTTTCTAAGAGGGAATGTTGATGTTGGTAGCATCAAATAGGTATTTCCGCATAGTTCGAAGTGTCTAGATGTGTGGAAGTCGTCCAAAACCTTCTATCTTGAGACTTTACTGTAATTAAATAAATTATTAAAGTAAAGTGCTTTTATTAATTAATTAAGTTATTTAAGGAAATTCTAAAAGTAATTAGTATTTAATATTAGCCATTAATCTCAATTGAGGTGAAAAATAATCTCAACCGTCAATCACTTTGGAGATTAGGGTTAGTCATAACTCAAGATTATAAAAGAAAGGCTAGGGTGAAGGAGAAGTAACTTGACTTATTTGATACAGAGAAGAGAAGGGATTTTTCTCAGAGTATTGGATCACGAAGGACTGTGATTCAAAGATATCTTGGATAGGTGGATAAGAACTTCCATCTAGATATCAGGTCAAGGAGAAGATGCAACAGAGGAAACCACAAGTGGGTTTTAGTAGAGTGAAGCCACAAGAAAGGGTAAAGATGTATGGATTTTTTTCATAGAGTCCTTGGGGTCGTATACGCATGTTTCAGTGGATACAAACACATATATATGAGTTTTCTTAAGGAAAGGCACATACACCTGGAAAAGCGTGTCAAACTTGGGTCGTACAACAAAGAAGACTTTGTCAAGTTTGTCTGCAATTGTATTTCTCTCATTGGGCCACTATCCTATTACAGGAGCCCTGATTTTATCATAATAAAATCATCTCGGTATTGGTTTTTCCTCCAAGGGTTTTTCCAAGGGTATCTACCCAAAAAATATTGGTGTTTAAGTGTGCATGATTTGGTTTCCAGTATTGCTTCCACTAGATTGTTTGAGTTGAATATTCCAATAGTGTATTTTTGTTTTGTGGGTTGCTAACTAGATTTGCAGTAAGGAAATCACTAGATAATAAGATACCTAGGTGTTGGAGTAAGAGGATTTCAACAAACATGGCACCCTATCCCAAAACCATTTTGTCTCACCATCCTATATGAACATATATGCATACATATATTAAGTTACCACTTGGGGCTATTACAATAACAATTGTGAGGTTACATCGCTCCCTTCGTTCAGGTGATCCTACTACTCTAGCAAAAAAGGTGATCAAGACTTGATTGACGATAGGCTACTTCGACTATGGGTGGGGGGCAGGAAAATATCACGTAATAGCTTGGTATGTGTCCTTAGCTCACTATTATCCTTTCTGTATGACCCTTAGAAGAAGCGACAATGACCTTTGAGAGTGATACTTGACATAAGTTTCGCTTGGATTTCGAAGAGGAGGGTTGATCACGATGGAAAAGAAATTGGACGTGGGCATATATGACCCGCCCTGATCTATAGTAGGTCACCTGACAGAAAGAGGGAACCAATCACAAACTAATAAAAAAAGCTTCAATCTTATGATATGCCTCCTCTGGGTGATTATGTTTAAAAGCGGCATGGAGTAGATGAAGCATTTGTTGGATGTTTAACCGTGCCTGTGTGAATGCCAGGAGATTCCTATGTCTGTATAAGAGAATTTTGTTTCCATTCTTTTAATAAATTTGGAGAGAATAGAAGTATAGTTTGGGCCATTAATAAGAGGGGAAGCAAGGCAGTGACTCCCACCATCTATTCAATCTACTCTTTTCTATAAAGAAATTTATATCCTCAAGCTAGCCCCACCCAGAGTCCATTTCTACAACCAAAGCTAGAATACACATAAGGACAACTTGTACCCATGCACTACAACATTATATCTTTCTACAATTTCCTTATTCATCCTTTCACAATCACAACCCTGCTTGCAATCTAACTAAGTCTTTCTATAATTCTTCCATACGATTGCCTTTCTGCCCCCACAAGCCGGGTGGAAGTAGGTAATGTATGATAGAGATCATGTTTTCCATTAGTAGGTTTGTTGGTGCTACAAAGGGGAAAACTATGCGGATGATTGAAATTGAGTTGAAAAAAACATCTAATTCAGAGGTTTTTTGGAATATATATATTATCTCATACACCCAACTAAAGGTAAATCACTTTGTGAGAGAGAAGACAATAGTTAATTGCACTATATGTGCTGTGACATCTAGGAACAAGCTCTTAGAATGGACATGTATACTCTTTGCAGGACACTTCCAAGTGACTTTGGCTGCCCTATTCTACGGTTGAGAGGAACGTGGTTGTTCCCTTTGTCTTTCTGCGAAACTATTCCAGATATGTAAACTTTTCCTTCTCTGTGTGAATGATCATATCTATTTGTTGTAATGTAACTATGTGAATGATTATTTCTATTTGTTGTAATGTATCTAACTGTACTAAGTTGAGATGACCTCCATAGACAATATATGTTCATTGTATGAAGTTTTATAATCAAGCAATTAAATTCGGGGATCGCCCCTCCTGAATAAAAAACCGAGACAGAGTTATTCATGTGAAAGTGAATTGATAGTATAAATTCGTCTATAGGCAAAGGTTATTAATTTGTAATTGCAATAAAAGACAAATCTGGATTGAGTAGGTTTATACTTATAGACTCATGTATTTATATGCATATATTATTCTGGAAGCAAAAGATAGAATCAGAACTGTACTCGGACCTTTATCTCCAATCTAAATAATCGCTATGGAAGAATTGAACCATTTGGGTAATAATTATAAGGAATGTTGAAACGGGATAAAATGATTTAGTATTATAGATATAGCGTATGTCGATCCAATATCTAGCATTGAAAACAGGGCCTGTCCTCAAGGCAATAACCCTGGTATTTGAGATTTTAGGGTATAGCGAAATCTGAATGACCCTTTTAAATTGGGCAATTGAATGCTCTATAAGTTTAAGGGTCCGAAGACTTTTATTCAGGACCTTAATGATAAAAATGCTGTGAAAAATAGAGGTCAATTGGGTTTCGACGATTACAAACGCCAAACTCAAAAAAAATATTTCATGCGCCAAGATATATTAATGGTCGGGATTTAGGGGTTCGGGATTTCAGGGATTTCGAACACCTGATGCTTAAACAAAATGAAACAAGAAGTGTCGAATCGCTAAATACGAAAGGACTGTGGGCCCAACATTTCGGGATTTCGAGGATTTCGAACACCTGATGCTTAAACAAAATGAAACAAGAAGTGTTGAATCGTGAAATGTGAAAGGACTGTGGGCCCAGCATTTCGGGATTTCAGGGATTTCGAACACCTGATGCTTAAACAAAATGAAACAAGAAGTGTCGAATCACGAAATGCGAAAGGACTGTGGCCCCAACATTTCGAGATTTCGGGGTTCAGGATTTCAGGGTTCTTGAACACCTGATGCAGAAACAAAATGAAACAAGAAGTGTCGAATCACGAAATGTGAAAGGATTGTGGCCCATCATTTCAGGGTTTACGAACTTCTTATGCACAAGCAAAATGAGATAAGAAGTGTCGAGTTGCGAAATGAAAAAAGGTTGTGGGCCCAACATTTCGAGGGTTCGAGATTTTGGGATTTAATAAAGCAAAGGAACCTCACACATATGTAATAAGAAAATCTCGAATGCCGAAATGGAAACTTGGTATTTTACCTTCTTTTAAAATATGCTCAGTCCTTGTTTGAATGATTCGTGTATCTGATTTTATGCGGCTAATTGTGCTCAGTTGAAATAATTTCCATGAATGACATCGGATCGTTGTAAGAAGTTTATGTTCAAAGGCTAAATTTTGGGAATGGTTCCTCCTGGAACAAAACTCTAGATAAAACTATCAACATATGAACTTAAAAAAACAAGATCCACCTACAGGAGCATTTTCAGCCCTGAAATCAAAATTCTAGGTAGGATTTTCTATGTATAGAGGAGCTTGAAAGGTATTGATCTATTTATAGGCATATGTTTACTTCTGTAATTAAAGTTCTAGCAGATCTATCCTTGAATAATTGAATTGGAAGCAGCCTTTACATATAGTACTTCGGGGTTTTGGGGTTCGGGGTTTCGGAGTTTCGCGATTCGGGATTTCACGACTCTAGATGCAACATTTCTGGGCCCTTCGAACTCTCGGGACCCGAAATGTCAAAAAGGGGCTTAATAGGTTTTTGCCATTTCACATTTTGGGGTTTTGCGATTCGGGATTTTGCAATTTCCGGCTACAATATTTTCTTGGCCCTTCGACCTCCCGGGACCCGAAATGCCGAAAAGAGGCTTAACGGTTTTTGGCCTTTTCGCTTGAAGTCAACAATCCCGATTCTTTCGGGATTTCACAAACTATAAGTTCGCGATACATTGACTCCAAAACCCCTTGCTGCCCCAAAAACCGAACTCCGAAATGATGAAATTTCAAGCACGAGATCAACGCCTCATGTTGCTTCTCATCCAACGGTCGCTACTCCTCCTGAGCATCTGAATGCTACAAGATGACCAATCTTAACTTCCACATAGATCTATGAGATCCAACGGTCCACGGGATTTTGGTACCTTTCCCGAGGAAATTTCACCGTCTGTTCTTCTAAGTATATCTGGCCAAAATGATTTGGCGTTCTACCACCGAATCTTGACTCTGCAAGACGATCTTCAATCCTTGCCTCCCTTTAAGTACTTCAAAGGTGCTATCCCTTATGATCTTTATCCCTCTAAACATCAAGGGTTCCTTCGACCTAAGTTTAGACATCGACTTTATACATTGAGTATGCTGGTGTAGTTGGAGAATTTAGGGAAGTAATAGAGTCATGGAAGGAATGTACCCACAGAAGGTTTTCTGTTCAAATAGATTAATCTGGTGTAATAATATCCTTATGGACAGAAAGGAATCTTACCTCCTCTTAAATTCTAAGCTTAAATGAAATTGAATTATGTCATAGAATTTTATTTTTTTTAATGTAAATTGGAGGTACATTACAACAATGAAGGAGTATACAGAGGAATTCTATAGAGTTAACATTAGAGTTGGTCATCGTGAGAGTGATTATGAAAAGGTTTCTAGATATATGAATGGCCTGAGATATGATATTTAGGACGAGATGAGCATGGTGATAATCAAAAATGTGGAAGATGCTTATCAGGTTGCTTTGAAGGCAGAAGAGAAATTGGCCATAAAGCAAGGTCAAAGGGGCATAGGTAGAAGTCAGAGCAGAGGCAAAGAAATTTCCAAGGACAGAGTACAAAAGCCCAAGGATGAAGAGAAGAAACCACATAATCACCCAAAAAGGGGAGGAAGTTCACAAGGAAGACAATATGCTGACAGGAACACTTTTCCTCGAGCAAGAGGAAGAGGAAGAGGCAGAGGAGGTGAAATAAAGTGTTTTGTCTGTGGAAATATAGGACATAAGTATTGGGAATGTCCCGATAGAAAAAGAGATGGAGTAGGTGAAGCTAACATTTCAGAAGCACAGAGGCGAAATGTTGAGGCAGAAGATGCAGAAGGTGGAAGATCCTTAATGATGAGAAAAATTCTCTTGAAACCAGAGAAAGAGACGGAGAATCCATTCCAGAGGAACACTTTTTTTAGGACTGCTTGCAAAACCAAGGATAGGTTATGCAAGGTGATAGTTGATAGTGGAAGCATAGATAATCTAGTATCCACAGAGATGGTGGAGAAGCTGGAATTGGAGAAAATTTCACATCTGAGTCTATATAAAGTCTCGTGGTTGCAAAAAGGACATAAGGTAACAGTCACTAAACAATGTTTAGTTGAATTTAAAATAGGGGGTTATAGAGATGACATTTTATGTGATTTTATTCCCATGGATGTATGTCATCTTTTGTTGGGGAGGTCGTGGCAATATGACAGAAATGTTATTCATGAAGGAAGAAAGAACACTTATACCTTGGAGAAGAATGGTAGGATGCATATGTTACTGCCAATTGAGGACAAGAAGGCGATAACAAAAACAAGCAATACTATACTTTTCATGAGTGGGAAGGAACTTCTTGATGAAGTCAAGAAAGATGAAGAAATGTAGTTTGTTGTGGTGAGAAAACCTAGAGTCATTTTGACCAATAATTCGATAACTGATCTACCTAAGGAAATTCAGGAACTGTTGGAGAATTATGTTGATATAGTGGTGGACGATTTTGCTTGTTCATTGTTGCCTATCATAAGTATAAGCCATCACATTGACCTTATACCAGGAGTGATTTTACCAAAAAAAGCAGCGTACAGATTGACACCGCAAGAGAATGAAGAGGTTAAGAAGAAAGTCCAAGATTTGATGGACAAAGGGTTGATTAGAGAAAGTTTGAGTCCATGCGTTGTACCTACAATGTTAAGTCTGAAGAAGGATGGTGGATGGAGAATGTGTACAGACTCGAGGGATATAAACAAAATCACCATCAGGTATAGATTTACTTTACCCATGATGGATGACTTGATGGATTTCTTGAGTGGAGCAAATTTTTTTTCAAAAATTGATTTGAAAAGCAGATATCATCAAATTAGAATGATAGAAGGTGATGAATGGAAGACAACATTCAAAACGAATGAAGGACTGTATGAATGGCTTGTCATGCCATTTGGCTTGACGAATGCGCCAAGTACTTTTATGAGATTGATGAATGAAGTCTTGAAAGATTTCAATGGGAAGTTTGTAATTGTGTATCTTGATGATATAATGATCTTCAGTAAGACTGAGGAGGAACATTTGAGACATTTAACTCTAGTGATGAGGAGGTTGCAGCAATAGAAGCTGTTGATAAATATGAAGAAGTCGTCTTTCATGAAGATGGAGCTTATTTATTTAGGTTTCATGATCTCTTCAAATGAGTTGAAGATGGATCCTGAAAAAGTAAAAGCACTCAGAGAATGGCCATCGCTAAGGAATATCTTTGAAGTCAGAAGCTTCCATGGACTAGCCAATTTTTACAGGAAGTTCATCAGAAATTTTAGTGGGATTTGTGCGTCAATGATGGACACAACCAAGAAAAGACATAAATCTTTTCATTTGATAGAGGAAGCAGAGAAAATTTTCAAGTTGTTGAAAGAAAAGATAATTGAACAGCCAGTTTTGGTTCTTCCATATTTCAGTAAAATGTTTCAAGTGAGATGTGACGCAAGTGGATTTGTGATTGGATCAGTCTTAAGTCAAGAAAATAGACCAGTTGCATACTTCAGTGAGAAACTGAATGAGGCCAAAAGAAATTACTCAACTTATGAAAAAGAGTTTTATGCAGTCATACAAGCACTGAAGAAATGGAGGCACTACCTGGTTCTAAAAGAGTTCATTTTGTATAGCGACAACCAGACCTTACAATTTATAACAAGACAGAAGAATATGAACTAGAAACATGCAAAATGGGTTGAATTTATGCAGAACTTTACTTTTGTTATAACTCACATTTCTGGAAATCCTAACAAGGTTGTTGATGCATTGAGAAATAAATGTTTGATTTTGCAGGAGTTTCATGTGAAGAATTTAGGTTTTGATAGCCTTAACGAAATGTACAAAGAAGATTCAGATTTCAAGGATGCTTATGAAGCATGTGAGAATCTTGTTCTGAGAGATAGAAGCCAATGGATTGAATATTTAATTCAAGATGGACTATTGTTTAAAGGAAATCAGTTGTGTATCCCAAAGAGTTCTATGAGAGAAAACCTTTTGAAGGGAAAACATAGTGGGGGATTGGTTGGACATTTCAGCCATGATAAAACATTTGTGCAACTGAACAGTTTGTATTATTGGCCAAGAATGAGGACAGATGTTAGAAAATTTGACAAATACCAGAGAGGTCGTGGGATGCGGTTGTATTGGAAATGGTTGATACAACCCAATATTCTGTCAGAAAATGGTTGTATCAACCATTTCCAATACCAGAGAGGTCATGGGACACGGTAAGCATGGATTTTGTGTTAGGACTACCAAGGACACAGAGGGGTTGTGATTCCATATTTATGGTAGTCGATAGATTTTCCAAAATGGCACATTTCATTCCATGTCAGAAAACCAGTGATGCAACACACATTGCAAATCTGTTTTTCAAATAAGTTGTTCAACTTCATGGATTACCCAAGAGTATTGTTTCAGATGGAGATACCAAATTTGTTGGTCATTTATAGAGAACCCTATGGAATAATATGTATATGAATTTATCTTTTAGCTCAACATATCACCCTTAGATGGATGGACGGACTGAGGTAGTAAATCAAAGTTTAGGGGACTTATTGAGGAGTTTAGTCACTGAACATCACAGTGAGTGGGATCAAATTATGTCGCAAGCAGAGTTTTCATATAATAACTCACCTAATAGGAGTACAAGAAAAATCCCATTCTAGATAATGTATCGAATACAGCCAAGAGGAGTATATGAGTTGAGAGACTTAGAGCAGAGTGAGTTCAGGAGTGTTGGAGCAGAAGATTTTGCAGTAGAGATGTAGGAGCTCCATAGTAAGATTAAAGAGTGGTTGCAGAGTTCTAACCAGGAATACAAGTGTAGATCAGATCAAAACAGAAGAGAGTTTCAATTCAAAGTGGGAGATTTAGTCTTAGCACACCTCAGAAAAGAAAGGTTCCCAAGGGGAACATATAATAAGCTGAAAATGAAAAAGATAGGGCCATGTAAAATTTTGAGGAAATTTGAGGCAAATGATTATGAGATAGAATTGTCAAATGATGTGGGCATATCACCCATATTCAACGTAGTAGATTTGTATCCTTACAGAGCAGATAGAGCAGAGAATCAAGAGGAAATTCAATGGGTCAAACAAATGCCTGTAGCTGAAAAGTTGTAGATGGAAAAGATCATTGATCAGAGAGTTAGCAAGAAGACCCGAAGGAAGACATATTTTGAATATTTGGTAAAATGGAAAGGACACCCGATCGAGGATGCCAATTGGGAAAGCAAAGTAGATATCCAAAAACATGGAAAGTCAGTGCAGGAGCTCACGGACATGAGTCCATGAATTTTTCAGCTAGAGGAGTATGATGCAGGAGCAACGCTAGCAAGCACAAGTAGAGGACAGTTGGGCATACACCAGCGCGCATTTTGAAGACATTTTGAAATTTAAAAGATGAAACATTAATGTAATAGCTGGAAGGATGCATTTTCTTTTAATGTCTTGGTATTGTAATGCATATCTTGAGCGGTTTCTCTCATCTATCGGTTGTAGGCATTTATTGTAATAAATGTAAAGTAGGTAGTAATATTTAATTCGATAAGATAGCTTAGAGTTGTAGGAGGGAAAACTTAAGAAGACTCCCTCGTATGTATTGTATTATTATTCTCATTCTCATTGTATGAGTAGAAGCTATAGAGTAAGAGAGCATAGGAGGACAGAGAAGAACAAAGATTGTAGAAGTTGTATGAGCAGATAGATGTTGTTGTTGAACCATGTATAGAAGCACTCGAATTAATATAAGGATGCTTTGACCCAATTTCATGGTGTTTTATGGTTACTGTTTGCATCTATTGAATGGTATGTTTGCAATTTTCTTATATACTTTGTTATGCATTTGTTTCAATGCCATGTGTATGTGATTTCATGTTGAATGTATGAAGTCTGTGAGAAGAGTATGATTTTCAATTGTTTCTCTTCCCGAGAATTCTTGCAAGGAGTGCGTCGATAAGATTCTGAGTTTTATCTCAAAAAACTTAGGAGAGATAATTTTAACTTATACTAGTAGAAGTGCAGGTAGAGCACCAAGCCATGCAAGGTGTGCGTAGGCCAAAGAGAGTCTTAGACTTGTCCAACCCAAGTGAGTGGTTGAAGAACTTCTATCGCAAGGAGTGCGCAGAGTTGGATTTTTCGAATAACCAAAGGTTATTGGGGAAGCCGCAAGGAGTGCATGCAAGATTCCTTAGAATCCTTGAGTTTGCAACGAGAACCAAGCTCAGGAAGGATAGATACTTGGAGAGTTTCAGAGGAAAGATGAGGTTTGAAGTCACCTCGCGGAACCAAATTCAGGGGGGGTCGATGCCTTGTAATTTTACAAGGAGTCGTTGAGAGCTTGAACGGACGATGGAAATTCTCAGAGGGTGAAGTGTCGATTTTTCGTGGACCATTGGATCTAGTAGATTTGCGAGGAGGATAAGGGAAAAAGTATTTCAACATTCGCAAGCTCAGGAGAGATAGTAGCCGTCAAATCTAGAGGAGTGTGAGCCGTTGATTTGGTACTCGTGAATATCGAAAAGTTGGGAGTCGGGAGAGTGGAGGAAACTGCTACCCGGAAGTCGCGAGTCGCGAAATCCTGACGCGCTTGAAAGTTGGGCCCCAGGTCACAGCCAAAGGTCTCATCAGTGAAGAATTAAAGGGAGGAGCTAGGGATCGCTTGCCTATTTCGGGTTTTCAAGAATTGGAGGAATCAGGGTGACTTGCAATGGAAGTCCCGAAATCGTGAAACGCGACGCACCTTTGTTTAGGCTCGTGGTCACCGTCGATCATCATGTGGGTAGATCTCGTGCCTAGTGCTTTCTCGCACAGACGGGGTTTGCAAAAGGAGACCTATGGATTTTTTTTCGTGGAGGTTCCAGCGTGGACCTAGAGAGTTGCTTCAACTCGGGAATAGAGGAAGATCCATAGACCGGGAGGTCAGCAGACCCTGCTGAGGTAGGGGCTCTGTGTCAGGTATCATAGCATTCGCACTAAAAGGAAGTCAGATCTAAGATCCATTATAATTGATGGAAGATAATTAGATATGAGTGATCAGGAGATAGGTCTAGTTCATATCAAGGGTTACAGTAGTAGATATATTGGATCGGGAGTGTTGTGGTGGGTGTTTGAAGGACTAAGCACAAATCCACTATCTTTTGCAACAAATCTATCATATTTTCAAGATATCTTAGTAGATCCATAATCAACAGGAATAAATCGAAGAAATAATTTCAGGGAAATAGTCGTACTAAGGAAGAACTAGGGCTTTGAATTCATATAGAGTTGTACACAAGTTACAGAAGGAAAAATCACATGCATACGCGGGTTTCTTCATATATAGTTGCATATACATGGGTTTCAGTAAGCACAAGTGCATACATATGTAAGTTTCAGTGGTGATAGGCGCGTACAAGTTTGTATAGGTGAGTACATGGGAAGTTTCGATAGCAGGTTATTTCCAGGGAAGTTTATCAGGTCTAAGGGATGACATCAGTAGGTTTGAAAGTTGAAGACAGATTGGATGGAGTATCCAACTTTCTATATTGGAAAGCAAGAGTCACTTTGGCATTAAAGGAGTATGACCTTTGGGTGTTAGTGGACAAAGTAGTTTCTCTACCGACATATTTGGCAGCTTTGGAAGTTCACGAGAAGAAGGAGATCGAAGCATGGAGGTTTATCTTGGATTCAAAGAAGGATTTTATAATTCCTCACCTATCCTAGAAGAAGATCGCCAAAGAGATGTTTGAGGCCTTGGTATCTTTATTCCAGAGCACTAACATGAATAGGGATATGGTCTTAAGGAATAGATGTATATCAATGCATATATCTATATCTGAAATTTTTTCCATCTATTTCATATGGATCACTTAGGTACGTGATCAACATGTATCCATAGGGGATAAAATGGATGATGTAGATACCGTGAATGTGGCATTGAATGGTCTTACCAAGTCTTGGGAACCATTTTTCAAGGGAGTTTGCGCTTGGGAAAACTCCAAGATTAGCAGAGGATTTGGGATGATTGCATATAGGAAGATACTCGGGAGGATTCTAAAGCATGCAAGAAGGGAGATGAAGAGGAGGAGAATATGTCCCTTGTTAGTAAGACAAGAAAGGGAAAATGAAAGGGTTCCAACAAGTAGGTTATGGTGATGAGTCAACCTCACAGTCGGGGAAGAAGGAATTGAGTGTCTAAATAAGAATAAAGGGAAGATTCAGTGTCAACAAGTAGCATTGTTTGCAGAATCTCAAGTCAAGTAGTTTTTATGAGAAGTTTGAGAAGGAGTTCTCGTTAGTGTCTTATATTTTTTCCATATTTCGGTAGTGCCTGGTTCGTGGATAGTGGGGATTCTCGTCACATGATGGGGACACATGAGTTGTTCACTAGTTGGTCAAATATTGACTCATATCTACAAGTGGATCTTGGCACTCATGTCAATTATGGTGTAGAGGGAGTTCAGACAATGAAGTTCCAGATGGATTTAGGAGGTGTTTTGGAGGTGGCATATGTGTTGTATGTCCTAGAGTTGAGGACAAATTTTCTCTTAGTCTTAGCTCTAGAGGACAAGGGTTATGCAATATTTCTCCAAAACAGACAAGTGTTCATGCATTCATAGGGAGATATCCCTGACACAACAATCAACATTGGTTTCAGAGGGGGTAGGTTATACAAGGTGTAGGGAAATCATGTAGGTGGATCCAAGGGGATATTGGATCATGGATCGATCTCAATGGTAGAGGATGAGGAGAAAGAGGCTCTGAAGGGTGAGAAAATTTCACAAACTTCTAGTGTGGGGAGTCAATCTTCGTATGGTAAGAGGGAATTATCCCCTTCTAGTTCTGTCATGGAACCTATTTGGGACTAGATGACATAGATGGTTTCTCAAGAGTAGGACGAGGCTCCTAGGAGCACATTGATGGAGAGAAAGGCTTTGATGAAGTTTCCAAACTTTATGGCATTGATCCTGTGACTTATAGTGTTCGGGGATCAATTAACCAATAGGGTTGGAGGGATGACAGTGAACAAGATGATGTGTGCGAAATTGTGTCAGGGTCCGAGGAAGAATCAGTTCCAGGTGGGTCTTCCATAAATATCTTCCTTTCTAAGAGGGAATGTTGATGTTGGTAGCATCAAATAGGTATTTCCGCATAGTTCGAAGTGTCTAGATGTGTGGAAGTCGTCCAAAACCTTCTATCTTGAGACTTTACTGTAATTAAATAAATTATTAAAGTAAAGTGCTTTTATTAATTAATTAAGTTATTTAAGGAAATTCTAAAAGTAATTAGTATTTAATATTAGCCATTAATCTCAATTGAGGTGAAAAATAATCTCAACCGTCAATCACTTTGGAGATTAGGGTTAGTCATAACTCAAGATTATAAAAGAAAGGCTAGGGTGAAGGAGAAGTAACTTGACTTATTTGATACAGAGAAGAGAAGGGATTTTTCTCAGAGTATTGGATCACGAAGGACTGTGATTCAAAGATATCTTGGATAGGTGGATAAGAACTTCCATCTAGATATCAGGTCAAGGAGAAGATGCAACAGAGGAAACCACAAGTGGGTTTTAGTAGAGTGAAGCCACAAGAAAGGGTAAAGATGTATGGATTTTTTTCATAGAGTCCTTGGGGTCGTATACGCATGTTTCAGTGGATACAAACACATATATATGAGTTTTCTTAAGGAAAGGCACATACACCTGGAAAAGCGTGTCAAACTTGGGTCGTACAACAAAGAAGACTTTGTCAAGTTTGTCTGCAATTGTATTTCTCTCATTGGGCCACTATCCTATTACAGGAGCCCTGATTTTATCATAATAAAATCATCTCGGTATTGGTTTTTCCTCCAAGGGTTTTTCCAAGGGTATCTACCCAAAAAATATTGGTGTTTAAGTGTGCATGATTTGGTTTCCAGTATTGCTTCCACTAGATTGTTTGAGTTGAATATTCCAATAGTGTATTTTTGTTTTGTGGGTTGCTAACTAGATTTGCAGTAAGGAAATCACTAGATAATAAGATACCTAGGTGTTGGAGTAAGAGGATTTCAACAAACATGGCACCCTATCCCAAAACCATTTTGTCTCACCATCCTATATGAACATATATGCATACATATATTAAGTTACCACTTGGGGCTATTACAATAACAATTGTGAGGTTACATCGCTCCCTTCGTTCAGGTGATCCTACTACTCTAGCAAAAAAGGTGATCAAGACTTGATTGACGATAGGCTACTTCGACTATGGGTGGGGGGCAGGAAAATATCACGTAATAGCTTGGTATGTGTCCTTAGCTCACTATTATCCTTTCTGTATGACCCTTAGAAGAAGCGACAATGACCTTTGAGAGTGATACTTGACATAAGTTTCGCTTGGATTTCGAAGAGGAGGGTTGATCACGATGGAAAAGAAATTGGACGTGGGCATATATGACCCGCCCTGATCTATAGTAGGTCACCTGACAGAAAGAGGGAACCAATCACAAACTAATAAAAAAAGCTTCAATCTTATGATATGCCTCCTCTGGGTGATTATGTTTAAAAGCGGCATGGAGTAGATGAAGCATTTGTTGGATGTTTAACCGTGCCTGTGTGAATGCCAGGAGATTCCTATGTCTGTATAAGAGAATTTTGTTTCCATTCTTTTAATAAATTTGGAGAGAATAGAAGTATAGTTTGGGCCATTAATAAGAGGGGAAGCAAGGCAGTGACTCCCACCATCTATTCAATCTACTCTTTTCTATAAAGAAATTTATATCCTCAAGCTAGCCCCACCCAGAGTCCATTTCTACAACCAAAGCTAGAATACACATAAGGACAACTTGTACCCATGCACTACAACATTATATCTTTCTACAATTTCCTTATTCATCCTTTCACAATCACAACCCTGCTTGCAATCTAACTAAGTCTTTCTATAATTCTTCCATACGATTGCCTTTCTGCCCCCACAAGCCGGGTGGAAGTAGGTAATGTATGATAGAGATCATGTTTTCCATTAGTAGGTTTGTTGGTGCTACAAAGGGGAAAACTATGCGGATGATTGAAATTGAGTTGAAAAAAACATCTAATTCAGAGGTTTTTTGGAATATATATATTATCTCATACACCCAACTAAAGGTAAATCACTTTGTGAGAGAGAAGACAATAGTTAATTGCACTATATGTGCTGTGACATCTAGGAACAAGCTCTTAGAATGGACATGTATACTCTTTGCAGGACACTTCCAACACACTTGTCAAAGATTTAAAGGATATACAAACGGTTCAAATTCAACGTGTACGTGGTGAGCAGTCCATTTAAAAAATAACAATGAAATTTGCCTATAGAAATTGAAGCTTTGACTGGTGGTCACATGAACCGAGTCGCCCTACAAGACCTCTACTCATTCGTTTCCTCGTACTCCCCACAAGTCGCCTACCCGCGGGTCGCTTCACACTGTGAATTGGTTCAGATGTCGGCTTCCTCAAAAATGCCAGCAAAGATGTTTGCATGCCAATGCCAATGTAGGTGGCAGTTCAATAGCAAGTGGGAGGCTATGCAATAAACATGAGATAATCTTTGGAGAAAGCATCAATGGAGCAAAATGAGCAAACATTTATTGTTTAAGAACTAATGCCAACCCAGAGAGATAGATAGCATTAGTTTAACGTTGAATCATTTGAAAACAATTAAAACTTATCCTAAATATGCTTGGTTATGAGGTCAAATAAGACCTCGAAATTAAAAGCAGGATAAAAAACAAATGCAAACATTAATGCAAAAATTTATTAATTTTTTTGTTTGTTTGTTAATTGGTCTAGATTTTCGCTTGAGAACGACTTGGATTTTTTTGTCCCCGCAGGTTTCAAACTGGTAACTTTTCAACACAGAGTGGCTTAACAACACATTCCGTCACCGACTGTCCTACACCTCGGGGACTTACCAAAACTTTATATTAAAACAATAAACAAAAATTAATTATTAATTTGCATGCACAATCAACAGAAAACTATCAAAACCATTTGAACGAATTACTATAATCCCTACATCTAGAAGAGCAAAAACTAATAAATGGTTTCTCAAATCACTCACTCTATCTCCAATTTTATATTCCTACACCCAGAAGGCCAAGGACTGATAAATGGTTTCTCAAACCACTAACTCTATCTCCATTTTTATATTGGGATAAAAAATTTCCTAATTTCCCTAAAAAGGAAATCTCCTCATGCATTTCAAATCGGAAAATAAAGTAAACCAATAATTTAAAGTGCATGCATTACATCATTCAAGTTGTTTGTTAAAAAGTCTATCCATTAAAATACAATCTATATACTATTCTTTCCTAAAACAATATTTTTACAAAGATATGTATAGTTTACTCTCAATATCTTTCTATGCTTCAGAAAAGTTTGTAAGACCTGTATATATATTTGATGTGTATTGCTTCCATTCATAAAGAGTTATTTGATGTGTATTGCTTCCATCCCATTCATATTTTTTTAAGAGTTTTTCTAGTAAAATATTAAAATGTATATAATTATTTTTTATAGTTAGTATTTAGTTTAGATGATCATTAATATCCTAAAAGTTTGTTGGTCTGTTCAAAGGAAAATCAAATCCATTATTAAAAAGGATATAACAAATTAATCCTACAAAAGCATTGTATCATTGTATTGTTTAGAAACTAATAAAATTATATTAAATATAAGAAAAATTGGAAAAAGCAACATAGATTTTTAAAATCCAAGATTCAATCTGATAAAAATAAAGATCAAGTTATCAGAAAAGTATTAGTTGAGGTCTATTAAATATAGTTTGGGTTGTTGGGAGGAATGATTGTTATCCTTCCCATTCAAGTTCAATTCCTTGTAAGTGACATATTGTGATGTTGTAGCTTCATCATGGAAGTTGTCGATTCAAACTCAATCACTGCATGATCAAAATGTTGAACTTCCTGCCTTTAAAGTCACCTTGAGAGAAGATATGTATGACCACGTTGCCTCTGGCAGATCAATGGAGGTATCTCCCACCTTCATGGATGAAAGGAATATATGTTAAATTCGTTAAAAAAAAATGAAAGATACACAGATATAGCAAACAAATTGAAAATGGTTGGAAAAACAGTTGTTTTATATGAATGTGAGTGGGATCCATACTCTCATGTCCATATGTTTTGGGTTCGCAGGCCCACCTGGCAAAGAAAGAGTGAAACCTGTGGTAGTCTTTCTGGACACGTCCAGGACATAAGCCTCTCATTCCAGTCTCTTCGTTTGCATTGCCATCAAAACAAAGAAATGGGTCAAAGTAGTTTTGTCATATATTAATTGTTCGGTCATTAATGTTGGTCTTATAATAATATTTATCATATTATTAAAATGGGAGAGTATAGTATTACACATTAATAATGTATCAAGATCTGTATAGAATCAATGCAATGATATATATAAATACAATATGCTTTGTTTTAAGATAGACAAACTATCTCGATTACATAATTTATTAGTTGAGCAAATATTTTAATCTCACACCATTTTATGATTCTTAGTTGGAGAGAATATCTCTCATAACCAAAGAAATGAACTCTACCCAATAATAACTAAAATACATTAGCAAAAATAATTTTCTCAAACATTATTATAACAAATAAGAGTTACATATTCCAAAATAAAACATGCTTCAATAATTAACAAGTGCCATTACAGTAGGGATGTCCCCGTGGTTGGTTTCATTGTAAAAGGAAATAGCTAGACATACTGTAATTTCTATGAAATTAAAAATGTATGTGGAGATGATTGCAATCCTCCTTGAGCTGTTGACAATGTTAGTGTTATTTTCAGAACTTTCTATTGTGGAATTATAACTTTGCATAATTATTTTCATCGTGTGATTACGGGATTGACACAACACATAATTATACATATGCTGAGAATGATAAATTGATAAATACTTTAGTATAGTTATTTATCAATGCCTTTGCAAGGCACTCAAACCACTTCAGAGATCTGAAATGCCAAACCTGTATTGGTCGGGCTACATGTAAGATACCTGGAGAAATAGGTGGTGGCTGGTTTCTGGTAGAATAGAGGTGGCTATATTCTTGTTAAGATATATGGATAATCATTTAATTCGGCAACTATACCATTTAATTTTGTGGAGATTTCAAGACAGATGGTAAATCTAAATATGCATTGGATAAATATGATGGTACAACTAAATACTAAATATGCATTGGATGAATATATTTATAGTTTTTTATATCTATGTTGCCAGATTTATTCAAAAGATCAAAATTGAATATTTAATTAAATCTTAAAATTAAAAATTCAATGTAACTCTTCTGTCAATCGGTAAATAAAAATTATATAAAATCATAAAACAATAAAAATAACAAAAATGTTGGAAACATATTTTAATTTTCATATTCTGTCATTTGGTAGGTAAATAGTATTTATGTTAAAAGTAAATAAAATAGAGAACAAACTTTGTATTTTAGTTGAAAACTAAAATAAAAATCAGATACTACACATACAAAATAAAATTTTATTAATTAGTCCCTTCGGGCTGTGGACTCTTAGTAATCCATCATCGTTCTATTAATATGGCACCCAAACCAATGATTTTACCCAAAGTTTTTTTAATACCATGCAATTTCTTCAGATCATTTTTATGTTTTTTCTCTATGTTTTAATTCTGATTTCTCATGCTTTGTATGAGATGAGCTAGACACTTTTTATTTGGCATAGCGCTCTCAACATATTCATTCTGCAAGTCGCTTTTTATTAATTTAAAAAAAAAAAATTATCTACTAAAATGATCACTATCGCATCATCTATTCCAATGTATATATATATATATATATAAGGATACCTTATCTACTAAGATGATCATATTATTATCACATTATGTTACTTACGATACCTTACCTAGACAATGGAGCATGCAATCTATTCTATCCAAAATCTAGTGGTGCATGATAAAAAAATGGCATATTTGTCTTTATATTGAAGGCACAACATTTTACCCTTAAAACAATGTGTCATTTGCATCCTCGTTCCTGATATAGTCGACAGAATATTCAAAAATCACTTACGCCACTCATAAATTAAGAGTTAAATTCATAAATTATTTTTAGTTGTACTCTGCCCATCCAAACATTCATGTGGATAAAATTTCACCCATATTTTTGGGTGGTGTACCCACCCAATTAAATGAGGTTGGTGAAAACAAATCCCAATTTGTTTTTAGAAGGATAAATACCGCATTCCAATCTGGTACTTCAAAACCTCTATAGTCATAATCTTAAATATATTTTTACTGGAATCAACTCGTCATAAATGTTCATGGGAATAATCTTACTCGTACATTTTTGTTGTGGTTTAACCGCCCATTATGTAATGTCCCTTTTCAAATAGGAGCTCCAAAGAGGGGTTTAATGGTCTAAACCGCCCCGTTAGACTATAGCCAGGGCCAAAGAGGGGTAAACAAGGTTACTAAAGGTCACTCCAATCACAGGTGTTATATTCGGAAAGTGACATTGAGCTAAAAAGGGTTAAAAGCACGTTTAAGTCATTATGAGCTAAAAATAGAAGTCAACAATGAATTAGGGTTTCAACAGTGATTTAGGGTTTTGGAAGTCAACAATGAATTAGGGTTTCAACA
>ML783766.1:286960-305149 GCA_009831015.1 Picea engelmannii
TGATTACCTTGGGAAAAATCACTACCAACTACCAAACCTTGGAAATGGGATTCAGAGATCAGGATGGGAAGAAGGTTGTTCTAAGAGGTATGTCGACAGGAGCACCCAGGACAGTTTCAGCCAAGAGGATGGAAAGGATATTTAGACATGGGGAGGTAGCATATGCCGTAGAATGCTTGATCACTACTTAGAAGGATTCAGAAGGTCGACAACAATACCATACTGAGATCAAGAATTATTGGGACGACATCAACAGGTCTTTGAAGCAATTCCACCAGGGAGACCACCTGACAAGGGGTTTGAGCACACCATTGAGTTGGAGGAGGGGGGAAAACCTATGATCACCCCCCCCGCCCCCCCATCGTCATCCTAGGAGGTTCAAGGATGAGATAGAGAAGGCAATCAAGGAATTGTTGGCGATGGGACACATCAGACCAAGCAACAACCCATTTGCTTCTTCAATTGTCTTAGTTCTGAAGAAGGATGGCACCATGAGGATGTGCATTGATTATCGAGACTTGAACAAGAAAACTATCAAGAACCGGTACCCTATCCCACGCATTGACGAGTTGATGGATGAACTGCATGGGGCAGTTTTCTTCTCAAAAAATGATCTACGCTCTAGATATCATCAGATCAGCATTCGAGAGTAGGACATAGAGAAGACAAAATTTCGATGTCATTTTGGACACTTCGAGTTCCTGGTTATTCCATTTGGGCTAACCAATGCACCCGCTACATTCCAGTCTTGCATGAACCATATATTTAGGGATCAGTTAAGGAAATCAGTCTTGGTTTTCTTCGACGACATCTTGATCTATAGCCGGTCATGGAAAGAGCATATGAGGCACCTGGATGAGGTATTGAGCATCATGGAGGCACAGTCATTATATGCCAAAGAGTCCAAGTGCGAGTTCGGTATGACAAATATGCTTTACTTAGGCCACATCATCAGTGCAAAGGGGGTATAGGTGCACCAAGAGAAGATCAGGGCCATTCTGGATTGGTCGACGCCCAAGAACGTGACATAATTGAGGAGCTTCTTTGGGTTGTGCAGCTATTAGAGGCGGTTCGTCCGGGGTTTTTCTCAGCTTGAAGCACCGCTGACAGATCTTACCAAGCATGGGGCCTTCATATGGACTGATAAATCACAGGAAGCCTTTGATCACATGAAGGAAGTCATGGGCACTTGTCCAGTGTTGGCACTGCCAGACTTCACCTTGTCATTTGTACTAGAGTGTGACGCACCCGGCGAAGGGATCGGTGCAGTTTTGATGCAGGGAGGAAACCTCATTATATTCGAGAGCCGGAAGCTTAGTCAACCTAAGAGGTTGTACTCCATTTATGACAAGGAAATATTGGTAATCATGCATTCCTTGACCAAGTTCAGACAATATTTGGTGGGCAGTGAATTCATGGTCAAGACCGATCACAACAGTTTAAAGCATTTCCTTGAGCAGAAGGACCTTAGTGAGCACCAACAGAAATGGGTGATGAAGGTACATGAATTAGACTTTGACATAGAGTATGTCAATTGGAAGAAGAACATTGTGGCCGATGCATTATCGAGGAGACATGCGACATGTTCTTTGATGGAGATTTCAGCAGATTGGAAATCCCACTTGTTAGTGGAATATTCTAAGAACAAGTTCGCTTGTGAGGTGATGGATGGGCAGATACAGGATGAACAGTATAGGGTCATTGATGATGTCATATTTTACAAGGATAGAGTCTACCTGGTGCCAAATTTAGGGCTTAAGGAGAAGATCCTCACCGCAGTTCATGATTCACCTCTAGCAGGCCATCAGGGGTTTTTCAAAACCTACAGATAGATCAGAGAGAGGTTATCATGGAAGGGCCTCAAACAAGACGTTATGAGACACGTCAGTGAGTGTGTGACTTGCCAGCAGAACAAGTCAGAGCATGCTCTTCCAGCAGGGCTACTTCAGCCACTCCCCATTCCAGAGCAGAAATGGGAGAGTATATCTATGGACTTCATCACAGGTCTACCCAAGG
Organism: Picea engelmannii; assembly: GCA_009831015.1. NCBI lineage: Eukaryota > Viridiplantae > Streptophyta > Pinopsida > Pinales > Pinaceae > Picea > Picea engelmannii. Next base: position 288,977 of record ML783766.1, read on the forward strand.
TCCAGTGTAAGGACTGTATCTATGTAGTGGTCGACATATTGACCAAGTTTGCTCACTTCTACGCCATACCGATAGAGTATAACACAGTTCAGGTAGCCGATCTTTTCTTCAAGGAGGTCTTCAGACTTCATGGGTTGCCGAAGAACATCGTCAGTGACAGGGACAGTCGGTTCATAGGGACATTTTGGAGAGAGTTGTTTCGGTTGGTGGGGACAAAGTTGACACCTAGAACCAGCTATAACCCTCAGACAGACGTGCAGACTGAGATTGTCAACAAGTGGGTTGAAGGGTATTTGAGGAACTATGTAGGAGGACAACAAAGAACATGGGTAAAGTGGTTACATTTAGGAGAACATTGCTACAACACCACCTTTCAAATGTCCATTGGTATGACACCCTTCCGAGAATCGTACGGATATGATGCTCCTAGTTTGGTAGACTTGGTCTTCGGGGAGAGAAGAGCTCCCAAGGCCAAGGATTGGATCATAGAGAGTCAAGAGATTCTCAAGTTGTTGAAAGAGAACCTGCAGACGGGGCAAAATCGACAGAAGATAAGTGCAGACAGGAATATGATAGAGCGTATCTTTGAGGTTGGAGATTTGGTTTTCTTGAGACTCCAACCCTATAGACAATCATCTCTGAAGAAGAGTGGGGATGAGAAGCTCAAGCCCAGATTTTATGGTCCTTACAGGATCATGCGCCGAGTAGGCGAGGTTTCTTACAAGCTAGAGCTTCCAGAGGGGAGCAAGATTCATAACATGTTCCACGTGTCTTGCCTAAAAAAGGAAGTGGTACAATTCATTAGCACATCAGAGGAGCTTCCCCCGTTGTATGAGGAGGGACAGTTGGAGTTAGTTCCGGAGGAGGTTTTGGAGTTCCGGGAGTGGAAACTAAGGAGCAGGGTCATCAGAGAGTGTTTGATCAGATGGAGTTTCCCTGAGGTTCATCTCTTCCTTGCAACTACGAAAGAGAAAGTGCAAGGGATGTAAGATTTACACAATTCTTGCGTTAAACTTGAAGGGAGTAGAGGAAGGTCTAGAACACCTTCTGGTTGTTAGAGAGTTTGCGGATGTCTTCCTTGAGGAGTTACCTAAAATGCCTCCAAAGGGGGAATTGGAATTGACCATCGACCTAAAATCGGGGATTGAACCGATAAAAAGAATGCCTCATCAGATGTCGACCCTGGAGTTACGGGAGTTGAGAATGCAACTAAAGGAGTTGTTGGACCTGGGACTTATACGTCGAAGTGTGTCACCGTTGGGTGCGCTAGTTATCTTCATATGGAAGAAGGATGGGTTGTGGATACTCTGCATTGACTATCATCAATTGAACAAGGCAATGATCAAGAATCAGTATCTATTGTCAGGGATTGATTATTTGTTTGATCAGATGAAGGGTGCGACTTTGTTTTCAAATATCGACTTGAGATCAGGGTATCACCAACTATGGATCAAGGAGGATGACGTCCCTAAGACCGCCTTAAGATGAGGTTTGGACATCACGAGTTTACTGTTTTACCGTTTGGATTGACGAACTCCCCAGGGGTATTTATGAGTTTGATGAATGGGGTGTTTTGCGAGTACTTAGACAACTTCGTCCAAGTATTCATTGACGATATTATGATTTAGTCTCGGGCGTTGGAAGAGCATTGATGAGCACTTACGCTTGGTATTACAGTGTCAGCGAGAGAACAAATTGTATGGGAAATTATCTAAATGCTCGTTTTTATCAATCGAAGTTTCACTACTTAAGGCATGTCATCTCTGACAAAGGTATCGTTGTGGATCCAGCAAGGGTCAAGGCTATTATGGAATGGCCTATGCTGACGAATGTCCCTGAAGTGCATAGCTTCATGGGTTTAGTAGGATACTATCAATGGATCGTCGAGCGTCTTTCGAAGATAGCAAATCCGATTACGGAATTGCAAAAGAAGAACAATAAGTTTGTTGGGACCGAGAAATGTGCGGAAGAATTTCAGAGGCTCAAGGAGCTCTTGACAATAGCATCGATACTAAAGGTCTGTGACGTGGACACGTACTTCTTTATATGCACTGACGCATCCAAAGAAGGATTAGGCGAAGTCTTGATGCAAGATGATCGAGTGATCGCTTACATCTCAAGAAAGTTGAGAAGGCATGAGGAGAACTATGTGACAGATAATTTGGAGTTTTCTAGCCATTGTTTATACCTCGAGAGTTTGGAGGCACTACCTTATTGGACGGAGTTTTGAACTAAACGAACCACTGTGGACTACAACACATAATTATGCAAAGCGACTTGACCGCGTGACAACGACGTTGGTCGGGATTACTTAGTGAGTACGACTTTGAGATTACTTACATAAAGGGAACAGTGAACAGAGTGGTTGATGTGTTGAGTCAGAGACCATGCATATTTTTGGTGATGCCTCTTCAGACGAATCTACGTGAAAATATTTTAAATTTACAGCGCGACGGTGACTGGTACAAAGAGGTCAAGGATTTTATCGGACAAAACACCATGATGGTACCAATATTTGCAGGATTTACGTTGGACGATGACGGATTATTGAGATTTAACAATCAAATTTACGTACCATCGAATGACGAGTTGAGGAAATTGATCCTAAATGAGGCTCATAGAGAAGTGTGCATGGCTCACGCATGAGTCACGAAGATGAGGGAAGACCTTAAACCCTTATTCTTCTGGAAGGAATGAAGGCAGACATAGTCAACTACATGGCAAGTTGCCTAGAATGTTAGCAGGTGAAGGTTGGACATAGACATCTAGCAGGATTACTACAACCACACGCTTTTCCAAAATCAAAATGGGAGGTCATTTTGATGGATTCATTGTTGGATTGCCACTGACGGCGAGGAGACGCGACCTGATTTTTTTGGTAGTTGACACTCTGAAGAAGAGTGCTCATTTTATTCCTGTGAGTATGACGTATCATGCACCTGACATAGCTAGAGTTTCCATCAGCAAGATTGTGAGGTTGTATGGTGTTCCTAAGAGTATTATATCTGATCGAGGATTGGTGTTTACTGGATGATTTTGGACTAGTTTCCAAGAGGCCTTAGGAACATGACCTAACTTTAGTACTGCATATCACCCGGAGATAGACATGCAGACCGAACGAACAAACCAAATCTTGGAGGACATGTTGCGCATGTATGTGATGGACCAACAGAAGCATTGGGAATAATTCTCGCCATGGGTAGAATTCACATATAACAACAGTTATCAAAGCACCATTAATATGGCGCTTTCTAGTTTCTTTGCAGACGACCGTGTCAGACGCCTTGAGTTGGGATCGGCTTAAGGATAGGGTCCTGGTGGGACCGGAAGCGATCCAGGAAATGGAAGACCAATTACAAACTATAAGATAAAGGATCAAGAAATCATAGGATCAACAAAAGAGTTATGTCGATGTGCATCGTATCGACCGTAGTTACGATGTTGATGATCGATTATTCTTGCAGGTAAAACTGCATAAGAGTTCGATCCAGTTTGGAAAGGGTGCTAAACTATCTCCTAGGTTCGTGGGATCCTATGAGATTGTGGAAAAAAGAGGGTCGTGGCCTATTGACTAGCCTTGCCTGATCCTTGAGGTGTATGTGATGTTTTTCACGTATCTGTTTGAGACATTATATTAGTGATCCTACATATGTTATTGACAGGAGTTCCTTGCAGGTATCTGACGAGGGTGCGCTCACGGCTGAGTCGATCCGCATCCTAGATCATCGCATTCGATAGCTACGGTGTCAAACATTAGATCAGGTCAAGGTCTAGTGGGACAACTATAGTCCGCACTTAGCGACCTGGGAGGACGCATATGATATGTGCTAGTAGTTTCCATTTTTGTTTTATAGATAGACTTATGATACTGTGATACACATTATTTTAGCACTTATATACAGTGAAACTTCGGGACAAAGTTTAGACCAAGACGGGGTGTATATACCATCCCGCTCTTGCGCGCACTGAGCGAACTTATTATTTGAGGACACTTGCTTGCAAGTGATCCAGATTATTATACTATTGGTTGTTTGATTATGATTATGAGGCATTATGATACGATGATATGTTATATTGTTTTATTGACATAAACATGTGTTATTGACTGGGTTCTCCTGAGTGTGTAGGACCTTGGACCTCGATGATGCAGGGGAATCAATGAAACCCCTTGGACTCTGGATCGAGTCAGGGAGTGGACTATTAGGGTTTGATTGTTGTAGATATGAAATATGTACATCTGATTAGATGTTATAATGATTGATTATTATTGCTGACATGATTTGTAGATGATGCAGGTTGACAGTAGCTTTTCGACCAGACTCACATGTGGAGTAGAGGGGTCACGCACGACCACTAGAGTATTTGAGGGAGAGGTGTGGACAACAGCCCTACCACAGCCTACTAGCATTCTCGTCATGGCTCGAACTGTAGGTTAATGATTACCTATTTCGAGAAGACCCATGATGTCGTGAGGCCAGATTGTGGCAGTCGCTCACGATGATTCTAAGGGGCGTGCAATAAGGCAGGGGCCTTATTCCTTAGATTCCCTTAGTCTCCCACGAGATCACCTGGCAGAGTATTGACTCCAGGGGTTTTTTATGTCTACCAAGTCATTCAAGAGGTGAGTGGCACCCTTGGAGCACGTAGTGTGTCCTGAAGTATATGTTGCACAAGGAAAATGAAAAGTGGTGAGTGGCACCCTTGGATCACGTAGTGCGTCCTGAAGGGCACGTCGTGTAAGGAAAACATAAAGTGGCGAGTGGAACCCTTGGAGAACGTAGTGCTTCCTGAAGGGCACATCACATTTTTAATTGGTAAGTGAATAAACCTAGACGGCCTTAGAATGAATGATGTGTCAAGTAAGATTTAAAAACAATTTCCCTAATAAAAATGTTGCCCAGCCTAGGAAATCAAAATCTAGGTCTAAGTGACACTTTTGGTAAAAAATAATAATCATGATTAAACATGTGACGAGAAGGGGGTAATAAATTCAATTAATTTATTAAAATCGAATTTTATTGGGGGATTAAAATTTTAAAAGGGAATTGATTGTTTTTTTTTACATATGTTAATTAAAATTTATTAATTAAAAAGAAAAAGGGGTAAAAGGTGATTTTTCTGCACTTGCTAATTTGAGTTTTAGTTAAAAAGGGAAAAGAGGGAAACTTAAATAAATAGGAAACTAAGAGAAAAAGGGGAAACATAAAGAAAAATGGAAACATAAGGAAAAAGTTGAATGAATGACATAGTAAGGAATCTTTCCTTTAGGAACTTTCTAATTATGAACTCAACTAGGAATTTAGTAAAGGTGTAAGTCATTTAAAATGTGTAAGGGAATATTGGGACACCAAGGAGCGTTTTTATGAATGTTTTTTGGTGGATGAGAGAAATAGTAATAATTGAATAATTAATGAAATTAATTTCTGGTTCAACTAGGAGGATGGGTGACATGTGTACAAGGGAGGTTTTTATGAATTAAATTAATGAAAAATAAATTAAATGGGAATTTGGGAAAGAAATCACTTAGAACCTCTATAAAAAGGATGGAGGAGGAGGAGTATGGATCTCACATTTTATGCGTAACGTTACGCTGCAGATTTTTTGTCTCGACTGACTTATCTTGTGGGAGTTGGGATACCGAGCTCGGGTAACGAATGGTAGCTCGACCTTGCGAGGCAAGCTAGGTGCTAACGGTTCTCTGGTTTAGTGTGCGTGGCCTCTTTGCAGCTCGGGGGGTTCAAGGGAAAGAAGAGTACCCCTAGCGTTAGCTAGGAGGTACTGGTGAAGTCACATCGGTCGGCAAGTAGGAGCTAAACGGAGCGCGCACAGGACAACGACTCGGAGTTGTCGCCTTGGGATATGGTACGCATGCATTTATTTGAATGGTAGATTATTATTTTTCTTGCGCTTTCATTATTGTACTTCTATTGTGTAAATAAATGTGTTTTACTCAGTGTTTTTAATCGAGAACTTAAAGTCATCATAGCTTTACGCTCACTGCTTTGAGTTGATTTCCTTAGAAACCCAATCCCTAATTGTTATGACTGTTATGTTTTGTTTTATTGATTATTATGAAGAGATTGTGCTTTATCTTTCGTCCTTATCTCTATATCATCAGTCCATGCCTGAGCAGTCGGCCAGGAGTCGAATCGACGGTCGTCACTTCTGTGTTAATAGACCTATAGATTCTATTGCCTGCTTTTTTGTGCATGGATGATGGGCGAAGGATAACGTTTTTCCATCCATCTACCTTACTACTCTCTGTGTATTGTTTATCATTTCTCTCTGCAAACAACTTAATACTCTCTGCATTGATTGATTCATGGTTGAATGATTTGTCTTTGCACCTTCTTGTAAATGAGTATCTTTGCGCCTTGATTGATTAAAAACTTCGATTTTCTCTGCGTTTTTAATTGTTGAAACTTGGATAAACCTCTAAGTCTTGAATGCCAAATATTTGTGCTTTCTTGTGATTGATTACATCTGCATGTCATGGTGGTTGATTTCTTCTGTGCTTTCCTTTGAGTGATTATCTATGAGTTTTCTTGGAGTCTTTACTCAGCCTTCACACCACTGCATTATGGACGCTTTACCCATTCCTTACCCAGCTTTTCCCCTACGATTTTCATGGCCTTTTCCACGGCGATTTTACTTCGCAGCTATTTCGTTTTCACATAGCATTTACACATAGATTTCAAGGACAAACTAGAAGGGCCCTGGAACCATTTCTTCCTACAGATTTCTTCGCAGTATTCATCTGAGAGGAAAGAAAAAGGGATTCAGCTTCTTTCTAGGGGGTGTATCTTCAGGACATAACCAATAAGAGGTTTCTAATGGTTTTGTAGCCCGAAAGTTAGATCCTTTTCTCCTGTAGAAATTCCCTGAAACCTTCCAATGAGAGTCTTCCCTGGGAGCTGGGGTATGTTGCTAAGGCAAATGTCAACACCACAACCATATTTTCTAGTTCTCTTTTTTCCTTGATGCACCGGATTGAGCGTTTTCGAGAAAGGGCGTCGCTGCTAGAAACCCCTTTTTCCTCCTTGAGAGGAGTACCCAGAGGAGACAGATATTTACCTAAGCATGGAGGAGACATAGGTTCGGAGGATGAGGGAGGTGACTTGGAGGGAGAGGGAGGCCAAGAAAGCGAAGGGGTTCCATGCGGGAGGGAGGAACGCAAATTTTTTTGAAAGCGGGAGGCACAGGGGAGCAATGAATGTGAAGGTGTGGGATAAAATAGGCAGGAGGGAAAAAGGGAGTCTAGGAACTCGGACTGTGCACGAAGGTATGGAGGCCAAGAGGGGAAGCCTTGAAATCCACCGCCTATGTGTCATAAGCCTCCATGTGTCCTAGTCACATGGAGGGTGTTATCGAACAAATTGGTAAGTGTGGATACAAACTAATCTCCCTAACTTCAACAATAAATTAGAACAAAAAAGAGCAGAATACAAGCTTCTCCTTAGATTTCATTGTAATGTAAACTAGTTCAAAGAGGGTAAAATGCCATACCATTTAAACGTTGTTTGATCCTCGCTAGTATCATCCTTGCTCCATATTTGTATTTGTGGGATGTTGAACTTGTTAAGAAGCACAAACCAACAAAGATAGAGAACAACAATATATATATTCCAATGAAACCTATGCATAAGATCAAGGAGTTATACAATAAAAATGGAGACACCTTTATAGGGAATAAATGTATTACTGCATTAATTGATGAAAGTAGAGAATACAACCTATGCCTTGATGTTGCAAGGTCCCTTCCAATGGCCCTTTTCTTCAACACACACACCTTTGCTCCAATTTTTTTGATGAAGAGTATTCACAACCTAACTTGGAAAGCTAAAGCAAAGCTATCACAAGTACAATTTTCAGCAAAATTCATCATGCATAATCCAGCCTAGCCTTTCCCATGAGAGCTCCCTCTTTATATAGAGTGAAGAGGGATGGATGAGGAGATTAAGATGATCCCACTAAATCATATAAATGAGTAAGATCCAAACCGATCAGAGGCCACCTCATATTCTAGAAGATTTTGTTCTGTAACTTTTATGAATCTCACCTTTTTCCCTTGTTTGAGCATCATCGTGTCCTAAGCACAAGTAGCTTGTGGCGACGCCACATTCCATTTTGGTGCAGCATGCGACAATCAAGCATCGTCGCACCCTAATCATTTAGCAAGGTACGACGATCTCCTTTGATAGGGTTTTTAAGAAAAGAAAGATGATTCAATTTCTCATGGAGAAAGTCTCATTTCTTCAATAGATTCAAAGAACATAGGAATAAGTCATACATATATCGTCAGTTGATCACAGGGTGACCAAAATAATGTGTAACAAAATTCCCCCCAAAGTATGAATTTGGAACATGTGACAGCTGAAATACTTTGTAGAATGTGTGTGTCGAGAACAAGGAGCACATCGGTCAAGAACTTGCAAATAATCAAGCATCTGCATAATAATATACCATTTTCTGAGGTAGGAATTCCCATACTCATACCACTAGTGACTCTAATCATAAGTGTCAAGTGATTTATGGCCACCAAACATACATTGTGGATCCATGTCATCATGATTCAACCTAGCCATGAGAAATACACTATGGATCTATGCTCTAAAAACAAAAAATTGGACATACACGGTGGATCTATGTGTCAATATAGACTTATGAATACTCCATCGCAACCTGGACAGATATCGCGATATCCAGGGTCTTCATTTCCATTGTCTCGAAGTATGAATCTATCCATGTGATTACAGGTGTCGAAGTCGAACATGGTAGAAACCACTTGATTACCGATCATTAATGGATATCATTAACAAGTGCGAGGAAAATCACCATTGATGTCAATGACCCCCAAGGTACTCTAGTACAATCCAACAAATGTGAATTAATGAGTTGAAGTTGAACACTTGATGGAATCTTCTAATCAGGGGTCAATGATGTGAACCCATTGTTGAAAACAATGAATCTTTCCATTGAGGCATGCAGGTCCCAAGGTACTAAATGATTTCTAATTCTAATTCCCGGATAATGAGTTGAAGTTGACAGGAAAAGACATGTCACAGGAGGGCCTTAATGTATCCCCCATAAATGACACAACATATGTAATAGATTTGAAGTAGATCAGAGTATAAAGTGATTCATAATTGACTCAGGGAAGGCCGACATAGTAAGAATTTGAGGATTGCAGATGGCCGACTCGATAGAAGGCTTGTATAGGTTGAACTTCTCTTGAACATATGAACGACATGACAATTATATTGGCAACATTGAATCAAGGAGGACCCAACAAACAGATTTGTGGATGGTCAAACGAGAGACAAATGGATTTCCCAACCCGGATACAATGATGAAAAGGGGTTTCATGTTCAAGAGCCTCTTACTGCCACTAACAAAGATATACATTTCTTTCCCAATTTTCCCCCACCATTTTTGGTGAGTACCTCTTTATATTTACGCAAGATTGAGGAGGATAACATATGATTGTAATGCAAGCTCATCCTTCGGATGAGTCCCTCGGAGTATTTTTAATGAACCCTAGGAAGGAGTGGTTTGGTCCCATTTGGGTCTTTCGATGCTTGTTTTACGAGTCCAAAGAAAGAAAACTCAGGGGTTTTTCATGTTTAGAGAGTCTGAAAAAACACTTAAAGAAAACTCCAAAATGTCATTTTTCGTAAATTAATCTGACGAGACCAAAAAAGAGATAATCTACCGCTCATCAGACATTTTCTTCAAATACTTTTACAAGCGTGAAAATAACAAGGTCGTTCGGCTATCTTTTCATGTTTAGGGAGCTTGAAAAGAGCTTAAAGAAGACTCCAGGGGGTTTGTTTTTCGTATTGTCATTACGAGTCCGAAAAAGCGATAAAAGTTTACTCGATTAAATTCTCATAGTTTCACGAGCATGAGAAATAATAAAGGCCATGCTCAGAGTTTTTCCTGAAAAGGAGTGATCCATATCAAAAGTCTGGTCGTCGGATCTCTCAACTTGCAATATTGACACTTTGCAAAGTTCATTAGGTTTGTGACATAGGTGAAAATATTTAAAAATTAATTTAATTTGAAATTAAAATGGTAAAAGTAAATATAATAGGTCAAAACTAGTTCATTTACCATTTCATTTGCATTTTCACCAAACTAGTGCCAAAAACCCTAATTTTCCTCTGATCTTCAAGTGACGATTTTGGAGCGCCTGGTGGACGATTTCTTGAGCCGTTTCTATGAGGTAGGTGTTATTCCTCCCCTCTCTCTTTTCATGGTAAAATTTTTCAATTTTAATGGTTAAATTTTGAGCTTATGGGCAATTTTCCAAGGGAGATTACGCCTTGAGATCGTCGCAGGCCCTCCCTATCGTGAACTGTGATGATCCTAGATCGTCGCAGGGGGTTAATTGTTAGGTTGCGACGATGTCGCACTGTGGTGAATTCTTCCCTTGCGACAACCGCAACTCAAAAACTAAAAAGAGAGGGAGAGTTAAGAAAACTCCCAATTTTTGAATTTTTGATGAACTAAATCATCTATTATTGTTGTTTGGCATATTTTCATTGGTCATCATGTTTGAATGGAGGGAATGAAAGCATGAGGAGGAATATTACTTTGTCATAAATGATCTGGGCACTGTCATGGAACTCCAGAAGTGTGGCTTGCTAAAGTTTTTCAAATTTCAGGGCATGAGGGCCCAATTGATGCTATTGAAACACTTAGTTTGTATGTGGGATGTTAATGAGAAAGAATTTCATGTCGGGGTGCATACACTCACCCTAGAGATCGATGAAATCTACTTATTGATTGCTTTATCTCGTCGTGGCTCTCGAGTGTCACTATCGGGAAGAAGAGGAGGTGGTAAACCTATGGATTATTATGTAGCACATCACTGCGTAGTCAGTACAAAGAATCATAGTGGAAAAGTTGCCATAAAGGATGTTCAAGACTTGCCTTTGAGGACCATTATCTATAATATTACTCGTATGGTAGGGAGTGTGGCTCCTCACATGTGCTTACAGATCCATTTTCAGTATGTTATCGAGTGTATGGAGCCTCAGGTTTTCAACTAGTGCGAGGGCCTTCTAAAAAACATGAAGAAACAATTAACAAAGTGTAGGACTGGTCGATTGAAACAATTCGGGTATGGATCTATTTTGGTATCCTTATTCCTAGAGAGGGTCCTCGTTTTTCGCCTATAGCATGTGGAATGGGGAATACCCACTCCATAGGATCCTCGAATGAAGAGATGGGTAGACTTGATGGCACGTCACGGTGGCATGTCAATCGTTACATATAGTCCAGCTTTCTTCCAGTTGTTGAGGTATCATCTTGTCATGGTTGAGGACTATGCATATGATGGGAATGACTTCTGTGGAGATCCTGACTGGGAATTACTTGAGGGTTCTCAGTAGGGAGAGATAGGTAAAAATAATTTTTTTCATTATATGTTGTTTTTGGTATTTTAATTATGAAATTTTTTTGTTATGTATCTAAGACTAATCAAGTGCTCTCAACAATGCAGATGTCGCACCTTTCAGGCCTCCAGGATCATCTCCTTTCTAGATACGTGGAGAGATGGGTGCAGTTGTAGGTCGAGGGGTAGCAGTTGAGGATATCGAGGAGATTAAACACAACCTTGAGGGATTTACCATGAACATCCCTGACTTCATTGTGGACGAGTTACCTCGATGCTACCAACGTCGTACAGTTGGTGTGTCAGCATCCATTGGTCGAATGCTCCTTCATGTAGCACGAGAAGTCATTGTCATAGTGAGAAGCATCCTTGATGCATATGTATATGAATCCATGTGCTTCACCATTTTGGTCTCAAGACACACACTTTTTGTAACTTTTGGCGTTATAATATAAAACTTCTACCAGCTTACTTGTCTTTTAAATGTGCGTGTTTGGATTTATAAATGGTGCAAATGTCTAGGAATGTGTTGATATTCAAGGTAATCAAAATTTCTTTCAAAGAGGTGAATTCTCAAGCATACCCATAACAGTGTAGGACTTCGGGTGGAATAAATGTTGTTTGATTGTAGCACCACTAGTTTTGAATCAAGACATACAATTAGATGACGGATGCCAAATTAAATGGTGTCAGCTAATAACTCAATAACTGCACTGTATTCTGCAATATTATTAGTTGCACGACCAAGGAAAATACCATGTAGACTGGTCAACTTGTTCGTAGGTGCATAGATTGTCCATGCAGCAGATGTTAGATTTTGAGTACTACGACTAGCACCATTAGCAAAGCCGACATAGGGTAGCAAGAATGTTGACATATGGAAACCAAGCACAAGGTAAGGTAAGCAGCTTGAAGGCAGAACAAGAAACGACAAAAAGCACACTAGCGTATGATACACTAAAATACAAAGCACTCATGAAAAAATACTTTAAGCATAGTACTTATTTAGGTAAATCCCATTTCTGGGTTCACCTAAAGGAATTCCATCATAATCAACCAGCTCATAAGCCCCTTTCTCCAAAACTCATTTAACGATATAAGGGCCACGCCACATGGGATCGAGTTTACCGGCCCCCAATAAGTCACAATCTTATTCATAAAGGAGAACTAAATCACCCTCAGAAAAAAATACGTGTTTTGACATGTTTTTCGTATTGAGCTTTGACACGTTTCTTCTGAGTTTATATGACTAACGGAGCATCACGACGAGTCTCGTCTAATTGCATTAAATACAAGAGACGTTCTTCTTCGACTGTGGTGTTGGGGAGAAGGTCGACAACTAGTTTCAGAGACGCAATTTCACATCCAATCGACAAAATGGCTTCGATACCATACACTAACTAGAAAGGTGTGAACCATGTGGCAGATTTGACAGACGTCCAATAGGCCCATAATGCCAAAAAAAGCATTGCATGCCATCTTGACTTGTGAATCCCTACCATCCGTTGAAGCATAATGGTTAAAACCTTGTTGATTGCTTCAACTTGGCCATTGGCTTGTGGATAGTAAGGGGTTGAGTTTTCATGCCATAGACCCAACTTATCGGTAAGATCAGACAGCATGAAATTGCGAAAATGGCTGCCATGGTCGGTGACGATGGCTTGAGGGACACCAAACCTAGTGACGATATGATTGAATATGAACAATGTTGCAGTTTTCCGGGTATTATCGAATGTAGGCATAGCCTCAACCCATTTAGTGAAACAATCCACAACTATAATGATGCATCCATGCCCCCCGGTCGAGTGAGGGTTACATGTCATGAAGTCAATGCCCCATTTACTGAAGGGACCAACGAAAACTATAGGATAAAGATGAGCATGATGTGATTGAATCTTATTGTTATACCTTCGACAAGCATGGAATTTCTAAACCGCTATAATACAATCATTAAACAATGAAGGCCATAAGTAACCATCTCGTAAGATATTTTGGGCAGTGGCATACCCAGACATATTACCACCACATGATACGGAATGACAGTCATTTAAAACTTTCTTAGCTTCATCATAGGTTAGATATCTTCGAAATACAGAATCAATACCACGACGGTAAAGGGTATCACTAAGGATAATATATTGACGGGATTGATACCTAATACGATGAAGATATACATGAGAAAGATTAGATTGGAAATTTTGGGTTTGGAGATAAATGATAATGTCTCCATACCAGATATCATTTGAACTGATCAGAAAGAGAGACTCATCAGGAAAAGAATCTTCTGCCACAGTTTTTGTCTCAGTGGATGGAAGGTCACATATCAACTCAGCAAAGACCAAATCTTTCTTTGACTTGGCTCGTTCAAACTCCAAATCAAACTCCTAGAGAATCACTATCTATTTGGAGTATTTTCCCCCTAGAAATTGTCGTGTAAGGATATGTTGCATAGGGTTGCAATAAAAAATGATCATGGTTTTGCACAATAAGATATAATGATGAAAACATTAAACAACTTGAACATCCACCAAGGCCAATTTATCCACATGCATATATTTGATTTCGGTGGTCGTAAGACTCCAACTCAAATAGTAAATAACATGTTCATCGTGTGAATCATCCTCTTGGAATAGAACCATGGCTATGGTAGAGTCTGAAGCATCCAAATATAATAAATAATCTCGACTTTAATCGGGGGGAAATGAAAGTGGTGTACGGGTTAAGGCAAGTTTCAAAGCTTCAAAGGTTTTGTTGGCAGTGTCATCCCATACAAAATCATGGCCCTTCTTAAGAAGTCGAGTGAAACCTTTCGTTAGTTTGGCATAACTGGGAATGAATCGATGTAAAAAAAATTCCTTCCCTTGCAAACTTTGGAGTTGGCATAAGGTAGAAGGAGGAGGAAAATTGATAATAGCTTCAACCTTCAAAGGATCCACCCTAATTTCATGCGTAGAAACAACAAAGTTGAGAATTCTTCCAGACTCCACAAAAAAAACTCATTTATGTGGATTCAATTGTATGCGGTAATATCAACATCGTAAAAAAATGGCTCATAAGTGTGTCGGGTGATCTTGATGACACATGGAATGTGCTGGTAAGTCATCTAGATAAGGTTATACAATGTGTTTAATATCATGAAATTCATAAGAAATAGTTCGTTGAAAATTCGCACCAGCATTCTTGAGACCGAAAGGGAGATTACGATATGTGAAGGTACACCAAGGGAAAATAAAATAGTCTTATGTTGATCCGCAGGTAAAATATTGATTTTATTATAGTTGGATAATCCATCCATCAGAGAGAATATCTCACTCTTGGCACAAACATCAAAGATATGGTTGAAGAAAGGGGTTGGATAATTGTCTTTAGGACAAGCCTTGTTAATATCCCTATAATCAACACAAACACGGATCATTCCTTGTTTTTTCGTAATCGGAACAAGATTGGACATCCAATCAGTCAACACTATAGGATAGACAAAACCAACTTTAAGAAGTTTTTCAAATTCGAGTTTGATCGCAACAGCTTTTCTTGGATGTACTAGGCGAAGTCTTTGTCCAACGGGTGTAGCGTCAGGGTATGTCTTGATTTCATGTACAACAATATCTGGATCAATTCCAGGCATTTATTCGTAACTCCATGCAAAAATGTCACGAAATTCTTTGAAAAGAGCCTTGTAAGTTCAGATCTCATCAGGAGAACATGAGGCACCTATATGAACATTTTCCACAATTCCAGGCTTAATTGAAATATCTAGAGGGATGGTAGGTGAAATATTTCCCAAGTTCCCTTCATACAAAACATCACGTGTTGATTCAGAAACTGGGGGAATAGTAATAATTGTAGATGGATTTGAAATCCATTGGTAACTCTCAATAGTCTCGAGTTCTAGGAAGAGGATAAAACGATGATTCCCATCACCCCATGGGGTGTCTTCCATGGACATAACGATCATGATCATTTCATCGGTGTGAAATAACATGTGAAATAGATCAGGAGATGTATATAAGAGAGAATGAGGAGAAGGAATTTTCGATTGAGTAGCTTGATAGGCCAATTCCATCGGACTTAAAGGCATTTGGTCGCCATAACGAAGACATTTGTCCAAGCTAGATACTATCCAAGGGTCATAAGACTCAGGGGTTTCACAAACACTGGTCAAAATCATGCTAATAGAATCAACAAAAGGAGGAGGAACATCGAGTGGTGGAATAGGGAAAGTACCCATTAACAATGAATCCTTTAAAAGACCCACACCGACATTATCATAACCAGGAGGTGTTTTCTCTATGAAAGGAACATTACTAGTGCGTGAATCGGAACTAAAAAATGCGAGTTGATCTATTGTAACAACTCCACCTTGGTGAGGGAAACGTATCACATGGAAAAGATTAAAAACAACTGCATGCATATCATCGATCTGTTGGCAGCCAACCCATTTTTTTTTATTGCTCTCAAAACGCTGCCTACACCCCTTGTCGTATTACGACAAATCATTGTCGCATTGTGCTTTTAAAATGTTCGTCTCATTTTTGCGACCGTTACAATTCAATTTCGACTTAGTTTTCACAACTGCAAGTGTGAAAACACCTCTTTCGTTGCTAAGATTATCGTCGTCTTTGGTTGATTTGCTAAAAGATACTTGATCACTGGTTTATCACATGACTGCTAAAGGTTTTATCGAACTTATGTTCTTGAGCATTATCTTACCTTGATTGCACATTTGGATATATTTCATTGTTAAACCTTTGGGCATAAAGTTATTGGTCTTGTTC
>ML783766.1:308334-332884 GCA_009831015.1 Picea engelmannii
GTGTTTACTGTTTATGTTAAATAGTTTAATATAAAAGTTAGTTTAGTTAGATTTATATTACATTGTTTAATATCAGTAAGATAGATTAGATTGTTTAATTTCAGTAGTTTTTATTTCTTTTCATAAAACATAAAAGATAAAAATAGATCCTTGGCTGTCTTAGGGCAGCGAACACATGAGTTTTGCAGGTTTTAATCAAATCTGTAGTTTGTCTATAATTGTACATTTGTGAATAGGGAATAGCATGGCTGACAATTAAGTAGTTGATTTGAGTTATTATAATCATAGTTAGTATTTTGTATATATAAGTAGTTAGTAATTCATAGTTAGATTAGCATAGTTAAGGTAAGTTTGTTTTATTAGTTTCTAGTTTCCTCTATTTAGTTTAATTTCTTTTATTTAGTTAGTTAGTTTGTTTTAGTTTCTTTTATTAGTTTCTAGTTTCCTTAGTTTAGATTATTTAGCTTAAATCACTTTTCTCTTTGGTTTCCTTACGAGACCTTAGAGCGGCCAACGGAGCCGTTAAACTCGCCAGGGTGGTCCATACCAAACGGCTTGGGTTATTTAGACAACCCCGGACCAGTTCCACTCTCACAGTTGACGGATGGATTGTTTCGCCCGTCAACACGATCCAACTACGTCCAAATGAAAGGTTGTAATCGAGAGGTGCATCAAACACCTCAACCTCAACAGTAACTGTTTTTCCTTCTAACGCAATAGATAACGCAAGAAGAACACCATAAGGTTTAAACCATGTACCATTAAAAGCTTTTAAATTATTGTGTGACTTGGTAAGGGCAGGAAAGCCAATGGCTTTCCAACAAGTGATGGACATGACGCAATTCGAAGCTCCTTCATCAACAATTGTTCGACAAATATTCTTATTTTCCAAAACGACTTGTATTTTAAATGCTAATTGATGAGGGAGACTTGGAATGTGATCTTCCAAGTCAAAGATTATCAAATTCATATCAGTAGGATCGATTCCACCAATATTATTTAACAGTGCCTTATGTTGCATAGGAAAACTTTGAAGGACATTGAGAGCCAACATCATAGAAGGTGCATGTGCAATATCTTCTACAATACTATAGTTTTGAGCGGCATACGCATGTGGGTTAAATGATGACTTACGAACGACACCCTTAGGAGGTAGATGAAGAACTGTATCTAGACTAGGTCATTCGAGATGAAGAGGAGCATCGGGAGGTGAATTCAATGGAGAAGGTTGAGCCAATGGAGAAGGTGAATCATCAACTTTCTCTTTAGAAGGAGAATAATCTTTGGTTCGAGTAGCGACTGCAACTTCGTTCTTCTTGGAATCACCAGTACACATAAGTACATAAGATGTGGTAGAGGGAGAAGGTTGGTCATGAATAACCAATTGGGCCTGTTGTGGAGAAGGAAAAGGTTCTGGCAAAATGACAGGTGTAGGAGGCATCCAGGTTCCTTGAAGGAACTTAGTAACCTCTGCACGTCTCGGACAATTTTTCATATAATGGTCCTCACCATAGATAAGACAAGCATAACGAGGTTTTCACTTTTCTTTATCATCAGCAGGTTGAGTCTTGGGTTTATTGGATTTTTGATTATTAGTTTTATCCTCTTTATTCTTACCCTTCCCTTTATTTTTATTTTGAGATTTATCGGTAGGTATAGATTGAACTGTATTGACCTCAGAGGTTTTACCAGGAGAGGGAGTCAGAGGAGTAGCATTTTGTACATTAGCAGTAGTAGATTTGAGATTGGAATGACCAGCTTGTTTGGACTGAGTCTTAGCATGAAAAGTGCCAATCACACCATCATCAACATGAGAATCTACTGGAGGCATTGGAGTTGGATTTGTAGATGAGCGAGGAGAATCAAGGGTCAAGTCATATAACGTGTCTGTTTGTGAATAAACGAGATACAAGTATTGAGCACAACTAATCGCCTGCTCTTCAGTGACAACACTGTACATGGAAACATCACAAGCTATAGGAACAATGAGTGATTTGGTAAACCACTCAGCCAATAATTGATCAGGAAGGGGAACTTTAATTAATCGTCGTCTCCTCCTCCACTCGTGAATATGATCTGAAATGTGAGTAGAAGAGGATTGTTTAAATGAAATCAAAATTTTGGTCCTTGTCTCATATCATATCGGTAACTGGTAATGTGTCAAGAAATCCATAGCTAAGGTGTTGAAATCATTGAATAATCCTCGTGGAAATTCGATATACGATTTGGCTGTCGAACCTGTAAGAGTGCGTTGGAAAAGATGTAATCGGATGGAGTCATCCATCAAGGAGTTGGATGAACACCAAAGATGAAATGTCATGACGTGATTGTTTGGGTCTTCTCCCAATTGACCGTAAAACTTAGGAATGTATCATGGTAATTTGGTAGGTATAACAGACCAATAAGGAGAATGCAAAATATGATCATTCAAAATCCTAGATAAATCCGGTAAATCCAAAGTATCTAGAAACAGAAACTGTATGTTCACTTGAGGAAACTAGTAATTTTGAGGAGGCAATCCCATAGGTATACCAGTAGGACCATAAGCAGTTTGTAAATATTTATAGGGTCTTGTCAAATTCGGTGGTGGATGGTTTTGAGTCAAGTAACCAACATTTGTTCGTTGATTTGGCATGCTCCCTTGGAAAGGAGCGTTAGATTGAAAAACTTGACCCCGGGTAGGATTTACAGAGCCTGGATAAGGTTGCCCGGGATTAGAGGGTACAAAATAATTTAATTGAGGATTTTTCCCCCCAGGCAGTTATTGATTGCCTTAGAAAGAAAAATTCCAAGGTTGATTTTGTAATCCAGGTGTATATTGCCCATAAACTGGGTTATGACCCCCAACTCGGCCCTCGGGGTTTCCCCCCAACTTGAGGTTGACCTCCAATAGGAAGTTGAAAACCAGAAGGGACAGAATGACTTGTGCCTCCAAGCTAATTAGAGCTACTTGGGCCAGGACAAGGAGATCCTCCAAGTGGTGGAGGAATGTTAGGCCCTCTGAATAGAACCTGGGTAGGTTTGGGAACAAAACCGCTTGCATCATTATACCCAGGTGGAACAAAAAGATTAGGTCCTTTGGATCGACCCTGGGTAGGATTAGAAATAGAACTACTAAGAGTGTTATACCCAGGTGGAAGTGATGGATTTGATCTAGGAAGAAGTGGTGTTCCAATAGGAGCTTGATTTGTTACCATACTTCTGGCAGAAACAGGTGTAACTTGTGGGACCGTGGTAGAGCTAGTGAGTTGGAGAGGAAGGATTGTATGAGTACCAACCAACAATGGGTCTGAAACCGTAACAACATTACTTGTCGTGCCAGTAAAATGATCTAAAGGTATTGTATAAGTAGTAGAAGTAATAGGTGTATGTGATTAAATAGGTTGGTTTGGACTCATTCCTAGTTTATCAAAAATATCATGTCACGAGGAGGTCCTCCAAAAAGAACGGATGAGGACTGGACTAGGATTAAAAATTCCAGAAGTATGAACTGGAGTTCTAAATGATTCACTTTGAAATGGTGGATCATCCACACCAGAATCTACAAAAGGTCCAGTAGGTATTCTAGTATAGTCTTTAGCAACAACGTCTCCCAAAGAGTTTATTCGGAGCAAAATTGGATCTTGTATAACATTCAATAATGGATTTACAGGAAGTGATGATTCTACCAATGGATTAGAACTCACGATCTCATAGGACACATCATTATTAACTGCTCCTTCAACAGAAGGACCCTCTGGTGAATTAGGAAGCAAGGGGGCATATTCTTTCGGTTCCTATGGAGGTAACCCTTGCATCCTAAGTGAACAACGAGGGTCGTTGTTGGCCACACCGAATAAAGAATGAAAGAAAAATATGGCCAACTAGAGAAACAAACAACACTTCACTAACAAAATCTAGATATCAAGCAAACAAACAAACCTTCTTATTTTGAAATCACTAGTTGGTGATGAAATCCAATGTCGTGAGATCAAGAAAAGAAGGGGCTGGGGTAAATCGGGTGGAAAAGTTACGTTGACAACCTGCTTAACGGACTTACACCCTGGTGCAAGCTCCCACACATAATCGTGGGTATACCCTCCAACGAGCCTGAGTGAGTTTGGCCAACGTCGATTCCAGGTACTGTGAAGACTTTCCCCTCCATAGTCACCTCGTCTAAATACCCTAAAGAGATAGGCTACTAAGGTTACCAATTATGACAATGATGCATGGGGAAGCAATTGACAATCTGATACATGCACAAGGGCGGGGTATCTAATTCCGAAATCGCCTCGAGAAGGTCAGCACAGGATTTTCTTCTCAAGTGACCCCCAATAATACGTACAATCTTTGCACTAAGACCAACAAAGAAGGGTAAGTAACTCTGCCAGCCCTAATGCGACCTCATGATTGACCCTTGTGTTAGAAGGGCCTCCCAGGACAAAATGTAGCAAGGGATTTAACTCTCCCTATCACAAGATACTATTGTGTTTTTTTATGCTTTGGGGAGTATTCCTCACAACCTATTCCAAAGCGTTATCCCTAGCTAATGTTGGTGTATAAGAGTTCTAGAAAATAAAAGTTACTAGATAAATTTTAAATTTACGCTGAATTTTAATGGTTTTTTCTTAACTCAAAAAGGAAGTGGAGATGAAATTGATGAAGTGTTTTGACCTTGACTCAACAATATGCAAAGAGAGATTAGATGCAATCTTTTCGTTCGATGAACTCTAATTACATAAGGGAGAAGGTTTTCTTTTTCCAGAATACAACAAGTTGCAAAACATAATTTCTTCAATCTTTGAATGATCTTGATGCCAAACAATCAAAGCTATCAAATTTTCCAATTTTCTCTTTTTAAATAAATATTTGAATGCAAATATTTATTGTAACTACTACCAATAGAAAAAAATACTTCAATTATTTTCTTTTCAAATAAAAACAGAGATCTAATTCAAAAAGAAAAAGTTGTCGAATAAGATGAATGCACTCACGATGCAATTTCCCAAACTCAACTCATAATGAAACCAAAAATGTAAAAGTAAGAAAACTTATTTTTCTAATGAAATTAAAAAATCATTTTCAAATCAACACCAATCCAAAACTCAAAAAGATCTATAACAACTTATCTGGCAAGCACTCAAGGATGAAACCTCAAGATTATACCCTTGCAACAAGAAGTGAAAGATAAAACTATAAATATTATGAAAAAGACTCTCAATACTTGAGAAATTATCAAATTCAGGCTAAAAGATGCGAGCCAAGCTGTGAATAATCACTCAACATGACCAAAAATTCATCCCAAGAAATGATCAAAAATCTGGGCAAAGAGGAAAAATTGATTGTCACTCCAAATTTTTTTTACAGGAATCGTCGCAGGCTGCAGAAGAACACAGTGCGGCGAACAAGGATCGTCGCAGGCAATGGGGAATACACATTGTGACATCGTCGCTCTAGTTTCCATAGGTAGGGTGTGTCGATGACTGAAAATAAGGGGAAAATGAATAGAGGATAGAGTTTCCCAATGAACTTCAAGACCAAAGAGTCAACATGGATTACCCAATGACTCAGAGAATGAAATTAACCAAAAGAAAGCAAGCCAAAAGAAAAAAGGAAGCAAATACAAAAGAGGATGTTCCCTAGTATGGTCACCAATTTTGTTATCAGACAAATCGGTAAGTTCGGACACAAACTAATCTCCCTAACTTCAACAAGAAATTAGAACAAAACATAGCAGAATACAAGCTTCTCCTTAGATTTCATTTTAATGTAAACTAGTTCAAAGAGGGACAAATGACATACCATTTAAATGTTGTTTGATCCTTGCTAGTATCGTCCTTGCTCCATCTTTGGATTTGTGGGATGTTGAACTTGTTAAGAAGCACAAACCAACAAAGAGAGAGAACAACGATATATATATTCCTATGAAACCTATGCATAAGATCAAGGAGTTATACAATAAAAATGGAGACACCTTTATAGGGAATAAATGTATTACTGCACTATATTGGTGAAAGTGGAGAATACAACCTATTCCTTGATGTTGAAAGGTTCCTTCCAATAGACCTTTTCTCCAATTCTTTTGATGAAGAGTATTCACAACCTGACTTGGAAAGCTAAAGCAAAGTTATCACAAGTACAATTTTCAACAGAATTCTTCATGCATAAGCCAGCCTAGCCTTTCCCATGAGAGCTCCCTCTTTATACAGATTGAAGAGGGATGGATGAGGATATTAGGATGATCCCACTAAATCAGAGAAGCGAGTAAGATCCAAACCGATCGGAGGCCACCTCATATTCTAGAAGATTTTGTTCTATAACTTTCATGAATCTCACCTTTTTCCCTTATTTGAGCATCATCGCGCCCTAAGCACAAGTAGCTTTCGGCAACGCCACAGTCCATTTTGGTGCATCATGCTATGATTAAGCATCATCGCACCCTAATCATTTAGCAGGGTGCGACGATCTCCTTTGATATGGTTTGTAAGAAAAGAAAGATGATTCAATTTCTAATGGAGAAAGTCTCATTTCTTCAGAAGCTTCAGAGAACAAAGGAGTAAGTCATATGTATATTGTCATTTGATCACAAGGTGACCAAAATAATGTGTAACATAAGGCATGTGAATATCACCTAGAGAGAGAAGTGACGGCAGTGGGGAAGTGATCGCGCGGGGGGTACGGGGAACGGGAAGAGAGAGACGGGTGCCTGAAAATGGGAGACTGAAAAGACGTGAGCGGAAGAGGTTAAGGGGGTGGGGAGAGGAAGTTTTGTGGCCCCCGCCTGAGATTCTATTACTGAGTGGGCATGGAGTGAGGTGTTAGGCCGCAGAGCTCCGTTATAGACATCAAAAATGAATCTTCCCAATTTTTATTTTATTATATTTAAATGAATGAAAACCATATTATATACCTAATCCTTGGGATTATGGTATATTGTAAATATTGTTGTAGATATTAATTTAGGAATATGAAGAGTCATGGATGAATGAAAAGAGTCATCGAACCTCTTGGAAGATGAAACAAAGAGTCATCTTCAATGTATTTATGTATGGCTCACATAATAATTTTTTTTTAATTTGTGGACTTATTCATCTCTGGTCGGTCAGTGGTATTAGAGCAATATGTATTTTTTTATAACTTTGTGATCTCCTACTCTAGCCCATCCTTGGAAAGGTTATTCAGCATCGAAACTGCATTGGCCATGAGCCTCGTTTCTTTCATTTTTTGAAATATTTGATCATGGTAGTACATCACCCAAATCATTGAAATGTTATATGTTTCCCTGTAGGAGGCATGTTATGACCCAATGGGGGCATATATGGGGATAAATGTATACGATATGACCCCAAAGGGGAGCATATTTGGGGCTAAATGTACATGTAATGTGTAAATATATATGTAATAGGGTTGTCCTAATAGTAAAGGGGCATCATGTGTAGTGTGTGAATAGGTATATATAGATATCATGTATTCATTATTGCGGACATGTGAATTGTGATGTATGAATGTATTTGGATATTTGGAGGAGGTTCTCCTATTCTTTAAGGAGTTATTGTGTAACTCATATCTCTTATCTATATTGGACTTGTGATCCACTCTCACATTGTTGTATATGGGTTGTGCTTCTCATGACAAGGAGAACACCTTATAGCGAAGGTTTTAGTGTTACAAAATTTGGAAAAATTTCAAAAAAAACTCAGATATAGCCTCCTCTATTGGTTGCGGACATTTTAGTAGAGGTTTTAATGGATGTTCCGTACAATTAAAAAACATTGGGCAGGCAAAGTTTGTAGAATTTTTTTTGATGCTTTTATTGTCAAAACGCACTGGTGCACCATTAAATACAATGCCTGGGTGTGTACCTAAACATAAAAAAACACTAGAACTACCTTACATAAAATTCCTCAAAACGTACATAAAATCAAAAATGCATTGGTGCGCCATTGCATAAATTCTCGGTGCGTACATAAAATGAAAAGGCATTGGTGCACCATTAAATGAAATTCCCTGGTGCGTACATAAAATGAAAATGTGACGGTTTTTTGTTATATTAATGCCCCAGTGCGTACATAGGATGAAAACGCACTGGTTCATTTATATTTAGTATGCCCCGAATTCCAATTTTGTTGTATGTAGCACCTGTGTGCTTTTATTTTATGTTTGTCTCAGTGCTTGTATAATTCATACATGTCGATGAATGTATTACCCTGTGCACCGAAAGGTACTAAAATTTTGAATATTTGAGGTGAGATGTCGACATCATCCATTGTTTCAAAGCACAGGTGCATTTATTTTATTTAAAGCACTGATGTTTTTATTATATTTAAAGAACCGATGCATATTTTTCACATGTCCACCGTAAAATTCTAAAACGATATATATTATTGCATGTCATGTGCATCAGTGCTTTAGTATAATTAATATGTATTGGTGCTTCAGTATGCTTAATATGCATCGATGCATATAACCCCTTAAAAAGCATTGATTTCTATATTATTCCAGGCATCATTTTGTTAGATCGTAAGAATGTACCGATATGTATATATTTTAATTAATTGTTTTTTAACAAATAATTTTTATAATAATATTGTTTTTTATATTTTTGTTATTGCATTTTGATATAATGGTTACATTAATGCCTTAGTCAACATATTACACCTTTGTTATTTGCAACAATTGAAACCATTCACGTATTAATTAATCAATTATTTGCAACAATGTAATCATTCACATATCAATTAATTGGTTATTTGCAACAATACAAATCATTCACATATTAATTAATCAACAACACAACATTTTAAAACATTTGACAATGCAATAAAATAACAAACCCATTTTATTGTATATGAAAAAGAGACCCGTGGTCATACAAAATGGAAAAATTTAAAGGTCCACGATAATCAAAATGGAACCAATATGTAATTGTTACACTTATTGGTAACATGTCCTCATGCAATTGGGACATTATATCTACTACATTAAGCAAAATCCCTAATTTTTACAAACCGATATTTCAAAACATGCAACTTGTAGTAACATTCAATTATATTGATTGCCATTCATCACTTGAACTGTTGTCATTGCTCGAGTTGTGTGCATCCCTTGTTTCTTGATCAATTGTAGGCGATATTGTACTTTGGTTATTTAAATGGATGTTTTCTTGCTCGACTTGTTTTTAACGTTCCAACTGATCATGTTCCATCTAAAAACATAGAAATAAAGTGTAATAAGTAAATATACATTTATAATATAGTAGAATATGCATGATTGTGTAAATAAAAAATCATATCAAGAAACGAGTGATTCATAAACCATACACATGTTTTCGAATCTTTGTCTTGTGCTATGTAACAAAAGATCTTATATTGACTCATCTCCATACTTTGTTTCCTACATGTTTAATACGCCATGACAAAGCATAGTCGATATAATTAATATAAAGGTTTCTTATTGTTCCATTAATTATAAAACAAGGGAAGTTAAACAACATAACTACTTACAAATTGTTCAATTAAACACAAGTGATACTTCAACATATACTAACAACCCTCATTTAACCCAATGTTGATCAATTGTTCAGTTGGATCTTCTTTGTATGCTAGCACCTATTAGAAGACATCTGTGGACTATTGTAAATTAATTATTTAAATACAAATAACACAACAAATATGAAAACTTAAGTAACGTCGAAAACGTAAGTACCCACAAACTTTTCGATCAACCATTTTCTTCCTTGTCATCATGTCTTATGTGTTAATTGGGTTCTATTTTGTTTTATTTTCTGCAGCAAAACAATTGAAAATTAGTATTTAATATGTTAAATAAATTTGATGTACATAAAATAATAAAGGAATGATCACATACCTCTGATGCACATTGTTGTTGGGATGCATCCTCCTATGATGCAATTATGTTCATTTCTTTTACCATATCCTTGTACACTTTTTTGGATATCCCTAATGGCATGTATTGGATTTCCCCTTGTTTGTCGTTTGGAATTTTCCTAATCTTCTTGAAAAATGAAAAATCTCAATATTTTTTTTTAAATGGAAATGAAAGTAAATATAGCTTGAAACAAATTAATTTGGTAATTATTGAAACATATTATAGAAAAACATGTTTAGTAATAATAGATTTTAGATGATTATTTTTTGTTATTGTAAGTTTTTGTTATTTCCAGTCTAACGGGTCCCATTGGCCATGGCTCTGGAAATACTTCTTGTAGTGTACGTATAACTTGATTCTTGGAGTCATTGGATTGATATTTGTATCGTAAGTGGAAATTATGTCTATACGTTATTTCCACTATATCCCTCAAAGCTATGTAAAACAACTTCCCCTCTCATTAACTTCAATCACCACTCGAGATGAATTGATGATCAAAGCATCATCATCATTTACATCCTTAAGAATTTTTTTCCTCTTAGGATGAGATTCCATTCCCTCACTATCGATCCCTAGATAACAGTAAAAAAAAGACGAAATCGAGTGTTTAAAACTTGTTAGTGATTAATATTAATAAATTTATTTTTGGTAAAAAGTCAAAGAAAAACTTAATGTTGATTACCTTTTGATCCACATATTTCCTCTATTTGCAACATTTCCATAAATCTTTTACACTCGTGTTGCGAACATATTATCAAGTTTCTTCAATTTTTTGCTCTGCATGACATGCATTAACCAATACACATCATTAATTTAAACTTACAAATATTTCAAATATATTATTTTTTAGTAAAACTTAAATAAACTGTCTCCCTCTCTTCTTGGGATGAGATACCATTGCGCTTGTTGCAATAAGATGATTCTTTTTAACTTCTATCAGCCATCATGTATAAAAAAAAATCAGGAATCGTCAGAAATAGATATTATGAAATTTTTATACAATCTAGTATTTTAGTGTGCATCATTAAAAAGAACACATTGTAGCATCAATAATATGCGTGCATCGTTCCGTACTATTATTCATTATGCACTGCTAACCCGTACACATATGATACGAAAATCAATACTATTTATTTTTTCAACCAATCGTTGTTTTTCACAGATATATGCGCCCCAATGCGCTTTTCTATAAAGTGAGCACCAAGTCACTACCTTTGTACAATGTGCATTGGTGTGATTTTCCTCTACAATGTGCATCGCATACCACTAAAAAAAAATTGATAAAATCATTAACAACGACAGGGTTGACAGGGTTTAGGATCTGATGCAATGAGTGGTACCATTGCAACGGATACCAAACGCCCCATATGCAACTAAATAAACCCTATAAAAATATATTACTTAAAAAAATAAACCCTATAAAAATATATTTCTTAAAAAAAGAGGAGAACCAAAAAAAACAAGAAGAAAACTATGACTTCCAATACTGAAGGTAACTATGAAACCCTTTTATTTTTTTAACATGCATTAAAAATAGTTTGAATCTAATAGAGAAATATTGAAATAATCACTTGAATGAAATCACATAATAAAAAATTCCTTCTCTGCAGGTTTATATGTGCCCTATGGATCCCTTCCAAATTTTTCTCTTCCAAAAATTCCACCCACTCCAAAGTCTTTCGTGGAAAATCTCTTTTCTACAAATCTTCCCTCTAAATTCTGCCAAAAAATGAAACAATGAATATTGTTTTAATTTATAAACAAATACATTTTGAAAAATGAAATTCTTTCTCTTTTTTCTTTGTGATTTTTCTCTTTGTATGTAAAAACACTTAGTAAACTATATATTTAAAAAAATGAATTTGTCATCAAATCAGTGCACCACACAGATCAATGCGCCCCGATGCGTATATACGTAAAAATGCATCGATATCAATTTTAACGACAAAATAGAAATGCAAACCTCCTCTATTAAAATTTATGGATATTTTGTTTTGTGGAGGTTCTAACGGAGGTCACGGTTAGGTGTGATTCATAGTGTAGTGCACCGGTGCATAAGCAAATAATTAAAATCACTTATAACTTTTAATATCAAATCCATGCACGTATTGATGATGGTTTTGATCCGAAATGATCTTTTAAATGACAATGGTTGAGTTATTTTTACATGAGTTAAATTACCATTTAGGAAACTAATGAAAGAGGAAGAATGAAAGAGGAAACATATCAGCCATTAACAAATATACAGATCTAAAATTAAGCATGAATAACAACAAACCATTAAACACCAAACTAATAACAGAGTTCGGAAATCTCACCTACGTCTCTGGGCCTTTGTCTTAGTGGGATTTCTTATTTCTCATCAAATATTTTCAAGTACATCATAAAAGTTCCAATGGATTACAAAAATGAGATGGTTGTGTTCTACCAGATCTCAAGAACCCATCAAAACTGACAGCACTGAAATCGGATGTATGAAGCTCCCAGAAATGGCTCGCAAAGGTGCGCTCCTCAATAGCTTCCCTACATAATAATGGCCTTGACTCAACAATTATGCAGCATTTCTCTGCTCTGAACCTCCCTCCATGGCTTCAAGAGCCTCTGGTTTATATAGGCCTGAAGTTGGTAACCGTCTCCCAACTTCTCCCCAAGACATGGCCTAAAAAAGGGCCCAAGCTCTCCCAAAAATGGGCAAAATCCCACAAATTTGCTGAGAAAATCAATAAAAAATCATAATATAATGTATAAAGCCAAAAAATGGCATAAATTCAGGGCACAATCCCCAAAATCCGTGCTCCTGGGCATATGGGCGCCCACCATGTGGCCAGGTGCTAAACTTTTGTTTGTTGGCACCTTATTGTTTGGCTCTGGGTCATGTAGCTTGGCCATGTGGCCTTGCCCTAGTCCTCCGCGTGCACCCCCTTATCTGGTGTAGCCCCTTTTCCGCAGCCCCTGGTCGGTGAGCTAGCCTGACCGACTGGGGCTAACCCTTAACCTTTGTCCCAAGTGTATAGTCCGTTGGGGTGGTCGTATGTGCTAATCCACAAATCGGGAGCTATGCCTAACACACTACACCATCAATAAGGGCCAAGTCACATAGTCGTGGTCCCATGGTATTATATCGAGGCTGGGGCTAGGCCCCAGCCTTTACTCCGCCAAACTAGCATTTTTTTCAAACTTAAATAGCGATGGTGCCACTATAGGGTAAGAAACAATGTGTGGGCCTAGCCCAGCCCTACCAAGTTATTTTCCCAAACCCGCGGTCGCGGGTTCAAATCTGGTGAGGTCCAAAATTTTTTGCAATAAACATTAACCAATGAATGGGTGCCACGTGGCAGCCCATGTCTAGTTCACGTGGAACCATACCATACACCAACAGTACTGCCACATGTCAGTGCTCGATTCATCCACATCTACCAGCCATGTGTCTGCCACGTCACATGCCACTGTACCTGCCACGTGTCGTATGGGTGTGCCACGTATCGTATGGTTGTGCCACGTGTCACCCTTGAAATGGTGACATGTGTCACTCCCTTATTGGTCCACTTGTACTTGTCCTCGTCAGCATCCACTATGCCTTACCACATCAGTTGTACGATCATACATCTTGTACAGTCAGCTTCCACGTGGCACTGTACGGACTGTACAGTCATCATTTTTTTGCATGTTTGGCAAAATGAACAGATCGTGATATATGGAGCATACGACATTTGTTTGATCTCGTTCAAGTTGCATTGGGTTTGTATTGACAAGGCATACGCACACGTCTGTTTTGAATCCATTCTGAGAACTTTGATTTTTAGGCCTTCCTGGATCCAATTTGGTCCCGAGATCCAATTCTGGATCACACCTCCCCACTAAAGACCTTTTCGTCTGCAAAAGGTTATTGACCATTCATCAAGTGAAATATAGGACACCCGACTTGTTCTTTGTCTTTAAACTCAATCATGTGCACCTGTCTCATCAAGATCAGTTGTAAAACAATCATGATAATTAACATCATATTGTTAGCCACTTGTACTCTGTCACATCTTACTGAAGCCACTATCATCCATGTTGACAACATTACTAATGATAACATCAGAAATATGAATGGAAATGAGTTGATATGTTTATAATACTTGCACGACATTATCTTATCTTGAAGCAAAGTGCGATTGATCTTCCATTCTACAATCATCACATGTTCTTGCTTAAGATCAATTACTTGATTTGAAACAATTATAGGTGTGTTTCTTGCATGAGCTGCCTTTATTAATTGTTCCATTATTTGAAGAGAGTTATTTTCCTTAAAATGATGAGCATGAACCACATATTCTTGACCTTCTTTGATTAAGTGATATTGATTATTTTCCCTGTAGAATTTTTCTTTACAATCATACAAGTAAGGACTGCCTAAGACCATTCCACATTCATTGATTGGCCCCACATCACAAGTTACCTTGTCCACAAACTTATATAAAATTGAAAATTTTAATGTGCATTGATTTGTTATGTGCAATCGATGATTGTTGCTTATCCATTTAAGTGTGTAAGGCTTATGATGCATCTGAGTGTTTAATCCCAATTGTTTAACCAATTCCTCTAAAATCAAGTTAGATTGAGATCCACTATATATCAATGTGTCGACCTTAGTATGTCGCATTATGACCCTTATGTGAAACAATTTACTCCTAGAATCAAATCCATCACCAATTTTACCTGTCAAACCAACAAATGAGACTTTAGATTCATCACCTAAATCTGATCCCAAGTCTGTTGGTCGTATTGTTGTTGCAATTGTTTGCCTCCCTTTCCTTTCTTTGAACCACTTCGGTCTCTTCTCAGGATGCAATTGCCAACAACAGTCCTCATCATGCCCCTCTTTCTTGAAATGCTTGCAAGAGGGCTTCTCTTCCTTTCTTGCCATTAAATTTTCCTTCAATTCCACTTCCTTTTGTCCTCTTTCCTCGAAGATGATTCCCCTGATACACCCACTCTTTTTTTCCCTACTTCAATGTATGTCGCTTGAATAGAAACCTCATCAAGATTAGTAGGTCCAAACATGAATACAGTATTTCAAATATGTGCAGGTAAACTTCCTATATACTTCAAAAGAATTTCTTGGGTATGTAAAGGAATATCTAACATCAATGCCATTTTATGAAATTCATATGTGTATTCTTGCAATGTTTGTCCTTTTCTTAGTTTGAGAGCTTTCCATTCAATTAAAGCTTTCTCTTTATAACCCAAAGGATAGAATTTCTTTCTAAGTGTAGAAATAAAAACTTGCCATGATAGAAATACATTACCCACTTGTTGCATGCCATTTTGCAACTTGCTTTGCCACCAGATGAGTGTTGTGCCTACAAGTATAAGTGATGCCAACTTGATGTGAGTTGTCTCATCCTTGATTTGTTGCACACTGCAATAAACCTCCATCTGTTTGACCCAATTATCAAGTCTCTCTGCATTGACTTCACCGTCATAAATGGGTAATTCAAATTTCACATCAAGTTTTAGTAAAGGCATTTATTGTTTATGTTTATGGACATGTTTTCTTACAGTGATTTTAGAACTTGAACTTGAAGAAGAAGGTGAAGGAGGATCCTCTCCTTCTTCACTTTTGACCTTTGAACATTCACCTAGATTCGGTCTTTTTAGTTCCAAGTAATCATCATACAAAACCTTCATCATCTCCCACATGGCGAAGAAAGTTTTTCGAAACTCTTTCTCATCCTGAGAAAGTCCCTCTTCCGATGCCATCTTCTCTCTTTGAGAAGTCCTCTTTCTCAATCCAGTCAATGTATTCTCTTCAACAAGCTCGCCTTCACCATGATTCAACTTTTCCTTGGTAATCATGCAAACTCAAAATCCAAACATCAACTAGCTCTGATACCACTTGATCTGAAATGATCTTTTAAAGAACAATGGTTGAGTTATTTTTGCATGAGTTAAATTACCATTTAGGAAACTAATGAAAGAGGAAACATATCATCCATTAAGAAATATACATATCTGAAAGTAAGCATGAAGAAAAACAAACCATTAAACACCAAAGTGATAACGGAGTTCGACAATCTCGCCTACATCTTCGGGCCTTTGTCTCAGTGGGATTTCCTATTTCTATTCAAATATTTTCAAGTACATCATGAAAGTGTCAATGGATTACAAAAATGAGATGGTTTTGTTCTACCAGGTCTCAAGAACCCATCAAAATTGATGGCACTGAAATCGGATGTACGAAGCTCTCAAAAATGGCCTGCAAAGGTGTGCTCCTCAATAGATTCCCTGCATAACAATGGCCTTGGCTCAACAATTATGCAGTATTTATCTGCTCTGAACCTCCCTCCATGGCTTCAAGAGCCTCTATTTTATATATGCCTGAAGTTGGTAACCATCTCCCAACTTCTCCCCAATATCTGGCCTCAAAAAGGGCCCAAGATCTCCCAAAAATGGGCAAAATCCCACAAATATGTTGAGAAACTCAATAAAAAATCATAATATAATGTATAAGACCAAAAAATGGCATAAATTTTAGGCACATCCCCCAAACTGCGTGCTCCTGGGCATATGGGTGCCAACCATGTGGCCAGGCACTAAACTGTTGTGTGATGGACCCTTATTGTTTGGATTTGGATCATGTGGCTTGGCCATGTGGCCTCGCCCTAGTCCTCCGTGTGCGCCCCCTAATCTGGTGTAGTCCTTGTTCCGCATCCCCTGGTCAATGGGATAGCCCGACCGATCAGGGCTAACCCTTAACCTCCATGCCAAGTGTATAGTTCGATGGGGTGGTTGTATGCGCTAATCCACAAACCAGGAGCTATGCCTAACACACTGCACCATCGATAAGGGCCAAGTCACATAGTCGTGGTTGCATGGTATTATATCGGGGTTGGGGCTAGGCCCCAGCCCTTACTCTACCAAACTAGCACTATTTTCAAACTTAAATAGCGATGGTGCCACTATAGGGTAAGAAACAATGTGTGGGTGGGCTAGCTAGCCTGGCCCTACCAAATCAACTTCCCAAACCCGAGGTCGCGGGTTCAAATCCGGTGAGGTCCAAAAAATTTTGCAATAAACATTAACCAATGAATGGGTGCCACGTGGCACTATACCATATGCCAATAGTACTGCCACGTGTTAGTGCTCGATTCATCCATGTCTTCCAGCCATGTGTTTGCCACGTCACATGCCACATTTTCCACGTGTCTTACGGACGTGCCACGTATCGTACGGTCATGCCATGTGTCACCCTTACAGTGGTGACATGTGTCACTCCATGATTGGTCCACTTGTACCTATCCTCGTCAGCATCCACTATGCCTTTCCACGTCAGTTGTACGATCTGTACAGTCAGCTACCCCATGGCACTGTACGGAATGTACGGTCATCATTTTTTTGCATGTTTGGCAAAATGAGCAGATCGCAATATATGGAGCATACGATGTTTGTTTGAGCCTGTTTAAGTTGCATTGGGTTCATATCAACGAGGCCTATGCACACGTCCGTTTTGAAGCCATTCTGAGAACTTTTATTTTTAGGCCTTCCTGGACCCAATTTGGTCCCGAGATCCAATTCTGGATTAGTTTTGGTTCAAATGCAAGGAAAAGAAGGTTATAATATTAAATGGCCAATAATTCAGATCCCAACTCATTCCATATAGTTTTAATCTTGTCAACTTCTCCCACACTGTTTGAATTAAGTCTAGATTTTATTTATAATTCATTTATCTAGTTCAATTTATGTCATTTGTGCACGTGAATTTGAATAATTGTTCATTGAATTTTGTAGGATCATAAATTACGATCGAGTTTGGATGAGAAAGATATTCCACCAGCACAAAAAGCTCACAAGATCTTATCAGGAAAAATATATCGCAGGAAAATGTTTGATGAAAATGGACAATTGCTTTACCCTGTCAATCGTAACATGCCATCTTCTTGTAACCTGCAATCTAGGTCAATGATATTACACCATGAATTGGATCTCTTTTATGACATGTTAGTGGTATGTGGTTGTTCAAAATGTAAAGGGTTTTAAAATAACCCTCGATGTGTCAGATTATCCCATTATATTAATGATCGACTACCCAAAGTTGATAGTCTAATACCTCCCAATGCAATCAATAATTCAATAGGTTTTATAGAAAAGACACGTTGGAACATTTTCATATGCTCCTTTTTTGAAAAGTTGGAATCCAGATCAACTACATTTTGTCCTAAATTGGACAACGCATATCCTTCTATTAATTCAATGAGGAGTTCTTATAGTTAGCCAAAGTATGATATCAATACTACCCAAAACATCACTACTGGGAGATCAAAAAAGTTGTATGAGCTAAGAGAAAAAAATGTCCAAGTACACACCAAATAATATTCAATTGTTGGAAGGTAGCAATGACTTCCCTCTTCCTATCCATCTACAAAGTAGATATCAAACATGTCACAACCAATATTTGTATGGCGCTTAGTTCTCGTCCATGCTTGTGCCCGATGTTGGAACCGAATTCTCTTGTTGTGGTAACAGTTATATGATTGTCATGTCTAAAATAGATGTTTCAAAACTTGGGTTGTTTATCCTTTCACATGTTTCGGTTCCTTCCAAACAGTAACTGGCACTTATGCCATTTTGTGGTCCTCTTTATCGTCAGTTTGATTACTTGAATATTGTCAAATACAAACATAGTATTTCCATGTATAGTATGTGCATGTTTACGGTTATGCTTCTGGAAACTTCAATAGGAAAAACCTATTATAGATTGATGGTAATCCACGAACTCATGGGAACATTGCAAGGTTCATAAATAGTTGCAGGGCCTCATTATTTTGTGCAAATTGTTCCTTTGAGGAACACTCCAATGACAAAAGGTTCTTTATGAAAAGGAAGGCATCCAGATTTGTTGTTGTGCATGCAATACATAGCTTGTCTCCTAGTGACGAGTTCTTAATAAACGGAAACTTTCATAGACCACCAATTTCTCGTCAACAATTCCTTGCATTGGGTCTACCTTTAGACGTCCCCTTGGGGCGTAAGAAAAAGATGATTGAGTAATTGTATTTTTGGATTGTCAATGGAACTAATGTAAATGTATTGCTTAATTTGACATTTGTTTTATAGAGTGGTTGGTTGCATGTTACAATCATTACATCAAAGATGGGGACTAAGCTCCCTATAACTTTTACACGTGGACTTTTGTTTTTTTTATTTATTGAGTTTGCTTAATATTTTCTATCTTTTTAAATATTAATATAAAATTAATTTAATTTAATATTATTTTAACTTTAGCAAATTAATTAATTTCTTCACTAATGAAATCAAATACTTACATTTCCTTATGAGGCGATTCATAATTAATTTGGTGGTGGAGCAAAAAATCATAAAGTCATTTAAAGAAAATTGTGTGTATTAAAATTCATTATTATTAAAGATTTAATTTTCATATTTAATAATTAAAAAAAAAAATCATTATTATTAATAATTTCATTTTCATATTTAATAATTATGATTATAATTTTTTTTAAATATAACGATTATAAATGTAATTATGAAAAATTATTATAATGTTATCGATAAAATAAATGAGAAAATAAAATTTCATAAAAGTAATTTTTATTTGTAAACATGTTTAATCAACATATTGTATCTTGCTCGAAATTAAACAATTCACCTTGAAGAAGAATTTTACATTATATGGCATTAATAGTTATAAGTTTTCACAATCACAATCCAAAGTAAATGATTTCAGAAAACTAAACTTAAACATTGTATGGAAATTCTAAATTATAATGAGTGATTGTTATAGGTGAATCCTCCTACGGACAAGCGGATTCCCTCTTGGTATCTAGACCCCTAAAACCAAGACAGAAAGGGTGTTATCATTGGTCACTGACATCCTTTTATATCTAATTAAGCTAATGAATGAAGAGGAAGAAGAAAAGTGTACCTTTTTAAATGGAATTTTTCCTCACAAAGTCCAAGTTGAGCTTCAATCCCAAGCTCCTCGATAGGTCCTGTAGAACAAACAAAGATACAAAAAAATTCCTATTCTACTGAGATTAGGTCAAATACAGATCTATCTACTAAAGACAAGTTCATGTGGAACAAACATAAACTTGAAAGAAACAAGCCAAGCATGTATGTATATTAATGAGAACAAATGAAGAGTACTTACAATCCTCTAATGAAGGTGCAACAGCTTCTTTCAGCTCTCCTTGTCCAACCCCTTTGCTCAAGTAATCTACACTGATTATGCTTCAATGGAATCTCACTTATGGGATCATAAGTTTGGTGTGATTCTCAATCTCCATATCTTACTGTATGTTGTCTATGAGATCATAGGTTTCATATCTCCAATCTTCTCATGTATCATGTGCCTTTCACCATGAGAAGGCCTTCTTATATAGGCTTGGAGAGACCCAACCACTTGAAAGATATTTGGGATAAGTTGAGGATTCCTCTCCTTCAGTTGTGGATCTTCCCTAAGATCATGCCTTGAACTCATAATCGAATCCAACCAACTTCAGAGATTGAGGGGATTCTTCCCTAATTTCCTCCAACAAACCAAATTTCGCCCAAAAAAGGCCAGCGCTCCCTCAAAAGGGACACAGAGCATTGGAACACTCCCCTAGAAGAGGGTACAGAGTGCCAGCACTCCCTGACAGTATGTAGGGGAGTGCTCCCTTCCAAATTTGACTATTGAGTGGCTTTTTCAGTGGCAAAAGGCTTGTACTCCTTGTCAATTTATTTCTCTTCTTCAAGACTAGTCTTTGAGGTGTCTTAAGTGTCTTTACGATGTTGTTAGAGAGACGACATAGACAAGATAATAGTGTGATGTTTGTGACACTTGCGACCAATATGCGATACTTGCGATATTTATAATGACAACACTAACCATCATTGCAATGAGTGATTTTGATGTGTAACAGATTGCCCCCTAAAGTGCAAAGTCAGAAGACGATGATGACTAGAGTACTTTGTAGACTTTTTCGAGCAAGGGTATGGACGCAAAGAGGCTAGAAAAAGTTGCACACAACCATCAAACAAATATTATGACATTTCAAACCCAAGGGAGGCATACCTATGCTTGAGTGATAAAGACTTTTTCAGGTATGGCCACCATAAAATACACTACGGATCCATAATTATATTGACAAAAAATGTATAGCCACTAAAAATACAATGTGGATATATACTCCTATGAACTAAACTGATCGTAACCATGAAGAATACACAGTGGATCTGCGAGACGACAAGACATAGCCACAGACCAATACAAAGTGGATCTATGTTACAGTATATGTGTCAAAGTTCAAAAGAAACTCCATTGCAACCTGGGCAAAGTGTATATCAGAGTGATGACTCAACCCAGGGTCTTCTTACCAATCCCGATGTAGTATGAATATAACCATGTGAATAGATGTTCTAATGTCGAACATGGCAGAAACCACTTGATTATCGGTCAATGAGGTAAACCGTTAACAGGCACAAGCGAGATCACCATTGATGTCAATGATTCCCAAGGTACTCTAGTACATTCCAACGAATGTGAATGGATGAGCTGAAGTTGAACATCTATGGAATCATCCGATTAGAGGTCAATGATGTAAACCCACTGTTGGAAGCGAGGAGGCCTGCCATTGAGGCATGCAGGTCCCAAGGTACTAACTGGTTTCTAAGTCTAGTTCTTGGATGATGTGTTGAAGTAGACAGGAATAGACTCATCGAAGGAGGGCCTTGGTGTATCCCCCATCAAAGACACGAAATTGACACAGAGATGTAAATTGGTAGATCAAATGAACATGGACTGACACGGGTATTGAAACAGGATATTTGTGATGGATGAATCTCAAGGCCTATACTTCCCTTGAACACTGAGGCACAACAGCAGAAACATGGCATGGACCAAAACTTAATGATGCAGTGGATGCTGTGACTTTCGTCAGGTGACCCAAAGGAGTAAAAGAAACTCAGAGGATTGGCTTAGTGCAGAGGTTCAGTAGATTAAAATGCGTGCAAAGACAAAGTGTCATGTTCAAGGGCAACCGTAAGAGTTACTGGTAGTGTTCTCAAAAACTGCTTGGCTTGCTTCCTTTAATTTTTTCCCCCATCCAAATAGGCGAGTACCTCTTTTTAATTTAACGAGCTCGAGGAGGGTAACACATGCTCGATATAACTCACCTTCGGTAGGTTCCTCTTGCTTTGTTTAACGAACTGGAAGAAGGGTTCGGTCCCATATGATCCCTTCAATGTGTAATTGTTTAACGAGTCTAGAGAAGGTAAACTCTGTGGTTATTTATATTTAGAAAGTATGAAAACAACTTAAAGACGACTCTAATGTTGTCATTTTTCGTAATGTTAGTCTTGCGAGGCCAAAAAAGAGATAAATTATCACTCGAAAGATGCCCTTTCAAACCTTTTAACGAGTGGGAAAGGAAGCAAGATCACTCGACAATTTTTTCACGTTTAGAGAGTCTGAAAAGAGTTTAAAGAAGACACTAGGGGGGTCCTTTTTCGTTTATCCATGCGAGTACGAAAAAGAGATAAAAGTTTAACCGGTGTGTTCTTATATTTTTGATCTGAAGAACGAACTAAGACTATGCTCGTAAAAGTGACAAGATAAAAAATGAACAAAATTGCTCTGAAACCTGTCAATAATGTCAAAACTGCATTCCAGGGGATTAATAAGGCCTCCAAAATATTTTTTAAAAACCCAAAAACTATATCTTTAGGAAAAAAATGAAATGTATAATAGTAAAATGGGGTAAAAAATGTCATTTACCATTTTATTTGTGCCAAGATTTGTAGCAGTGGAGAATTTGCCATTTGGAGATGAATCTTGTTTTGATCGGTGTCGAAGCTACGGTCAACCATTTTCCTCGTCGTTTGGACCAAGTTGGTGCTCTTCTTCCCTTCTTTCATTTATATGGTTCACATTTTCGTTTAAGGCAATAAATATTTATAAAAAATGATGCCCTGGGTCGGCCCAAGCACCCAAAAAGCTCAGCGCTCCTCTAAAATTCGTGGGGGACTATTGAATGACTTGGAAAACACCCCTCCTATTCAATGAAGGGCATGCCAACACTCTAATGTAGTGGCTATGAGGGTGCTACTCAAAAAACCACAAGAAAAATTGCCCAAAAACGACCAGGACACGCTCAAAATGTGAAGAGGTTTTTTTTTTTTTTTTTTGAACGCTTGATGGCTAATTTAAGGGTGTGTTGGCATCCCGATGTTCATGCAAAGAGGGCGTTGGTAATTTACAAGAGAAAACAATCATTTTTTTTATTTTTTGAAAATTTCCCAAAAATGTGATTTTTAATGAAAATTTTGATTGTTGATGCAGGTGATTTTGGAAACAATCATGCTTGAGTGGAAATAAAGATAGCATGAGCTCGATGATGTGGCCTCTTTGCAAAGTCCCTGATTGAGAGCCGCGTTGAGGAATTGAAATCTCCTCAAATATGTCAAAATGCACAAAATGAAGAAAGAGGTCCTTCTTCTTGAGCATATGATCAGGTTGTGGAACATTGCGGAACAAGGATTCCAGATGGGAATGCAGCTTCTTACCATCGAGTTAGAAGATGTGTACTTCATAAATAGTCTCTCAAAAAGAGGGGCTCCCATATTTTTAACTGTACAGCAGGCACTTCTCACACTTGTGGATGAGTATCTGACAAACCATTGTGTCCCAGGAGCAAGGCTAGTGGGCGGTAGAATTGCGATCAAAGATATTAGAGATCCATCTCTTCGATCCATTCTGTTTTCCATTACAAGTATAGTAGGAAGTACAAGCTCACACCTCGTTTCAAGATCACAGGTGGCCTATGGTTTACAGTGTCTAGAGCCAACACTGTTTAACTGGAGCGCAGGGTTTCTTCAGCACGTGAAGGAACAGATTACGAGATGCAAATCAGGGCAGCAGAACAATTCGGATATGGTTCATTCTTGGTTTCATTCTTCTTAGAACGCATTCCTGGGATGCAACCTTAGATTTCATTAGCAGTATGGCCAATGGGAGAACCACGCATAGAGTGGTGGACCAGCCTATCTCTGAGACTAGGCCCAGATTCAGAGTTTAGATTCACTGGTGATTTCTTCACTTGGCTGAGACGTCAATTGATCGTGATAGAATACTTTCCATACGCTGGAGTAGATTTATGGAGCAGCATGGACTTGGTTCTTCCAGAGGGGGAGGATTGGGATGCATCAGGTAAGAAACCAAACTGATCCTGTCGAGTGTTTTTAATTTTTGAATGTTATAATTTTTTTAGGGTACATAGAAGAGTCTTTTAACAGACGTATCGTTTCATCATGCAGATAGAGGAGAAACATGTCTAGCAAAGATGCCAGCACTAGGGCGTCGCGGGGATGCTCAGATAGTGGTAGATCAAGGGGTGGCAGTAGGAGGTCTCTTGGAGGTTGAAAGAAACCTCCAAGGTCTCACAATGGGTATCCCTCCTCTTAGGAGGCGGAAAGTGCCACTACATCTAAAAAGACACATTGTGGGAGTGTTTGAGAATCTTAACTCTCTACTAAGGTGAATAGCCCGTGCAGTGATATGTTACTCGCAGCATAATGTGATGCAGGGAGATTAGGATCTTCCTGATGATTGGATAGTCTGTATGACGATGTTTATGGGTGTGAGGACCCACATTTTGCCTATCTATGTACCATTTTTTATGTAATCAAACTTTTTCAGTCA
>ML783767.1:0-10677 GCA_009831015.1 Picea engelmannii
TAACCCCCCTGCCACAGCTAGGGCCAGGAGAAAGAATAAGGAGACCACAACTCCACTTCCTCCACGCATCCCACCACCTTGCGCACTATGTGAGAAAGAGGGAAACCAAACCAACAACTTCCCATCTCTACCAGAGTTACAAAATTTGATTCCACTCAATCACACTCCCCCAACACTCGCCACTACGGCCAGTCCTGCCACTACCACCCCCCATTCCAGTAGTAAAGGGTTGCAGACCAAATTCGCTTGCGCTATATGTTCATAATATGGCCATTATACCTACCATTGTCCAACACTACCACGCTTTCGGCAGACATTAGCCGCAGTACACCAGAGCTTCCAGAGAAACCCCAGTCCTGCTACATCCTCCTCCACCAATATCACTGACATCCATTATGTCACCACTTTAGTCAATGAACGTATGAGACACCCTTTCTCTCTCTGTGACTCATTAGCTCATTTTACATACCGGTGTCCTATGATCCTTGAATACAGGCAACACCAGTTGACCCTGCTTCAACGATCCGTCGAGTCGATAATCGACATTACCTCATCACTAGTGGCTCTTCATGTCATTTCTCTCGAACCTGAGGCCCTTCCAATGCCTCCATGGTTCTTAGATGACTTATTTGAGGATTCACCCCCCAACCCCCCCAACCCTCCCTCTCATTCCCCTACGAACATTCTACACCCAACTACCACGTGTACCGCTCAGTACTTCAATATCTAGTTTATATCAAGCGAACCCTCACCATCTCCTAGCATTGTTCCCCTTGTTTCTTTCTCACCAGGGGGCAACCACACGACCACCATAAATGATATCACTCCTCATGACCCCTTGTATTCTCATCACTTCCAATGCGATGAAGAAATAATCGAAGAGTTAAACCACCCGGACTGTCCCTGGGATGCGCTACACCACCGCACACTCTCCTTTCTACGAGAAGCCTCCATGCCTCTTAACTGACACCCCATTTACGAGGTCAAAACCAAGGATTTTATCCCATCAGGGCCTATCGACTAGTTCAAAAACCCCATTCCTGCCCCTGATGCTTTTGAAGAAGGAAACATGATTAACATTTCCCCAACCATTAAAATTGACATTTCCATTAAAAATGGCATCGTTGAGGAAATCACCATTGGAGCTGCTTGCACTCAGGAAAAAACTGCATATAAATCCCTCTTCCAAGAATATCGGGATATTTTTTCCTGGTCATACACATAAATTCCTGGCCTTGATCCCTCTATCGTCGAACATCACATCGACACCTGGTCCGAAATTACACCAGTTTGTCAAAAACAGCGACCGCTACACCCATCCAAAGCTGCAGCCATCAAAGCTGAAATTGACAAATTATGCGTTGTTAGGTTCATTTACCCCATCGCCTATACCTCATGGGTTTCCAACCCTGTACCCGTTAACAAAAAACAGGGCACTATCCGAGTTTTCACAGAATTTCATGATCTCAATCATGAATGTCCCAAAGACAACTTTCCAACGCCTTTCATCGATCAAATTATCAACGACTGCGTAGGCCACGAGGCTCTATCCTTTATGGACGGTTTCTCTGGTTATAATCAAATTCAAATTCACCCCGCTGATCAGTATAAAACCATATTCACTACCCCTTGGGGTACTTTTTCATATCGTGTCATGCCTTTTGGCTTAAAATATGTCGGTGCAACTTTCCAGCCGGCTATGATATACATCTTTTACAATCTAGCTCATATCATCCTTGCCTACTTGGACAACCTCACAGCTCGATCCAAGAAACACACCCAACATCTTGATGATTTACGAATCATCTTTCAATGGTGTCATCAGTACAACATCCACTTGAATCCTCTCAAGTGCATGTTCATTGTCACCGCAGGGCGCCTCCTCGGATTTATTATTTCCCAAAGCGGTATTACCGTGGACCCCGTCAAAGTCCAAGCTATCACCAAAATTCCACCTCCCCGGAATTTACATCAACTTCAAATCCTACAGGGAAAAGCTAACTTTCTACGATTCTTTGTCCCATATTACTCCATACACGCACACAGTTTCCTTCACTTACTACGTCATGACATCCCATTTCACTGGGACGACCATCCCCAACATTCATTTGACGATCTTAAAACAACACTCTCGAACGCACCTTTAATTAGTGCACCTGACTACAATCGCAACTATATCCTCTACGTATCAGCATCAACTGTATCAGTAGCAAGAGTTCTCATCCAACTAGGTGATGAAAATAGTGAGCATGTCATTTATTACGTGAGTAAAAACCTCTCAGGGCCACCCTTGAAGTATAAACATGAAGAGAAACTTGCTCTTGCAGTCCAGAAACTGCACCACTACATTATGCTTCGCACAACAAAGGTCATCGCAGATTCCAACCCTATGCAGTACTTGCTCAGTTGTCAGCAAGTTAACGAAAAATTTGCTCGATGGATCATTATCCTTTAGGAG
This sequence comes from Picea engelmannii, assembly GCA_009831015.1. Taxonomy (NCBI): domain Eukaryota; kingdom Viridiplantae; phylum Streptophyta; class Pinopsida; order Pinales; family Pinaceae; genus Picea; species Picea engelmannii. The sequence continues at coordinate 2,459 of ML783767.1, forward strand.
TACGACCTCGAGTTCTCAACACCTAAGAATAAGAAGGCCCTCATTCTTGGTGAACTTGTCACGACCCTCCCCTATGACACCACCAGTACCCCCGTCAACACTAACTTTCTCGACGAACATCTCTTTTACATCACTTCGGATGATCCTTGGTACGACGACCTCCTCGTCTACCTCCGAACTCAAAAGTTCTATAACCACCTTTCACAAGATGATCGTCGTCGTATTCACCATCATGCCCCTTGCTACCTCCTAATCGGAGACATCCTATACTGACGGGGATTCAACACCATTCTTCGTCAATGCTTGACTATTGACAAGGCCAATAGAGTCTTAAATGACTGCCACAACGATGCATGTGGGGGGCATCTTTTGGGCATATCAACTACTTAGAAGATTATCCGAGCCAATTACTTTTGGCCTACCTTGTTTCACAATTTCCTTCACGCTGTGAAACAATGTGAGCAATGTCATCTCTACATCAATAAAGCCCGAGCTCCCCCTACTCTTCTTCATCTCGTCATCACTATCAACCCTTTTTGTAAATGGGGCATCGACTTCATGAATTGTAATCCCCCCTCCAACAATGGTCACAAATACATTGTTGTCGTCGTCGCTTACTTCACCAAATGGGTAGAAGCTATGCCCACCTTCAACAACACCGCTGACACTGCAACGTATTTTTTCTTTAACCACATCATATCCCTCTTTGGAGTACCACTCCAACTCATTTCGGATCATGGGAAACACTTCGAGAATGAGATCTTCATCGAACTCTCATCTCAGTTAGGATTCTCTCACGAGTTTGCCTCACCATATTACCCTCAGTCTAACGAACAGGTCGAAGCAGTTAACAAAGTCCTCAAGACCATGTTATAGTGCACGGTTAATAAACATTAAACCAATTGGCATCATATGTTATTTTCTACGCTATGGGCTTACCGTACGACTGTGAAAACAACTATTGGTTTCACACCATTTCATCTAGTCCATGGGGTCGAGGCCACTCTTGCCATCGAGTGCGAAATTCCCACCTTACGCACCGCAATTGAGCTATTACCTGACACTGCTCCAATGGAGAAACGCTTGCTGAACTTAGAGTATCTGGATGAAGATCGTCGATCTTCATTACAGACCAATGAGGTAGCTAAAAAATGATCCAAGGCTTCCTTTGATCGACATGTCAACCTTCGCTCATTTCGCGAAGGCGACCTCGTCCTGGCTTACGATATCGCTCATGATACCTTTGGCCATGGAAAATTCGAGTCACTCTAGCATGGCCCATACATTATCCAACATTGCCTCACCAAAGGCGCATACATCCTGTCCTCCCCCAAAGGCCTCTCTCTCAAAGAACCTGTCAACGGGTTGTATCTAAAGAAATTTTACGCTTAAACGTAGTCATTCTACTTTAGGTTATTTCTTTTATAGCGTTTTTAATCTTTTTTCCATCCCTCACATCTAAACTATAATTTGTTCTATTAACAGATGCTTCCTCCACCAACCTACCACATCGGTTACGTCGACGATGCCAGTCGTTGGACACAAAATCTCGCTTCGGCCACTTGGGCTCTCTACACCCCCTCACATGAAATTCTCCATTCGAGTGACATATGTTTGGGTTCAGCGACCAACAACCAAGCTGAATACACTGCCGTCATCGACCTCCTGGCCAATGCTCAACATCATCGTATTCATCACCTTATCGTCTTCCTTGATACTCAACTAGTCATACTCCAGCTCAACAATGTGTATCGCGTCCGTGATCCTTCCCTCTTTCGCAAATACCTGCAGGTTAGACTTTTATCTCGACATTTTGATTCCATTACATTTACACATATTCCAAGACAATTGAATCAAATTATAGATAACCTAGCTAATATTGTGTTAGACTGGCATATATCACATCAAGATACCTCTACACATACATAAACATATAACACAAACTGTCATCACATATATAGATTAGACATCATCAATACATTAACAAAACACATGTAAACACCACATAGATCTAAAAAATGTATACTCATGTATATATCGAAAGGTCCACAGTGCCATCCAAATGTTTACATACAAAAAATACAACTATCCGTAGGCCAATGAAGCACCTTGGTAGAAAATGGGCTCACCAGCCTATATACAAAATATATATATACATCAATAGAGCACCACTCATGGTGCCTCTAGAGCACCACCACTTGCTCCTCCCTCAGGCGGTGGCATCCCATCACCACCTGCCCCTCCCTCAGGCGGTGGTGGTCCACCCCCTACCGGTCCCTCCTGCCCCAGCGACAGTCGTTCGGTCATCGCAACACCAACCACTTCTGCTCATCGTACTATGGCCCGACATGGTGGTGGAACCCCCACGCACTGCTCCAAGATACCCTCATCCTGAATGCGATACCATATGCCCTCAGGCACATCCTGTAACACCGCTTCCAGACGATGACATATGTCCTCAAAATCCACTCTGGAAGCCGCTGAAGGAGCGTGTGATGGCCCAGCACCAGGGTCATCAAACCAACACCTCCTCGCTACCCTCTCCGACTTAGCTGGTTTCACTGTGGCGTCCTCACACCAACGTCTCTCTCCCCGTGGTAGTCTCTCCGGCTACTGACGAGTCGACGCTCTCTGCAACTCCACCTCGCGCCCACGAGGTGCCACATCTGCACATACAAACAAACAATAGATAGTATAAACATCTATATCATATACATAGGGCATGCTATCTTAAAAACACAAAAACATACATATCACCATCATCAACATACCTCAGCGGTCAAACACCTCCCCTGGAGGTAGCACCATGTCCGAATCCTCCTGGAAGTCAAACTCGGCATAGGGGTAACGTAATATCACCTGCAACATTTCCCGCCATACCTGCACCGCCTCTTCGGTGAAGAAGTGGCCACCCTCACCACCACCATGGTGAAGCAATACAGTTGACCACCGCCTCATTCGTGGCTCTCGCGCCCCTGACGCACCCAATAGAATCCTAGGGTGCAACATCAACACCCTCTCTAGAAACAAGGCCACCAAGATGGACCTGAAGGCAAACTCTCCCATATATGGGGATTGACAGTGGTCCAACTGCCCCACCATCCTGGAGTGCAGCGTAAGCCCCCAGGCAAAATGCTCACCAACCAACACCCTCTCCATCACCATCAGCTGGCCACCGCTGATCTGCTGCGTCTCTAGTGAAACATACACTCTCACAATCATCACTACTATACAATGATGTGCTAGGGCATCCATCGCCCCAATGCTCACAACTGTGCCGCACATATAGTTCAGCCCCGAACAATATCTTCGGCCCACCATCGTGAGCGGTGTATCTATAGGTAACACTGGCTCTGTCGGTAAGGGCGTTCCCCGAAATGGGAGCCCAGTCAAAAAATACACATCCTCCACCACAGTGAAGGGAATCTGCTCTCCCCACACTATGAAGCAATGCAGGTCTGGACTCCACATCCAGATAAGAAACTGCAGGAGATACTCCTGCACCTGTATCAAGGGGCACTCAAAGAACTTCAGAAGCCCACAGGCTGCCAAAGTCGCACGTATGTCTGGCTCCTCAATAGCCACGACGTCTCGCAGCTGGGACCAATCTCGCTCTCGCCAACCAATAGGCATCATGCACAAAGCTCACCCGCACAACATAAAACCTTCCTAAGTCAACCACATGGACAATCAAAAACATCAAAAAGACACATTTTACACCCGTCAACCTTGCCTCCATGGCGCGGTTTTTCAACCCACAAGCGCGCACACATGCACGCCTCTACACCCCATAGGCGCGCACATATGTGCACCTATTCACTACACAGGTGCGCATGTGTGTGCACCTGTTAACTACACAGGCGCTCTCTCAGAAGCGCCTGTTCACTATACAGGTGTGCACATGTGCGTGCCTGTTCAATCGACAGGTGCGCACATGTGCGCACCTGTTCAACCAATAGGTGTGCCCATAGTGCGTGCCCATTATCCCCTTACCGATGCTCGCATGCACATCTATCCAATGCGCAGGCGCGCACGTATGCATGCCTATTACCAGATCGCCCATGCATGTGGGGCCCACACCCCCTAACCACCCCTGTACGACCCTCCGTACAGCCCCTGCCCAAAAAATGAAACCCTACTTCTATGCAGGATGATCAAACCACTAACCTGACACTCGCAGGTCCTCAATCGGATGCCTCATCCTTCTAGAATCTCACAATCTCCTCTAAATTCTTCTCATCCAATCACTATAGCAGCAAGTACAAATGAGGTGGCAATGTGGGCCCTACAACTATATATAGGCCTTTTTTCCAAACTTCCACTCACCAGTCCAGGAGCCCACGGTGTCCATTTCTCGATCCATCTTCAGCCACGGGATCAACATCCCGTCATCTACATAACAACAATCCCTAGGCCTGTTTTCATCCCGAGCCCTCGGGATGCCATTTTTTACACTGATAAGGTATGCATACGCATATTCACACTTATCAAATACATGCTCATATATTCGATTATCTTCAGATATTGTTCACATCGGGTATTTGGTTTTCATATGTGCAGGTACTTGGTCATCATACATTGACACAACCCCTTCAGGTATATACTCAACACTAACATGTAGTCATTCCCTCTGTATCTCACTTACATTTCCAATCACACCCTCTGACATTTTCCTCTAGGATCCCCATTCCTGTCTTTGCAGTACCCACACTTCCATTTTCATCTTCGGTACTGTCACTCGGTAGCATTCTTACCCACATGAGTTGTCCCATTCATAGCACCCTTTGGCACTTCTGAAACTCATGCTATTTTTCAAAACCCTTTAGGGATGGGAGTTCCGATAGTCTTACATCATGTTGCGAATCCACCACATACTCCTTCTCCTCATTTTGCTAGCTTTCCCAATGGACTCCCAGATTATCTCTCCATGGTTCTATGGTCGGGCTACACCTCCGTAGTAGCATGAACCTTCCATTTCATCCACAATCCATCTACCCATCTGCAAATCTCCCTTCATTTCACCTACCTCATACAGAAACCCACCCATGGGGCCCCCACCCTTCATCAGTTCTTCGAGCAAGTTATGCCCTACATAGGCCCACCATATCACACTAGGGCACCCATTTCTGTATTTGTACACTTCTCCCCAATTATTCGTTATGTATTGTACAAACACCTTTATTTCCAGTCGCTACATTACCTTTTTATCGTCACCTTTGGCGACCTGCTTCCCTTTTTTGGCCAACTGCAACCCATGTCACCCTTGGTTGGAGCACTACTTATCATCCACCCTTGCTGGCATCGTCCATATCTTTAGAGTATCCCACAGGTCACTTACCTCTGCCCTTTGAATTTGTTCACCTTGTCCTGCCTCTAGCACAACTTATCCCCGGTCTTGTCATCCCCCTAACACTTGACCTCGTTGAACGGTTGCGACCACTTTTTATCTCACATATACTCCAACCAAGGGCAGTCTGGAGTCTTCCTACATCTTGACTTCATCCATGTACCTCCTCCACTTCCTCACCTCACCTAGTAGATTTCATGAAGCAATTTTCTTCTGGGAGTCATGTCCCCCTTTTTGTCGACATTAGTACAATTTTCCAGAAGGGCGACAATATCTTGATTCTCATTACCCACCCAATGAGAGATCTCAGATGACATAGGGTGAAACAAAATTTCTCCCTGCTGTCATTGACCCCCATAACATTTGACATCAACACTTTCTCATGTTATGATGGGTCTTACTTTGCGACTATTGCAGTTATTTCTTTCATTTGCCAAAGACCTCTGAACTTGGTTGGGCTATCAATGCCCACATAATCGATGATACTTATTACCGTGATCACTGCCTACTATTCAGAGTATGTTCATCTGTAGAATTGTCTTATGCCTTTATCACGAACTCCCCTGAGGGCGCTGCAATTGTCTACACCAACACTTCATTCCTCTTTTTTAAGTTACATGACACGAGCATGGGGCATGCCCACCTCGTTTGTACACAATTTTCATTTTTACACACCTCATGGAAGGTTGGGTTCTACAGGTTCCTTTTTTCCCTCCAATAGATCACTCTAGATGATCCCACTATTGCTCTCTCATACAACAATACTCTCACTAGAAGAAACATTGATGGATTTCGGCTATACGCATGCTCCTAACCTCATCCATCAGGGGGCATTTGTTATCACTGAAATTTCGTCCGCACATTGTTACAAGAACTCAGCTTCGTCAAACAGTGATGAAGTCATCCATGGACCTGAATTAACACCAAAGCATTCATAAAAGGTTAAAAAAACTATACAAAGTAGTGAAAATTGAAGGGCTCTATGAAAACACTGGGCGCGCATGCACATGCAAGAAACTGGAATGCAGAAATCGCGCACATGCGCACAATGCACGACTGTTATCGCAAAAAGTTGTGCACCTGAGAAATGACACATTTATGAGAGTAGTCGGCCTCCCACCCACTTATGGTTCAACTCCCAAGCCGATTTGACACTCAAATCTGGACTGGATTCGACTGGAGGGCTGGTCAAAGACCTAGAAATGCCCTAATTAGCCTCTTTTCACACTACAAACCTGTTGAACAATATCTCAAAGGAATGCTATAAAAAGGCCATGGATACACTTCATTTTTCAAGGAATTCAAAGCAAAGTTATGCTGCCATTATTCTCTTGAGGACTCCATCCTTACCAAGAGTATATTTGCACCATTTCATTGGGAAATCCATCTCACCCCTTGAGTGGATTTGCAAAGAGTTCTTTCATCATTTTCCATTTTTTATTTGTTGTAAGAAGATCTTGCTAGTGGGGGTCCAAGAGCCCTCCCTTGGAGGAAGAAGGGACTCATAGTCCTCTTTCTTCTTGGTGTATTCTTTCACTAATAGATCAGCCTCATCATTGGTGACATGGGTCTTATGGTTCTTTTTGTTTCTATGTCTCTATACTCATGAATATAGTTGTTATTGCATTTATTAGTTTAATTCTTAGTTGTTGTTTTCTATTTCTTTCCCTAACGCTTTTCCTTACAGCTGTCCTGCTCAACAGACCCAACTGAGCTTGCAAGCACCTCTATTTTTCTCACTAAGGTGACGAAAGAAGCGCAATAGTAGCCAAGAAAGAAATAACTCATTCACCTAGCTCTACACCAAGCATGGAAGATACCTAAGATCTTACTAGTATGGGAATTGTTGGGATAAGTACATATGACTTACTATATATACTCAAGGAAGTGAAGGTATAAATGATGAAGTGAAGAACTATAGATGAATACAATAGAGAAGTAGTTATCCCATTAGCATAGCATGAGAAATTAATTTCCAATCTATGAGAAAAATATCATATTTTAAAATTGCAATATATGGATATGATCAAGCATTTGAAGAATCAAAATTTAACCTTAAGTGTGTTATAAGAGAGGCATAAACATGAGGCTGAAACAAGAGTTGAAAATTTTGTGATCTTTGATTGAGTTGAAAATATTGTGATCTATGATATTGTGATCTTTGAGTTGAAAAGATAAATTGGATTGGCCTAAGGTTCAAGTTCCCCCTTCTCCTACACTCCACTCCATCATGGAAATCTATAGGAGAGATAGACATAGAGAGGGAAAATAAGAGATGGAGTACAATGGAAAATGAAGTAGGGTAAGATGCCATTACACATTTTAAGGAATATATCCTTAGAGAGATATGTAGAGAGTAGAAGCCTGATGATGAGGGGTGATCCAAGCACAATACCAATTTTGAAGTTGTTTCTTTTTTTTGTACAAATACATGCAAACTTTCAGTTGGTGGGTATGATGCACCCCTAGATTCAAAAATGAAGAATTCCCCTTTCCACTACATAGTAGGTTACACTGTGTTGAAGTTGGAGCCTCCAGTTCCTTCTTTCAATATGAATTAAAAAATGAAGAAGGCCTTTGCCACTGGATAGCAGGTTACGTTGTGTTGAAGTTGGGGCCTCTAGTTCCTCTGGATCCAATCATCCATAGTTTTTTTCGATGGCCATAGCCCCATAAATTGGCCTACTAACCCTCTTTCTACTAATGTCAGGGCGATCTTCATGGGATGTTCCTCTAACAATGCTATTTTCAAGATAACATCTAATTTCTTGATGAATTTTGGGACTTCAAGGGGGGGAATTTTTTTACCTTGGTTGTTGATGAGCTTCCTGAAATCATCATCAATAGAGAATGGAGGTGGGGGGGGGGGGGG
>ML783767.1:14859-57111 GCA_009831015.1 Picea engelmannii
TTCCATACTATGAAGATGTCAAAGACACACACTTCCATTCTTGCAAATGTCTCCTCTAGGTCATCCTTTTGAATGATACAATATCCATACACCATGAATAGTGTTTGGAACTGATTTCTTTCCATCATTTTTTAGATCCTACATTATTCCATGGAAACCGCATACAAAACTTCTCTGATACCAATATGATATATAAACTATAGTCTATCATGGGTATTACATTGGACACTTTGTTACAAGACATCTTAAATTCTACTACAAAATACCTTGAGATTATACTCATTTATACATTGTTTTCTTTTGATCAAAATGTAATATTACAAGTATATTAGTCAAATTATTGAAATGAACCGAGAATATAAGAGAAAACATATATTAGTAAAATGAGCACACCAACACAAGGAATGACAATATGTACTATGGGAAACCTGATTTGGGAAAAACCAACAAGAAAATGAGCAATGCACTTGGTTGTTTACAAAGAAGCATGGACTCACTATGGAGTTACAATAGACACTATCACTTGTGAAAAACTTCTATAAGGTCTTTTTCTACCTTTGTTCTACTCAAATATAACAATCATTTTCTCTAGTCATCTATATTACAACTGCCTTCTTCAACATTTGGTGTATCAAGGGAACCCAATGCTTTTGCTTACAAGAGAAATCATTTTCACCATATAACCTACTCACTAGCATGATGAAATCCCTCATGGATTCTCATAAATTAGAGGTGGGCTACAAATTATATGGGAAATTTTAAATTATTTCTCTGTCTTCCCACATAATTTTGGCCCAACGCCTACCCAAAATACTGAGTGAAGAAATACTTTGTGTTTTCTCAGAGGTTGGTCTCCAACCCTAGATGAAAAAGTCTTACATGTCAAGTTATATTTTCAATGTTTATATTTATCTATACTATAATATGAATATCGTTGGCCTAACATTTCCTTCGCCCTCGATGGAGTGTAGGTACAACCAAATATGTATCTATCAGACCTATCATCCAGCTCAAGCAATGAAATTTTGAGAGGGACAAGGGAAAACATATCCAGCACATGTTACAAGGCAAAATCAACTAGAGGTGAAAAGGTCAAAAGAAAGTTTGGTAGGCGCATGAAATTATTTCTTGTTGAAGGAGGATCATGCTCTTATGACGATGAGAATATAGGTGACATCGAGGTTCCCTTGAGGTAAACACACCTATTGAAATAGTGGGTAGCCAAGGAATTGTCAGAGTTGGACACCGACTTCTGTGTTAATGAGAGGATGTATCACATTGCTCCATCATCCATCCATGGCCTTGGTTTATTCTCCATGGATGGAATAAAGGTAAAATATGTCAGATTAGTTGAATTGTTTGAGTATGTTGGACCATGTTACACTTATGGAGTATGGTTGAGGCTGGTCCAATATATGCTTAGTATGCGGAGATACGCACTCGCTGCAAATTATATACAGTTGAAAGACAATAATAACAATAAAGGAGAGACTATGTATATTGATGGAAGCTCAAAGGCATCAAGGAATATTGTAGGTCTTATAAACAGTACAAGGTCTGGGACGACAAGAAAGGAACTCAATTGCAGTTTTGAGGAGCATGAAGGTAATAGGATATTTGTATGTGCGATGAAAACAATAATGGTAGGCAAAGAGTTGCTAGTCGATTACAATCTGAATCGAGTCGACCTAGGAACGTCTTCTTTTGCTACGGTACAAAACCCATTATACCCAAACTTAAAAAGAGATTAATTAATTTGTGAATTTTTCATTTGTGACAAAATTTTATTTTATTTCTGAATGTTCCATTTGCTAATTTTTGCTTGATGTTTCATTTCCAAATATTTTCTAATTTGTATGTTTGAATGTTTCATTTGATAATATTTGCCAATATTACATTATTTCATATATTGTTTTTTCAATATTTCTTGCACGTACTAACATTATTCTTGAAATTCTGCCAAAGTGGTGATTGGGGCAAAGGCCCTGAGCATGGGAAAGGTGTTGATCAGGGAAAATGCCCCATTCCTAGCACTACTTCGACTGAAAACAATGAATATATATGTGATGAAGAGATATTTGATTCTAGAGACCCCTTGCAGACAATAGAATTGTCCCTAAGAAAGGTGAATAGGGAATTCGGGGATTTGGTCGCTGTTGGGCTAGAAACTGTTGAAGATTTCCAAAGGATAGCTGAATTATGTGTTAAGATAGAAAAATATGGGGTAATTCACGTCATCTAACAATATCAATTTTTGGTTGTAAATTTTGTAATTTGATATATGCAATTAACACATATTTCTCATTGTAGAATTTTGTGAGATCGATGAGAGGGGAAGGGGAAAGTCCTGGTGGCAGTAGCAGGACTACAACAAAAAACCCACATTGCCATGTAGCCACTAGGATATTTTCCACAACACACGCCAGATCGTGCAGGTGGTGTACATGATCATGGATCTGATCACTCTTCCATTGATTGTTACCCTGGTGCTACACGTATCCAAAGAACATGAACAACCATTGTATCATTTTTGGTCGACCAGGACATGGTTCATCTAAAAATAGTACAACTACCAGGTATTTAATATATGTCTTTATAGAGATTCCTGTTATATAATTGTTTAAAAAATCACATATTAGTGATATTTAAATTACCAATGATGACGATGTTTTACAGGAAACAATATGTTCTACAATAGTTTGCATGACTATGAATTAGAAATTTTTGGGCCGACCATTCGACTACGATGGAATCGAAAAAATTCCAAACTGAAAATCCTTCTTATCTCCAGACTGGTTGGTGAGTTTAGTGACTCGTTCAATAAGCTGGAAGTCCTAAAAAGGACTGAAAATCATTTGAAACATGTTAGAGAGGTGTATAGGAATAAGTTAGTACATGACCCCAAGTGTGAACGCCCTTTGGTTGTCCCTGAGAGGGAGTGGAAAGAAATTATTCTCGATGCAAGAGAATTAGCGATGAAAGAACAAGGGAAGAAACCACTTGGCCCTCAAAGGTAAGAGGTGTTTTCAATTTACTATGATCGTCTTTTGTTTACTTTACGAGGAAACCAATCAATATCTAACATATTTCAAAATATTGCATAGACTCCAAGACACTTGCAAGGAAACAAAGACAAAATAAGACAAACACGGCCAACATAAATTGGGCCAAGGTGGTCACGGGAGATTGAAGGCACAGGTTGTAAGTGCCTAAAATTTTTACTTTTTTTTAATCATCATCACAAAATATGTAATTCATTGTAGCTAGTGACTAATGATTTTGATATTGCTCATTGCAGGGGGATTTGTTCAATGACAAAGACACAAAAGAATATCTAAAGGTCGGGTTCACGTAGGGTTTGGATGGTGTGGTGGTACGATGAAGAATCTTGGGGCAATCGTCATGTATCTCTCTGGAGGACATGGTAAATAAAATGAAATTAAAAACTTGTTGATTAGTTTTTACTCATTGATTACTTGTAATGTAAAATATATTTTTTATTCATTTAAAATGTAAAATAATGCATGTCTTTTCCACATTCGCAGGAGAGTAACAATGCCACCAATGCTCCTGATGTACCCGATGAACCACATCCCAACCCCCATATTGATTCAAGTGTTGTTTCTGAAGGACCATTACATAGTGGTATGCACACATTTTAATGTTTTTCCATTTTTCAATGAGTATTAATATTTAGGGTATATTCTATACTAAATACTTATATTGTTTCATATGGTAGAGCGTGTAGATGTCGATCGAGAGAGGAGATCAAAAAGCATAGAACAACAATGCGATCACCAGCTACTGTTTCTACTGCACCAGCTAATCCAAGTATAAAACATTGTAATTAAATTTGTATTAATTAAAAGTTCCCTAGGAACAGTGAATAAAAATATCACTTGAATTTTTTTTTTTGTTGCAGCAGTGGATGCCCATGCGCATCCTCAACCTCCACGCCGAAATACTAGAAGTTCATCATGGCGTGAGGTGTTGAGTACTGATGATGCAACACTTCAAGAAGGCCCAATAACTGTGGGGGATCAGTTAAATGATGATGATGATGACTTAATTTGCTCTTTCATGGAGACCAAGAAGAAGAAGAAGAAGAAAAACAAATGATTAGAAATTTTATTATTAATATAAATCCAATATATTTCTGGTCCAATGTAATGTATTTTGTTTTCCTAAATGTCATGAATTTTATTTGTTTTCATGTTTTTTGTTTTAGCACATGGAGATGAATGTTTTTTTCTTACATTTAATGTTACTGTCATTTCTAATTATAGTTGTAAAATATATATAGATTGGTTATGGGGAAATGAGAGTGATGTGAGAGGGGAGGAGGGGCCAAAAGAGCTTCCACCTTCATGTGGTTGGTCCTGTTCAGTAGAGAATAATTTATTCTTGAAACGAAGAGAAGCTCATTGAGGTATTCATCTTTAGTCATTCATTTGTAGAGGTTGTTACATCTTTAATTACTATTCTGAAATATGATTAAGTCATGTGATGAATCCCAGGATGGAGAGGAGAAACATTGGAGGCACCCCATCACTCAAAGGTATAGATCTTGTTAAGGACTGGTTTAAGGTGATTTTTGGTTGACTTATGACTATCATGATATTTCGTAATGAATGTGGAGATCAATGATTTATTTTAGGAAATTTGAATTTAAGAAGACAAAGTTATGCTGACTCCAAGAATGTTAAGGATGCATGGTGGTGGGCATAATCCCCAAGGTATGTCTCTCTAGACAACACTGTTTTTAGCCTAAATCAATGTAGTACACACTTGGAACATGTTCCTTCTAACTAGATTTAGATACTAAGTCCCATATACGTATACCTTGCAATTGTTGTTGTCACCATGTTTGTCTGGGTTTGTTCTTTTGTTCTCTTGTTTATTAAATATTTCCTTGAGATAATGATATAGTTGAACCTGTGACAAACACACAATTGTAATTATTTTCCCTATAGGTAAGTGCAACTTATAATCATTTATCATAAATAAGGAAATGATCTTTTTCTTAAATTTGGATTTGAGTCCTAGTTGATGCCATAATTTAGATTTATGTGTTGTGTGGTGATTAATTTTAGCAATGGGAAGAACTTCTTATCATTCAATTGAGTTCAGTAATGAGGTGTGTATTGGGAAGAACTTCCTCAATACTGTCTACCATTTGACTGTCCTAAGCTATTTTTGCAGCCCCAACCTACCTAACATTGACCTATTTTCATACTAACTCACCCTAGGATATCTCCCCTTTCATGAGCTAGCAAATCTAGGTATTCATTGACTTGTTGAGGCCATTTACTTGACAATAGATTCATTCATTGGTGTTAATACACTCACTCACATAAAATATTATATGGATGCACTTTAGTCGAACTTCTAAATACCTTCATTGTTGTAAATCCTTTGATTGGTGTTATGGTAGCACCCAACGACCTTCATATACATTTTTAGGTGGACACCATTGGCACAGTGTTGATCAAAATACCCAACAATATAGAGCTGTAAAATATGTAGGAACTGGTCATATCTACGATTACAACTTGTCTAATTTTCCACATTCCTTCTATACAATGATAGCCTACCTAGGAGTAGCAACAATACCCCAAAGCACCCTTCAGTTAACATGAAAAGTTTGGCAATGACTTGTGAAAAAAGTTTAGTTAATTAGTAGATGCTTGTCTATGAGTTGCAATGGATGCCCATGGATGCATTGTGTTACATGTTGCTGGTGTGCTATGTTTTCATATTCACCCTGATATAATTTTAAAAAATTACAAGTATGCTTACTGAATTCTACTCTTATTATCTTGAAAGAAAATCTTCAATAAACCAACATTTTATTCATGTTTTTGGTTCTTAGAAATATTTTTAAATTACTCTCAAACTCAAATCCTTGTTTGTGAGGACTTGTTGGCAGTAATAATATAATTGTTATTTTTACAAAATGACATATGCAAGCTGCCTACATAGGGTCGATGAAATTTTTTTACTTTTCATAAGCAGTCTCCTAAACGACAGTTTTAAATCATCGCTTTTTACTTATCGTCTATTCATGTTATGTTTTCATGACTGAAAGCATGAAAAATTGCAACTGTAATTACCTTTTTGTTTTAAAGTTTCATTGAAAGAAAATGATTTATTTAATTTTTTATGGAGTTTTGATTCCTTTCCATGAAGATATTACTCCTTTTGTTTTTGACCCTTTCAATTCTAAGCATGCCTAAGAGATTGATAGTTTTAATGAAAGACCCCCACCATTTGATATTTGATTTTTGTATAGGTTTTGGTTTGATCTTTGATCACATTTCTTTCACAAAACTTTTGATTATTCGATTTTTGATTTACCCAACGTTGTAATCAAATCATGATGCACACACTTATGTTTATTTTGAGTCTTTGGTCCTAGCTCGTGATCGATACCAAGGTGGCATACGATGTACAAATTTCCATTACTTCTTAGGATGGTATCGGGTTTCACAAACCTCTTCGCACATGTTTTGATTAAATGCCCTGTCCATCGTTTGAGTCATTACAACATGCATTGTTAGGCTCAGGGGTATTGCTCTGTTTCATTTTTGCAAACCCTACCTGTATGCTGTGCTTTAAACACCCTCCCATCCAGTATGGCCCCTATAGTAAGGATTGAACCAAATGGTGTCCAAACCCTTCTCTCATATGATGATGCTAGGGAGGATTTGGAAAGAAATGGCTGGCATGTGTTCATCAAGAAGTTTCAGGGTTTTAACCTTCAGGTTGCTCAAGAATTCACCTTATCCTTTGACGGTTGTAGGGCGAAAGTCGGTGATGTGAACCTAGAAGTCACTGAGGGGTTCTTGAGTCAAGCCATGGGATTTCCAGTGGTTGGTCATAAATGGTTTAAAAACTTGAAAGTGGATGAAGTCCCATGGACCTTGTTGTTCACATCGTGAAAAATAACCAGCTGTGACAGAGGTATGCCAATTTCATTTCTGAAGGCTCGGTGGTATGATTTACTAGCTGTGGAGAAACAATTTGTTACATGTGAGGGGCGGTTCAGACTTGTTTTTCTATATCATTTACGCCTGCTTATGAGTTTTATAGGTTTCCCCTTGAACATGCCATACTACTTACTCAAAAGTATATATAAAATGGGGAAAAGATTTAAGAAACAGAGGTCAGACTCAAGTCTTTTTCATCATGGCCTGATTAAAATCATCCTCATACATTAGTTAGAGTCGCAAAATGACTATTGGGATTCGTTTATTACATGAAATGGTTTTGGTAACCTTGAATTGGGAGAAGTAGATAAGCCAGTCATTGAGGAAACCCTTTTCAACCCGACGACCTCTCTTCCATCTCTTCAGGTTTTTGATTTTTCCCCTAACAACGAACCTTTGATATACCCTAAGGTCATTCAACAGGACAGTCAATCGGTTATAAAATATTGTATTAAAACTGTAAAGAAACCTACAGGAAAGAAGTTAAAAGGTAATGTTGATGTCAGTTTCAAAAAAAAAAGAGTCAGTCGGTTAATTTCTAGAAGTCTTTGAAATAAAAAAAACTCCCGTACAGGCCCTATCATCATGATTGAAGTTA
Source organism: Picea engelmannii (assembly GCA_009831015.1). Taxonomy (NCBI): domain Eukaryota; kingdom Viridiplantae; phylum Streptophyta; class Pinopsida; order Pinales; family Pinaceae; genus Picea; species Picea engelmannii. The sequence goes on from ML783767.1 coordinate 22,447, forward strand.
ATGAAAGCTCAGACTCTGAAATTGACAAGTTCCTTGCAGAAGAAGACCCTATGTCATTCGGGATATACCCTGACCAACCCTATAACTTTGTCGATAATTTGCCTCCTTGTTTGAGAGACAACCTAGAGTTTCCTGGTGTCCAGCTCTGCAATAAATCTTCTATTCGTAAGGAGGGTTCCCCGATCCATAATCTTATTCATTCTGATGCAAACGCCTCACAGTCACAATGCGATATCTGTCTATCATGGATCGACAGATATTATACTGATGTCCCATTTCTACAGTCACGAGTCAAGTTTTTAAAAGACCAAGTTGATGTTTTAACAAACGAGAACAACATGCTTGAATCTATCATCCAAGGGAAAGAGAAGCGTTTGAAAACCATAGGTCATGTAATTTTTAAGAACGTAGAAGCAGCTACAGCTATCGTTAACTCCAAAGTTTCATGATATGATTTGATTTTATGATTAGAGGTATGATTTTGTTTTATATAGCATGATTATTTTCATTCTTAAGTTAGGTTATTTGATTTGATTGAATAAACCATTTTTATTATTAGATTAGCTTGTTTCTTTTATTCAATAAAATGAGATTTCGTTTGCTATTATAACTAGCTACAGAATCACAAAATTCTATAGCCAGTTAAGAAAATTTGAACTGTCTAAATTAATAACAAAAAACATATCTGAAATCTTCCTATTTTCTTTTGCTTTCAGGATAATTCAGGAGCCCATGATTTCAAAGATGATATGAGGCACTTTTAAGATCTCGCAGTCATATCTATTTTCTATTTTTGAATAAACAAAATTAGACTGTAGTTAGTTTTTGGATATCTAGTAAGATCAGGGAGGTTGCATCCCCCTTTATTGTTGGAACAAATTTGATCTCATGAACAGGAAACAATTATGTTTCCCGAGACCTATATAAACTTACCATTTTGTAAACATTGCATCATCTCGGCCTGGGGCAAGAGTATGGGAATTTTATCATAGACTTGAATGGAACAAAATGCACGTTACAACTTTATCTTTTCTGTATGATGTTTTGATTCAAGTTATGTTTATTTCAATTTGATAATAGATGGTGATTTATTTAGTCGTCATGATTCATTGCAAGTTGATATGATTAATTTTTATATGTTGTCCATATGTTATGTTTTAGATACAATACACAGTGATCATCTATACAATTTAAATTAGGAGTTTTATCTCTAATTTCTTTTGAATATTTACATGCAAGTTCTTACAAGAAGATTTATCCTGTCATAGTTACTTGCAAAACATAAAAATCACTGTGACTGTTTCCATTATATGTTCTGTTATCATAATTCAATTTTCATCACATTTGTTTTGCATTTGTTTCGGAACAATCGTAAGATACGTTGCAAGTTTTACTTCTCAGATAAGGTGGTTGGATATTCCCTATTGAACAGACATTGGATGCGTTAATAGGTTAGTCTGCTATTTTATTTCGTTTGTTTGTTTATTTTAGAAGTTTTATATATTTCGTACGATTCCCATTACCTATAATTTTTTGTTTGATTAAGTAAGTTTAATATTTGATTTCATGAATGTATACATCCAAGAAAACAAACCTAAAAATTAAATAGTATTTTCACTTTCTTTATTATTGCTGTTAAAGAGAACCAATTTACATTTGATTTTTACGAGTTTAGATTAAAACTCGTGTTTTGTACAGTTTGTATGTAGAATTATTAAACATATATCATTTAAATTAATTGTACATATATATATCTAAATGTACATATAGATTTTAGTGATTGTTATTTATTAATTATTGTATTTTCTTTAATTATTTTTTTCTTTCTTTAGAACTTAGATCGGCCAAAAGAGCCGCTAAACCTGTCGGAGTGAATTAATCCAAATGACTTGGGTTAATTAGATAACCCTGGACCAGATTCACTCCTCCAATTGACGAGCGATCAATTTTTCCCATCAACAAATGGTGCTAGAAGGAGGGCTTGAATACTATTAATGGCACGAGGAGGTCACACGAATCCTCCCCCACCTACTCACTCACCTATAGTAACAAGGAGTCACTTAGAAAACAACATTGTCCCTCAAACATAAACCACATCAAACGATAATCCATGGATCACCGTTGAACCAGTAACTCCAAACCCCCCAGGGTGTGACGTACATGAAAATGTTCGTCAATCCCTCATAAGAAAGCACAGTGCATTGGCCCATATCAGACAACCAGGTTGGCCTTTGAACCAACCATTAGAATTATCTGATATTAGGGAGCAACTTGAAGGTACTGATCTTACCTTAAACCCTACGGATCCATATCATATCCTCACTCTTGCAGCAGGAGGATCTAGTATTCCACCATCACCACCCCCTTCATCTCCTTCTTCTTCTGGAGAAGAATCATCAGACGAAGGCAGTTCTTCATCAACCTTCAATTCCACCCACACCTATGGCCAATCCGAACAATCCCGCCAGACCTTGGCTCGACCAATATGAAGTGGCCATATCTGGGCCCCAACATCCTTTGCCTAAACATCCAGAGAAATGGCTCCCTAAATTTGACCCAGATTCGAAGCAAATTGATGAAGATCATATCAAACAAATTATGCTATCCATTAGGCTCCGTAGTGTTGAGCACGAAGACATAGTGTGCAGATTGTTTCCCTACACCTTTGAAGGCAATGCCTCCACCTGGTACTTTTCCCAACAACCCCACACCATCGTGTCATGGGATAAATTCGATCCCTGTTTCCTTGAGAAATTTGGAGACGATAAGTCTCCTGAAGTTCTAGTCATGAAAATCTCTAATTTAAAGATGAACCCCAAAGAAAATATAAAATACTTTAATCAAAGGTTCCTAACATTAAAGAACCGAATCCCCACAGATTCGATGCCTACCGAAAATCTTATCGGCGCATACTACACGAAAGCCTTACATCAAAACATAGCCATTTGGGTAAAAAGGTCCAAGAAAGACACATTGTTAGAAGCCATCAAAGAGGCGAGTAAAATAAAGAAATACATCCTCAGCCTAAAAGGAAACACCTTTAATGAGGTAGAGACTATTTCATCCTCCAAGAAGAAGATCGAAATCCTTCCTAGACCTCCCCAAAACAAAACTCAACCAGATAGTTCGGATCTAGAAAACTTACAGAAGGTCATTCAGAATTTATCTAATCAAGTTATAGATTTGAAAAGGTCGGCTGAAGAAGCTTCTTCAAGCAAAGGGCGTTACAAACCCCCTTTTAGGAAGCCTTTTCCTACAAACTGGCCTAACTCAAATTCTGAAGGCCTAAATCTAGAAAGCTTACAATTTTCTATTCAAACGATTCTAGAAGCACTGATAACTTGATTCCTCTTGAGATTCCTAAAGAAGTAGCTGAACAAGAGATAGTGGAAGAGGATGAAGCCTCCCCAAACATTTTTGGACATTTTTCGGATAACATTTTTCAAGCTAATTTCGAAACAGTACATCCTTACAATACCAGGAGCAAGACTGCAAATAAGTCTTCTTCTGAAATTGTAACTAATACACCTCCAAAATAGTGTAAATCAATTGAGACTAAACAGAATTCAACAACCCCAAGTTTAGAGTATGATTTGATTGAGAATCTAAAAAAGCTTAGGGCTAACATTTATGTTTATGAATTATTAAAATTCTCTTTTCTTTTGCAAAAGATGCTACAAAATATTGCAGAAAACAACAAAAAAAACAATCTGAACAACAACAAGGTTGTTCAAAACACCCCCAAAACTCCTCAAAAGGTCTCCACCAAAATAACATCAGAGCCTTCTGATAAAAGAGACCTTGCTATAAAAAGTGTAACAAATGTAGATAAACTAGTTTCAGGGGCTGCGATCAAAAAATAGAAAACCTCCATTGTTAATACTCGCAGAAATGTCCCTCCCTTTTTGTTGACTTTTGAATTTTTCAATAGGAATGTACATAACTGTATGGTAGATTCAAGTGCATCATCAAATGTAATGCCTTGGTCTATTTGTCAAAAAATTAATTCCAAAGTTTAACCGTCCAACTTGATCGAACTAGTGTTAAAGTGATAGGCGAATTAAAAAATGTGTTTATCAGATTATCATCTAATCCTAAAGTCCATCAAGTGATTGATATCATTGTTGTATATATCCCAGAAGTATATGGTTTGGTTTTAAGTAGATATTGGTCAGAACAATTACATGGATATTTTTCAACAGATTGGTCTCACTTATGGTTGCCCAAGAATGGAAAGCCTAACATAATCAAGGTAAATCATGAATGTTATCTTAAGTTCACGGTAACTGATTTAAATAATCCCAATGAACCATTCACTGCTTCTTCCAATTCACCTGAAATATAGAGGATGGACACTTGTTTCGAAAATTTCATGGCTGAAACTTCTACCATCACTGACCCGGAACAACAATATGAAATTATGACATGCACACAATCAACAGCCTTCTCCCAGTGGTCACATGCACCTGACGAAAATCAAATCTGGTCTCTTTACTTCGATGGGTCAAAAGCTAAGGAAGGAGTTGGTGCAGGGTGCGTGCTCATTGATCCAGCAAGTAATAAAACTTTGATTGCTTGTCGGTTAGAATTCGAATGCACAAACAACACGGTCGAATACAAGGCACTCCTCCAAGGTCTCAGAAAAGCACTAGATTTGAACATTCAGAATTTGACTGTCTTTGGTGATTCAAAAATCATGGTTAGACAAGTAAAAAATTCTATCCACTGTTTATCTCCACACCTTAAAAGCTATCAGACTGAGGTATGGAATTTGATAAACAAGTTTTCTGCATTTAACATAAATTCTATTCCTAGATTAAATAATTCTGAGGTTGATTTGTTAGCTAATGTCACCTCAAAACTTTTTCCGACAGAAGGACTATCTCCGAATGCATTTTCCATCGAATTTTTGTTCAGACCATCCATCCCGGACAATATCACAAACTAGAGAGTCTTCGATGATGATCAACAGATCATCAGTTTTCTGCACATGGAAGAAACTTTCTAGGGCACAGTGATAGACGAAGGTACCCACGACGAAAATCTTCGCGACTTTACGGTAATACCAGATCCAAGATCCCTAGAGTCTGCATCGGACAAGGTAATCTCTATCCCAAAATCTGTGGTTAGATTAGAAAATTTTTATGATCTTCACGATAAGTTCATAAAATCAGTGAATTGTAAAACAAATAGTTCTTCCTTGACACATGAAAAAGTAAATTTTGGAACTAAAGACAACCCACGGTGCATCAATTTGGGGTTGGGATGTTCTGAGAAAGAAAAGGTATCATTTATTAAGTTGTTTAAGGAATTCAAAGATGTCTTTTCCTGGACATACGCCAACCTAAAAACCTTTGATCCTAACATCATACAACACATTATTCCCATGAAACCCCAGACCCAATCGTTTCAACAAAAGTTAAGAAAGATGCACCCAAAACTCGAACCAACAGTCAAGAAAGAATTAAACAAACTCCTGAACGCTAAAATAATCTTTCAAGTAAGACATACACAGTGGGTCTCTAATCTTGTCCCTGTGAGGAAGAAGAGTGGTGAAATATGACTATGTGTCGATTTCTAAAATCTTAACCGAGCATCTGATAAAGACAACTACCCTGTTCCTCCCATGGAGTAGATCCTTCAACAGGTATCTGGTTCTGAAATATTATCCTTATTGGATGGTTTTTCAGGGTATAACCAAGTCCTTATGTCTCCCCTAGACCAACTCAAAACTACTTTCCATACCCCATGGGGCACCTATGCTTATGAGAAGATTCTCTTTGGGCTCATAAATAACGGTGCCACCTTTCAAAGAGCAATGGATATCGCTTTCCGCAGTTTAATTAATCATTCTGTAGTAGTTTACCTAGATGACATCACTGTCTTCTCAAAAAATAAAGGGGATCATCTAGCTCATCTAAGATCTATTCTACAACGATGTCGTAAGTACGACATTTCTTTAAATCCTAAAAAATTTGTCTTCGTAGTAGAACAAGGTAAGCTCCTCAGATTCATTGTATCAAATGAAGGGATGATTATTGACCCGGAAAGAACCCAAGTCATTTCAAAACTCCCCCCTCCCTCGTCAAAAAATTCAATGCAATATTTCTTAGGACAGATAAACTTTGCTAGGAGATTTGTCCCCAAATTTTCAGAAATGGTGAGACCATTACAAAATTTAACAAAAAGGGATGTACAATACCATTGGGGAACCTTAGAAAGTCAGGCTTTTGAATCAATAAAAAAGGATATAGTAGACACTCATTCTTTAATGAGCCCTAAATTTTCACAAGACTTCACCCTCTACACATTTGCCTCTGATCGGTCTTACGCTATTGTCCTAACCCAAAAGAATGCTGAAAATAACGAAGTCTCAATTGCCTTTATGAGCTCAGCCTTCAAGGGAGAAGAACTTAATTACCCAGCAGTAGATCAACAAGATTATGTTGTTTTTAAAGTGGTAAAACACTTTCGATCTTATCTACTCAAATCTAGGAAAAAAATCATTGTCCCTTACCCTGCTGTCAAAACTTTGCTAGTATAGAAAGAACTAGGTGAAAAAAGGGCAAATTGGGTCACATCCTTACAAGAATATGACATAGAAATCACCCCAGCACAAATTGTTAGGGGACAATGTTTATGTAAGTTAGTTTCTGATTCATCTATAGAACAACAAAATGAAACTGATATGTTAAATCCAGATCAACACCATCAAAAAAAAATCTGCTATGCACAAAACCTTGTTAGTCCCTGGTACGACGACATCAAATTTTGTCTTATACATGGATCAACTCCCTATCACCTTGATCCCAAAAAAAGGAGAGCACTAAGATTAAAATCTTCTTCTTTTGAGTTGATTAACAATATTTTGTTTCGCCAAAATTTCAATGGAATACTCATGCGCTGCCTTGAAAAAGATGAAGCAGAAAAAGTCTTATTGGAGTTACATGCAGGGGAAGCTGGTGGGAATTTTGGTGGAGACACCAACACCCAAAAGGTATTAAGAGCAGGTTATTACTGGCCTACCCTTTTCAAAGATTCTCATGCCTTATGCCACAAGTGTGTAATTTTTCAAAAGGCATCTGGATGGATACAAAAACCAACATTCCCACTACAACCAGTTTCGGTAGACTCCCCTTTTCAGCAGTGGGGCCTGGATATTATAGGTCCAATCAATCTGGCATCCTCACAGCAGCATAAATACATCATAACAACCACATATTATTTCACCAGGTGGTCCGAGGCTGCCCCATTAAAAGATGTAAACACCAACCAGGTAATATCCTTCCTGAATTCAAATATTAACACTCGTTTCGATATTTCTAAATGCATAGTATTTGACAATGCTTCCTATTTTTCATCTCTTGAAATGAGTGATTTCACTCTAGAAAAAGAAATAAAATTAAAGTACTCTACCAGCTATTAACCCCAAGGTAATGGTTTGGAGAAATCAACTAATAAAAACCTGATCAAAATTATCAAGAGAACGGTCTCCAAAAACCATAAAAACTGTCATAACGCACTATTGAATGCAATCTGGGATAACAGGGTAACTCCTAAAATTGTTGTTGGTAATTCTCCCTTTTTTTCTCATTTATGGCAGGGAAGTGATTCTTCCACCGCATGTCCTTCTTCCATCTCTGCAGTTATCACAGAAGGTGCAAAAAGAAGACTATCCTCCCTTGGAGAGTCGGATTAACGCTTTGCTAAAGTTAGAGGAAGTAAGGGCTCAAGCAAAATGAAAATTGGATCAACATCAACTCATTGTTAAAAACTGGTTTGATTCCAATTTTGCCTCTGACAGAAATTTTGAGGTAGGCAACCTTGTCCTTAAGTGGGACAAACCTCATGAGGGAAAATGAGAGCATACTAAGTTTCAAAACTTGTGGTTGGGACCATTTTTAATTGTTGAGAAACTGGGTCCCAGTTTCTTTCGCCTACAGAATTTAGAGGGACAGCGAGACACCTTCCCGGTGAACGACCAAGCTCTCAAAAAGTACTTCACCTGATGACGCTCCCATACACCCTTTTGTAAATATTTTCTATTTTGTTTTACTTGCTGTTTGTTTTTCTTTTCTAGTTTGTTTTGGTTTTCATTTCTACTTATCGGTCTTTATCTTGAAACACACATACCTGCACCATGGTTTAGCTCAGACAAAGAAAACATAAAACTTCCCCTCGAAAATAACTGCTAAAATTTGTCAGAACATCAATTGTTGTATTTCTCTGAATTTGTAGCCTTGTTAAAGATGACTTTTTGTTTGAAAAGTGTTTTCTCGGTTTCAATCTGCAATTGAAAGTATTCACGACCATCTATAAGAATATTTTTACGTTGTCCCTGTTCTTTAAGAGAGAAACTCAACGATGTCTCCCTATTCTTGAATGTTGGTTTTATTAATGAACTATTTGTGGATCTTGATGAACGACAACACCAAATTTTTTGAGGTCTGTGACATAAAGACTGGAATTTTCAGCGTCACTCCGCTCTATTGAATATTTTAAAACAACTATAATATGAATAAACTCTCAGAGAGCTGTGGGAAGTGTTTGTAAACCCGCTAGGACACTGAACGGGTCTGCTGGTAGCGAGTAAATGCATGCATGACGCCAAGATAACTTCATCGGGGTACTAAACAGGCCCGCTGGTAGTGAAGAAATGTCAGGTTAAAGAAAATTCTCAGATATGGATTTAGTTTTGGCCTTAAACGTCCTCCGTTATGATCTAAAATTTCTTAACAAGATACAAACATTAGAGTGGGTTAATTGACATCCCTATCAAGGCTATGGATGCCTGCTGGCAGCAATGACACTGTCAACAATATTGGATATTTTAACTTAACATCGTGGCTTTCTTTTGCCAAAGTTTGTCACCAGTTTTTGTTTCTTTAAAAATAAAAGTTATTTGAAACTAGACTGCGTTATGATTATTTGAGATGTTCAAATGGATTTTCGGTTGTTCTTTGATTTGAAGTTTTTCAGTTTTTTCTAACCTAAACTCATTCGTGTAATAGAGATAACTATTTCTCCCATCATGTCGCCATTGTTGGTAGCAATAATATAATTGTTATTTTTACAAAATTACCTATGCAAGCTGCCTACACAGGGTCGATGAAATTTTATTACTTTTCATGAGAAGTCTCCTAAACGATAGTTCTAAATCGTCACTTTTTACTTATAGTCTATTCATGCTACGTTTTCATGACTGAAAGCATGAAAAATTGCGACTGTAATTACCTTTTTGTTTTAAAGTTTCATTGAAAGAAAATGATTTATTTAATTTGTTATGGAGTTTTGATTCCTTGCCATGAAGATATTACTCCTTTTGTTTTTGACCCTTTCAATTCTAAGCATGCCTAAGAGATTGATAGTTTTAACAAAATACCCCCACCATTTGATATTTGATTTTTTTATAGGTTTTGGTTTGATCTTTGATCACATTTCTTTCACAAAACTTTTGATTATTCGATTTTTTATTTGCCCAACGTTGTAATCAAATCATGATGCACGCACTTATGTTTATTTTGAGTACTTTGGTCCTAGCTCGTACTCGATACCAAGGTGGCATACAATGTACAGATTGCCATTACTTCTTAGGATGGTCTCGGGTTTCACAAACCTCTTCACACGCATTTTGATTAAATGCCTTGCCCATCATTTCAGTCATTACAACATGTATTGTTAGGCTCAGGGGTATGGATCTGTTTCAATTTTGCAAACCCTACCTGTATGTTGTGCTTTAAACACCCTCCCGTCCAGTATGGCCCCTGTAGTAAAGATTGAACCAAACGGTGTCCAAACCCTGCTCTCATACGTTAATGCTAGGGAGGATTTGGAAATAAATGGTTGGCATGTGTTCATCAGGAAGTTTCAGGGTTTTAACCTTCGGCTTGCTTAAGAATTTGCCTTATCCTTTGACAGTTGTTGGGAGAAAGTTAGTGATGTGCAACTGGAAGAGACCGAGGGGTTCCTGAGTCAAGCCACAGGATTTCCAGTGGTTGGTCATAAATGGTTTAAAAACTCGAAAGTGGAGGAATTCTCATGGACCCTGCTCTTCACATCACGAAAAATAACCAGCTGCGACAGAGGTATGACAATTTCATTTCTGAAGGCTCGGTGGCATGATTTACTAGCTGTGGGGAAATAATTTGTTACATGTGAGGGGAAATTCAGACTTGTTTTTCTATTCATTTACACCTACTTATGAGTTTTATATGTTTCCCCTTGAACATGCCATACTACTTACTCAAAAGTCTATATAAAATGGGGAAAAGATTTAAGAAACAGAGGTCGGACTCAAGTCTTTTTCATCATGGCCTGATTAAAATCATCCTCATACATCAGTTAGAGTCGCAAAATGACTGTTGGGAGTTGTTTATTACATGAAATGGTTTTGGTAACCCTGAATTGGGAGAAGTAGATATGCTAGTCATTGAGGAAACCCTTGTCAACCCGACGACCTCTCTTCCACCTCCCCAGGCTTGTGATTTTTCCCCTAACAACGAACCTTCGATTTACCCTAAGTTCATTCAACATGACAGTCAATCGGTTACAAAAGATTGTATTAAAATTGTAAAGAAACCTACATGAAAGAAGTTAAAAGGTAATGTTGATGTCAGTTTCAAAAACAAAAGAGTTGGTCGGTTAATTTCTCGAAGTCTTCGAAATAAAACAAACTCCCGTGCATACTCGATGAGCTTGTTTGAATTTAACAAAAGATCAAACTCTAAAATTGAAAAGTTCCTTGTGGAAGAAGACCCTGTGTCATTTGAGTTGTACCTTGACCAACCCTATAACTTTGTCGATAATTTGCCTCCTTGTTTGAGAGACAACCCAGAGTTTCTTGGTGTCTATCTCTGCAATAAATCTGCTATTCGTATGGAGGGTTCCCTGATCCATAATCTTATTCGTTCTGATGCAAATGCCTCATAGTCACAATGCGATATCTGCCTATCATGGATCGACATATACTATACTAATGTCTCGTTTCTACAGTCATGAGTCAAGTTTTTAAAACACCAAGTTGATGTTTTAACAAAGGAGAACAACAGGATTGAATCTATCATCCAAGCGAAAGAGAAGCGCTTGAAAACCACAGGTCATGTAATTTTTAAGAACATTGAAGAAGCTACAACTATTGTTAACTCCAAAGTTTCATGATACGATTTGATTTTATGATTAGAGGTATGATTTTGTTTTATATAGCATGATTATTGTCATTCTTAAGTTAGGTTATTTGATTTGATTGAATAAACCATTATTATTATTGGATTAGCCTGTTTAATTTATTCAATAAAATGAGATTTCGTTTGCTATTATAACTAGCTACAAAATCGCAAGATTCTGTAGCCAGTTAAGAAAATTCAAATTATATTAATTGATAACAAAAAACATATCTAAAATCTTCCTATTTTCTTTTGCTTTCAGGATAATTCAAGAGCCCATGATTTCAAAGATGATATGGGGCACTTTTAAGATCTCCCAGTCATATCTATTTTCTATTTTTGAATAAACATAATTAGACTGTTGTTAGTTTTTGGATATCTAGTAAGATCAGGGAGGTTGCATCCCCCTTTATTGTTGGAACAAATTTGATCTCATGAACATGAAACAATTATGTTTCCTGAGACCTATATAAACTTACCATTTTGTAAACATTGCATCATCTCGGCTTGGGGAAAGAGTATGGGCATTTTATCACAGACTTGAATGGAACAGAATGCACGTTACAACTTTAGCTTTTCTATATGATAATTTGATTCAAGTTATGTTTATTTCAATTTGATAACAGATGGTGATTTCTTTAGTCGTCATGATTCATTACAAGTTGATATGATTAATTTTTATATGTTGTCCATATGTTATGTTTTAGATACAATACACAGTGATCATCTATCCAATTTAAATTAGGAGATTTATCTCTAATTTCTTTTGAATATTTACATGCAAGTTCTTACAAGAAGATTTATCTCATCATAGTTACTTGCAAAACATAAAAATCACTGTGACTGTGTCCATTATATGTTTTGTTATCATAATTCAATTTTCATCACATTCATTTCGCATTTGTTTCGGAACAATCATAAGATCTGTTGCAAGTTTTACTTCTCGGATAAGGTGGTTGGATATGCCCTATTGAACAGACATTGGATGTGTTAATAGGTTAGTCTGCTATTTTATTTCGTTTGTTTGTTTATTTTAGAAGTTTTATATATTTGGTACGATTTCCATTACCTATAATTTTTTGTTCGATTAAGTAAGTTTAATATTTGATTTCATGAATGTATACATCCAAGAAAACAAACCTAAAAATTAAATAGTATTTTCACTTTCTTTATTACTGTTGTTAAAGTGAACCAATTTACATTTGATTTTATGAGTTTAGATTAAAACTCGTGTTTTGTACAGTTTGTATATAGAATTATTAAACATATATCATTTAAATAAATTGTACATATACATATCTAAATGTACATATAGATTTTAGTGATTGTTATTTATTAAGTATTGTATTTTCTTTAATTATTTTTTGCTTTCTTTAGAACTTAGATCGGCCAATGGAGCCACTAAACACGTCGGAGTGAATTAATCCAAACGGATTGGATTAATTAGACAACCCTGGACCGGATTCACTCCTCCAGTTGACGAGTGTTCAATTTCGCCCGTCAACAGGACATAAATCAAATATCATGAAAATGTACTATATCTTAATTAATGTTGGAATTTGGGCAGTTCAAAGAGTTAGAAATTTTGCATCTTATTCATGTTTTTGGTGCTTAGATATCTTTTAAAATTTCAGATCAGTTTTAATCATGGGAAAGAAACAAATATCATTAATATGTAAGTTTTGTGCTCCATGACGAATCCAATACTCTTATGGGCGTTGTTCACAACTACATTTTTTCTTCTTTTTGTTATTTAAAGTATTTGTGAGTTTCTATTTGAATCAATTGCATTTTTTTATATGTTTACCTTTCAGAATGTCCAATAGTGCTTATCTCTTCTTCTTTTGGCAAGACCGATGCTCAAAACGCTAGAATTTGTCTAAAACCTTATGCCTCAAAACCCTAGAATTTGTCTAAAACCTTAGGCCTCAATTGTAGATAGATGAATTTTTTTTGGCAAAAGCTAAGAAAAATTCATGTCTTCAGAAGTGGAGGGGAGTATCAAGAATCTCTAGATCGAGTGAGTGAAGGAGTATAAGATTGGCGTTGTTTTGGGACCATTAGGACCTTTGCGGATGGATCCATGGTGGAAATTCCTAATGCATATGCACTATGTGATAACTCTCACTAATACATGCATGATGGAAAATATTAGTTGTTTGAGTTGTACTACAAAAAAACAAATGTGTATGTGCATTATTGGCATGTGTGAAAAGATAAGGATTAGGATGCTCATCGTTAAGATATGATAGTGAATCTATAGATTTTCTATGTATATGTAAATTATAAAGGGACAAAATCTATGCAAACCAATATTTCGAGATCATGGAGGAGTTATTGGATATATTGGTGTGGACACAAATAAGAGTGGTAATTATATATTAGATCCATTGTGTTGACTATTCTGAATTTTCTTGCAAGGAGTGTATATTTGCTAGGATTGACCATGATCTATTTCTCAATAAGTTGTAGATCAATTGTAGAATGGTGTAACCTATAAATGTTATTACTTTGCAAGAATGATATTTAGATTCTACTCATGCCCTTGTATACTCTATAGGACTTGATCAAATTTAGGTTTATTCCATTGGCTCTACAATAAAGATTAAAAAAATTCTTCAAAGATTCTGCCTCCCTAAGTGAACCAAAACTAAAGAGGTGGATATTGTTGACATAAAGGATATGGATTAAGGACAAACAATCTGTTAATTAAAACAACAAAGGATGAGAAGGGTAGGCACCCTTCATTCTAGTTCTTGAATGGATAGTTAAAGCCCGTGTAATTCAATATAAGCCTTAAATACAACCAGATTACTCTACCATAAGAATTTTGGCTGACTAATCTTAATTACAATTGTCCTTTTTATGTCAATACAATACAAGACTTTTTTTTCTACCCCGATAGAACTACTCTCATATTTTCAAGTTCACATAATTTTGAGGTTATTTCTTCCATTTGGCTTGGGAATTTTCCAAATTGTATTTTTGTATTGTTTCCCTTCGGAATGATTTTGAAAGAATGTGTGTTCATCACCTCTAGATAGTCATACTGCTCTGCTCTGCTCTTCTGTATTGTTTCCCATGTACACAATGAAAGTATGATTTTGTAGCTTTCTAGTCTGGGCTTATTCCTCTGTGAATGGCATATTGTTTTTTAAAAAAAAAACCCCAACATTAGTCGCTCTAGCGACTAACATGTTCATCGCTTGTATTTCCATTTGGTCACAAAGTATGTAACTTGGTCACTCTAGCGACTACCTATTCATCCTTCGTTTGACCTTTTTAGCTTCGGGTTTGGTTGCTCTAGTGACTAATCTTCATCGTTAGAATGACTCAAAGTGGTTTACTGACTAAGTTTCCCAGGGTTTTCTTGGTCGCTCTTGCGACTAATATTATTCGTTAGACTGACTAACATTCATCGCTAGCCAACTAATTATGGTCGCTAGAGTGACCAAGGTTATGCTTTCCTTAGAGATGCTAGCAAGGCTTGTGGCTAATGTTAGTCACTAGACCGACTAATGTTGGTCGTTTGATCGACGAATGCTAACTTTTCCCTATTGTGAATAGGCTTTGTTTCCCGGTTGCTAGACCAACGAAGATCCATGTGTAGTCGCTAGACTAACAAATTGATTCTGATGAAAAAAACAAATCATCTTGGCCACAACAACGACCCTATTTCGATGAAACTTTGTCTCTACTTCGTCGCAAAAACGTTCAAATTTAATAGTGCATGGAGTGGTAAACATGTTATTTTCTTTGTCATCTTCATGAAACACAATTTGATTGTAACCTGAAAATTTGTGAATAATAGACATTTTGTTAGCCCCGACCACTTTTTCCAGAACGTGATCCATTTTAGGGAGTGGATAATTGTCTTTAAGGGATGATCTATTTAGATTCTTGAAATCCACACAGAGTCTGATTTCACCATTCTTTTTCCTGAGTGGAACTAAGTTAGCTACCCACTCGGAATACCTGAGCGGAACAATAATATTTGCATTAAAGATATTTGTTACCTCTCTTTCTATCATAGGCAGGAGTATAGGATTTATTTGCTTGAGTTTCTTCCTCAAAGGTTTGATGCCCTGTTTTAAATGGATTTTATGTTCGATGAAAATGGTATCATAAGTTCTCAATTCGTCGTAAGACCAAGCGAACACATCCTTGTATTTTTTGAGTAACTTGACATATTCACTTTTCATTTCATGTGGAAGGTATTTAGATATTTTGACCAGTTTAGGAGTTTCCTTAGTGCCTATATTACAATCCTCAACCTCTTCAGGCTGAGGTTGCAAGGTATAATTTAGGGGTATATCATCATGATCAAATAATATTTCTAAATGAATCATACCCTTTGGGATCTGATTTGTTTTTAGCACCAACATGTAGTGATTATCTTGGAACTCTTGAGGATCTTCACCTTCCTGCATTATCCAAGTAGGGTCATTCTGATTTTCATGGTCGATGCGCATTTCAAAAAATTCATCAACCCTTTCTAAAGATTGCTTGATCTACTCATCGTCTTCAAAGACCTACCAATGATGAAAATTATTTGGTATTGAAGGCCTGTGCCTCATTTCTATGTGATACTTTAGCTTCAGGATGGTAGGTGGCATAAAAGTAGCAACCTCTTTCGCTAGAGAATCAACTTGTTGGTTTTGTATCCTGGGAATATGATGAATATTAAATGATGAGAAAAAAATTTCTATCAAATCCCCGACACAGTTTTTGTACGACCTTAGCCTTGCATGTTTGGCTTGATATTGTTTCCTTATCTGTTTTACAATTAGTTATGTGTCACTATAGACTATTAAATTTTCATTTTTCAACTTCCTGGAAGCTTCTAATCCTAATACTAGAGCTTCATACTCACATAAATTATTTGTATAATTAGTGTCCCACTACAATCTATATGAGAAAGGAATAATGAATTCATCTCTGGGTGCCACAAAAAACACTCTGTCTCCTTCTCCTTCCTAGGACGAAGCACCATAAATTTTTTTTTTCCAAACTCCTACACTGTTTACATTTTTGTTTCTTTTTTCTATTTTTTGTTTTTTGTTTTCTTCTTCTATAAAAATTTATTATGTACAAATATATTTTGTACATTCATCGAAGACATCATCAATTGATAATATACAGTTTCCTAAATCTTGATTGGTGACATATACAGGGTAACTATTTGGGTTCTTCGGGTCACTTATAGTATATGCTAGCCTTGTCTCTCTATATAGATGGGTGAACTGTCCACTGAATACCAAGATCGTAGCATACGCCATATCCAGTTGAAGTGGTCCTCCAAGTTTAGCACCCCAAGAGTGAGATAAAAACATGCCATACTTTGCATGGACATCATAAACGATTACATCCATAAGAATACTCTTTACAGGAATCTGTGCAAGATTAACTACCAAATATTTAATCATAGCAAAACATTTAACTTTTCTTGAATCAAAAGAATATAGATCTCGGTATGGTCTAGTAATATCGAGACCCAACTTTTCCATAATAACTTTGGGCATTAAGTTGTGGGAAACTCTAGAATCCAACATACAGTTATGGAGTAGGTGATCATGCATAGTCAACATAATATAAAAAGGAGCGACAAAATATTTGGCATTTTCAATATGCAGACCAAACATTATAGTAGGTCTATCATCTTCTAAATTAATATCATCCGCATGACTTTCAGCATCTGAAAAATTTATCATCTTGGCAATTTTCTTTCTATATATTGGATTTTTCGCCAATTCAACCAGAGGTACATGAATTTTGATTTTATTAATTTCATTTTCTAGATTGAAAATTCCAATTGTCTTTTTAGCGTCTTTGGTTGGGATATATGTTTCTCTTCTTTTTGGCCTATTAGTCTGCATTGCTTTTGTTTCGGCTGTGCTTTTTTTGGCATCTTGCGCTTCAACTGTTTTTGTTTTGGCAGCTTGTGCTTCAGTGGATGGTTGAGCTGCCTCATTCGTTTTACTTCTCGACAAGATATTATTTGGTGGAGAAGTTGTATAATTTTTATCTCTAGTCCTTAAATTATATTTCTGTTGGAGCTCATCCATTATAGAGTCGGCGATTCCTTGATAATCAAATTCTCCCAGATTATTTATACTTTCCTCATTTCCAAATAGGGGTTCTTGGTCTAAATATATTTCATAATCCTCTTTCATTAGGTGAGTTTCTCGGTCATAATCACTGAGATTGTTTATATCTTCATCTAACCCCTCATAGTCTTGCATATCATCACTTTGCATGAAGTTTTCTGTTTTAAAAGGGGTTTTGATCTTTTGGTCTTTGTTACACATTATTTTCGTCATCACTATGACCATTAATGATATAAACCTATCTGTAGTCTTCAGAGGGGTCAGTGGCCTAATTTCTTGAAGAAGGAAGGGAGATTGGAGCTTTTTGGATTGGGCTAAGTTGGATTTGGATTGGAATTATTAGCTTGGCTAGAGTGGTTTTGAATTTTTGCTTTGTCAAGAAAGATTGTGAATACTATCAGATCTGTGCTCTCAGAATTATTGGAGTGAAAGTGTGTGGGGAACGAAGGACAGTTGGAAGGGACCTTACGACATCAAGGCCATGGTTGTAATATCTCTTTCACATTTAATATGATACAATAATATTATTCTTTCTTATAAATCTTGTTGTGTTTTATTGTATGATTCCTTGATCACATACATAAGTTTATATTGAGATTATGCTATTACTATCACTTTGGTTGGTTGTGTTCTTTTGCAGGATCATCATTGTATGAGCGTTGGAACGGAGCTAGGATGGCGATGGCGAGAGGAAGAGAAATTTAAATGGTATGTCACTCATCCCTCTTTAGTTAGTAAATTCAATATCTAAAACTTAAGGAAAGCGTCATGTTCTGGTGTGTTTTGTTCTAGATCTAGGTGGATCTAGGGATATCAGTTAGTGTCCGCACCTATCGATTAGTCCAATAACAAAATTGGTGACTCCACTGGGGAACATATTGTTTCCTAGTTAGTCTAGTTTCCCTTGCTTTGATTGCTTGTTTTCTGGTCTCTGAGTCTGTGGGAGATCCATCCAGACTCTCTGGATCTAAAAGTTCACTCAAATTTAGTCCTTTTTCAAATTGTTGCTTGTTTACAGGTGTTCTCGCACTGTACCCTTTAGTGGCCTACAAGAAACACCTGAGTTCGCACCCTGGTGTTAAGTCCAGTGCGAACCCCTCACAGTCAACCTTTGTTTAGCCTACGAGAATCTTTGATTCTCACATTGTAATACAATGCCAGCCTGCGAAATTGTTTGTAAATTTTTTTGGATTGGGTCTTGTCATTTTTTGATGCCCAGTTTTGCTTTGAACAACTGGATTGAACTTTTGGAGCCTATATTGATCTGTTTACAGTCTTCTTGACATTCTTTGAGTTCCTTTTAGCCATCTTTTCTTTGTTTGGTTTTGAAGGATTAGTCTTTTGCTTTGAGTGTCTTTCAATTACAAAGCATGTGTTTTCTTTAGAATTGTTTATGGAAAGATCATATTTCTTCTTAATAGTTCGCTTTAAAAGAGAACTTTTAGTTTGGGTTTCTTTGTTTTAAGAAAGTTCATTATTGCTTTTAGTGAAATTTTTGAAACAAAATGATTTAATTTCTTGCTTTATATTAGATTGGGGGCATCCTTGCATTTGAAGTAGTGAAATTGCATGATTATTGGCATTTTTTGATCTTAAATTATGAAAAAATTAAAGCAAGAAATTATGGGGGGGGCATGAATCGTGCATTGGTGTTCAGTACCTTTTTCTCATTTCTTGAGAATCTTGATATTGATGAGTTTAATATATTTTGGGACATCATGCATATGGGAATGATAAATGTTTTCTCCTTCTCGTAGCATAGCTTTCATCGAAATGAAAAGATTGCATCTTCATCTCTTTGCATAACTTTCGAGTTGGTAGAAACACCATATTGTCCACGTCATTTTCCTTTTGAGTAACAACAGCCATAAAATAAAGCACTTATAAAAATTGATTAGACACTTTTATCTTTTTTGGTAGCAAACCTACATTAGATTAGTTGTAGGTCTTTGGAATAGGTGTGAAAGATAACTTTCCAAAGTTGCGAACAAACATAGAATCTTGAGTTAGGGAGCGGTTAAATCCACTTATTACATTTTGTCCTGGGAAGCCCTTCTAACATAAGGGTCAATCACGAGGTTGCATTGAGACTAGCAGAGTTACTCACCCTACTTTGTTGGTCTTGGTGTAGAGATTACGTCTATTATGGGGGTCACTTGAGAGGTATACCCACAATGATGAGTGGAATCCTTTTAAGTTGATTTCGGGCTAGATACCCTTCCCTTGCACGTGGATCCGAATGTCGACTATTTCCCCAGGCATCACTGTAGTGATTGGTAACCTTAGTGGCCTATCTCTCTAGGTTCTTTACACGAGGTGACTGTGGAGGAGAAAGTCTTCACGGTACTTGGAATCGACGTTGGCCAAACTCACTCGGGCTCCTTGGAGGGTATACCCACGATTATGTGTGGGAGCTTGCACCAAGGTGTAAGTCCCTTAAGAAGGTCATCAACGTAACTTTTCCACCCTCTCTATCTCAGCCCCTTCTTACATTGTTCCCGCGGCGTTGGATTTCATCACCAACTAGTGTGCTCATTGTAAGAAGGTTTTGTTTGTTTGCTTGCTTCCTAGATTTTTAGCGTGTGCTATTTGTTTTCCCTAGCAGACTCTAGGTTGGATTTATTTAATGGCGTCAGTTCCTGGAATGACCAATGAAGGAACCCCTACTCGAGGGGAACCTTTTGTTTTTATTTCTTATGGAAACATTGGTCCTCCTCACATCGCTACTTTGAGCCTTCCAGGTCTCACTATTGGATTACCGGTATGGTTGTTTTCTACTGAGGTAATATCGAATGCAGTTAGTGCTTGAATCACAAGCACTTCCCCCCAAGAGCATCAACCTCATGTTGATCCTTCACCTTCTTCACTTGCAATGTCACCTTCCATTTCATCTTCTTCGTCAGGTGAAAGTTCTGAAGCTAGTAACCTGGTGAATAAGAAGAAGAAGAAAAGAAAGATTAAGAAGAAGAAAGATAAGCCAGGGTCAAAACCTCCAACCACTGTCAAACATGTTAGAAAACAACCAGCTACTGTTAATCGTGCTGGGAGTTTTGATGATTTCAAGATTACCCAAACAATCCGTAAGACCAAGTACCCTTGCAGGATTTGTAAGGGTAGCCATCTTCTTAAGGATTGCCCTGGTCTATCCAAGGTTATAGAAGCATGGTCTATACACCCTGACCAACCTAGGTCATCAGCATCTGAACAACATACTGATGACCCCCCGTCAACCAGTCATGATACAGTTTTTTAAGAAGAAAAGTAGAGTCAAGTTCCCGTGTATGTTATGCAAAGGGATTCATCTCACTCACCTTTGTCCTTGTATGGATGAAGCCTCGAAATTACTAGAAGACATGACTGTTTCACAACCTCAACTTCCAGCTACTTATCGTAATATTTCTCTCAACCCCCCTATAGTTGATGGAATGATCACTCTAGTCCCTTCACCGGTCAATCTGGTTGATCATGTCGTCAATCTAGTCACGTCCTTAGTTGAACTAGTTGACAAAGTGGTTGATATGATACCATCCTCGGTCAATCCCACTCTCCCCTCAGAGAGTAAAACTAAAGCGGTCGATCCGATCACATCCTTGGTTGATGCCACTCTCCCGTTAGAGAGTATCACCCAAGTGGTCGATCTGTTTCCACCTGTTGACCCCATTCTCCCCTTAGAGAATGCAACCCAAGTGGTCAATCCAGTCCTGTCATCGGTCGATCCCACTCCTCTTTTGATGAGTGCTAAAGTAACTGATCCAATCCCTTCATTGGTCAATCCCACTCTTCCTCTAAAGATTGCTTGTGTGGTTGATTCAATCCCATCATCGGTCGATCCTACTCTCCCGCTCGAGAGTAAACCCGATACTGCCCATGTTTTTCTCATTGATATAGAATCTGCCATGCCGAGGGGTATTCCTCCTTCTCCCATAGGACCCCCTCCAAGTAATGATGCCATCCGTTTTGATTGGGGTGTGCTAACTGGACCTCATATTCCTCTTACATTCCTTTCCAGATTATAGTACAAATTTGTGGTTGGGACGTTCCTCAAACATTGATAGATGAAGGTTCGTCTATTAGTATTTTTTCCTCTTTTGCTTGGCAAGATTTGGGTTGTCCTCCACTTGCGATGGTTACACAGAATCTGTTAGCTTTTAACAGAAGAACTATTCAACCTTTAGGGACCCTTCCTCAGTTTCCTGTAACTTTGGGAGGGAAAAATGTCTTTATTGACGTTATGGTAGTCCAAGACCCCTTGGATTTCTCTTTACTCCTTGAGCGAGATTATGTATATTCCATGAAAGCTATTGTGTCTACTCTTTTTTGTGTGATATATTTCCCTCATGATGGATGGGTTGTGACTGTTGATCAACTTTCATTCATTGACCTTGCCTGGATTGCCTCCCTGAATGGTTCTTATATGCAGATGGTATTGCCCCCACCACAGGTCAATTATGTGGCGTTGTCGCCCATGGCTTCAACTTCTGATGACTTAGATCTAGTAGTTGACATGGTGATCTCTTTGATAGGGTTGTTAGAGCCTGATCTCTTTACTCCTGTCGTGACCTTCGACATGGTGTCCTTCCAGAGTGTGTTTCTTCCATCAAATGAAGACCTCTTGGAAGCCATGACCGAGTTTTTTCCCTTGACATGGTCTCCGTCCGGATCATTGTCCTCTTGGAATCCATGATCAAGAAGACTATGAGGATAGTTTTTTCATCTCTGTAGAAACCTCGTTAAAAAATGAAATAAAGGTTCCAAGGATAGTTTTTGCGTCTCTGAGGAAACCTCGTTAAAAAATGAAACAAAGGTATATGAGCATGATTTTTTGATTTCAAGCTCGTTAAAACATGAAACTAGACTTGAGCATGGTTTTCTGATTTCAAGCTCGCTAAAAAAATGAAACCACTTATGAGGATAGTTTTTTCATCTCTGTGGAAACCTCATTAAAAAATGAAATAGAGGTTACAAGCATAGTTCTTGTTTCTATGCCAAGCTCATTAAAAAATGAAATAGTTTTTCCCCCTCTCTGTTTGAGTCAAGTCCTTCATCTAGTATTTGAAGCTTCATTTCCTCCACCTTTGTCATTGGATGAAATGAAGATTGGGGGGTATTTTCCTCAGCCTCTAGACTTCATGCTGAAGTTGAGTCGCTAGCTTCTTAAACTGGGAGCTAATTACCAACCATCCCCGTGTTCTGTGTTGAGAAGTCCAAGCATAGTTTTATATGGTTCAAGCTTGTGTAAAAATGAAACCACTTAACTCAAGCATAGTTTCCTCTGGTTCAAGCTTGTGTAAAAATGAAACCAGGTTCAAGCATAGTTTTGTTTAGATTTTAAGCTTGTGTAAAAATTAAAATCTATTCCAAGCATAGTTTTGTTTTGTTTTAAAGCTTGTGTAAATATGAAAACACTCCCAAGCTTAGTCTTTATTCTTTCTCATGCTCGTAAATACATGAGAATAAGTTACTGAGCTTAGTCTTTGTTCTTTCTCATGCTCGTAAATACAGGAGAATAAGTTACCGAGGTTAGTCTTTGTTCTTTCTCGTGCTCGTAAATCAATGAGAATGTAACCGAGTATAATTTTATCACTTTTTTGGACTCGCAAAGGTTACACGAAAAAGGAACCAACTAGAGTTCCCTTTAAGCTCTTTTCAGACTCTCTAAACTTGAAAAGATTGTCGAGCGACCTTGTTCTTTTCATGCTCATTAAAGTATTTGAAGAAAGCATCTGTTGAGTGATAGTTTATCTCTTTTTCGGTCTCATCAGACTACTTTACGAAAAAGGAACTGAGAGAGTTCTCTTTAAGTGTTTTTCAGACTCTCAAAACATGAAAACCCCCCGAGTTTTCTATCCTTGGACTCGTTAAATAAACATCGAAAGAAACACAATGGGACTGAACCACTCCTTCCTAGGGTTCATTAAGCATACTCTGAAGGATGAGCTTAAATTGACAAGCATATGTTATCCTCCTCAAGCTTGCATAAAAATAAAGAGGTACTTGCCAGAAATGGTGGGGGAAAAATTGGGAAAGAAATGTGTCTAAACCTGTATTTCATGGAAAAGCCACTTTTGAACACGACACCCTTTCACTCGCTTTGTGCCTAGGTTGGAAAATCCACTTGTCTCCTGATCATACTCCTTTATAAGATTACAAATCGGTCTGCGATCCCTGTTGTTGAGTCAGTGTTTCCAAGACAGTTGTCGTGTCATCAATATGTTCAAAGAGAAGTTAAACCTGGAAAGCCTTTTATTGCGTTGCCCATTTCTGCAGTCCTTAAAGCCTTCTATTATGTCGACCATCCCTGAGTCAGTCCGGAATCACTTGTTACTCTGACCTACATCAAATCTTGTTACTTGTTTCGTGTCATTGATGGGGGATACATTAAGGCTCTCATGTGATGAGTCTTTTCCTGTCGACTTCAACTCATTATCTAGGAATTAGACTTAGAAACCAATTAGTACTTTGGAACTTGCATGCCTTAATGGTAGGTTTCCTCGCTTTTGAAAATGGGTTTTCATTATCGCCCCTTGATCGGGAGATTCCACCGAGTGTTCGACTTCAGCTCATTTATTCACATTTGTTGGATTGTACTAATGTACCTTGGGAGTCATTGACATTAATGGTGATTTCCCTTGTTCTTGTTAATGGTATACACTAATGACTGGTAATCAAGTGGTTTCTACGATGTTCGACTTCGACACATGTATTCACATGGTTAGATTTGTACTATAGAGTGGTGGATATGAAGACCCTGGAACTTTTTTGACAAATTTAGGTTGCGTTGGAGTATATTCAGTTTGTACTGTTGCATAGATCCATATTGTATGTCCCGTGGTTATGTTCAAATTTGAGTCTTTAACACATAGATCCACAGTGTATTTTTGGTGGCTATGTTCAGATTTGAGTCATATTGGCATGGATCCACAGTGTATGTTTGGTGGCCATGACCTGTCTTACTTGACATGGATATTCACATGTCAGAATTTATGCTTTGAGTCATTTGTATTCTGAGTATGGGAATGCCTACCTCAGTGATGATATATTATTGTGCTGTATTTCCTTGTTTGTTGACAGGTTTTCGACTCACTGTTCCTTGTTCCCTACACACACTTGACAAAGTATTTCAGCTATCACTCTGTTCTAACTTCATACTTTGGGGGGGTCTATGTTACACATTATTTTCATCATCACTATGACCGTTAATGATGTAAACTTGTCTATAGTCTTTAGAGGGGTCAGTGGCTTGAGTTCTTGAAGAAGGGAGGGATCTTGGATCTTTTTGGATTGGGCTAAGTTGGATTTGTCTTGGAATTATTAGCTTGGCTAGAGTGGTTTTGAGTTTTTCCTTTTTCAAGAAATATTTTGAATACTATCAGATATTTTCTCTCAGAATTCTTGGAGTGAAAGTGTGTGGGGAACGAAGGACAGTTAGAAGGCACCTTACGACATCAAGGCCATGGTTGTAATCTCTCTTTCACATTTAATATGATACAATAATATGATTCTTTCCTATAAAGCTTGTTGTGTTTTATTGTATGATTCCTTGATCACATACATTAGTTTATATTGAGTTTATGATATTACTATCACTTTGGTTGGTTGCGTTATTTTGCAGGATCATCATTGTATGAGCATTGGAATGGAGCTAGGATGGAGATGGCGAGAGGAAGCAACATTTAAACGGTATGTCACTCATCCCTTTTTAGTTAGTAAATTCAATATATAAAACTTAAGGAAAGCGTCATGTTCTGGTGTGTTTTGTTCTAGATCTAGGTGGATCTAGGGAGATCAGTTAGTGTCTGCACCTACCGATTAGTCTGATAACAGTGTTTGTTTTTCTCTTATCTCTACTGGATTTGGGGGTTGGGAATCCTTTTGAAATCTCTTCTATAAAAAGGATCAGGCTTATCTTGGTCTAGTTCCATTATAGATATTTTGTTTGATAACTCTTTGATTATCTTATCCATGCCATCCAGTTTTTCCTCCAAGGACCTCCTAGATCCATAGGGTCCTGCTTGTTCTCTGAAGTATTTAGTTTCCTTGGTTCATGTCTCAAATTTGGCTTTTATTTTACCCGATGCCATCATGTTCAACCAAATTTCTATGGCATCATCCTACATCTTTGTGAGGGTAACATATCTCCTTTCCCTTAAAGGTATGGCAAAGTCGAGCTCAAAATCCATTGCAAAGGTCACTTTAGTTGTAGGTTGTGAGGGTTTAACATTTGCTGGAATATTATGATAGAGTTTTTTAAACCTATGGGTGAATTCTAGGACTGATTTTGAATTATTTTTCCTCAGAGCCCCAAAATTCGTCAGATAGTACAAGTGATCCTTCTTTTCCCACCACTGTCTTAAAAATGCATTTTCTAACTCATTGTAAGACCTTACGAAACCTACAGGGAGCCCCCAAAACTAGATTCTTACTTGTACTTTGAAAGTTTGCACCAAAATCCTCGAGTAAACATCCTCATGCACAATACTGAGGATATCAGTGAATTGGTCAAAAAAATTTACGTGTTCTGTGGCAGTTAAGTCTCCTTCTCCTGTGAATTTCGGTAAGTTCTTCATATAATTTTTAGGTAAATCATGAAGAATGGGAGGGAGGACCAAAGGAACGTATCTTGCTGCTACCTTGGCAAGAATCCTAGGGGTTGGAGGTGTTACTTGACCACCTCCTCCTCCATCTTCTCACACACCACCTCCTCCATCAACAACCATTGAGAGTCTAGGGGTTGAAATTCGGGAATTATAGAGAGGATTTTCAAAAACTTGTAGTGACCCTTTGGCTACCTCAGGATGAAGCGAAGGAGGTTTTGGAAACTGACCGTTAGGAGAAAGAAAATCAGAAAAGGGGGGAAAAGGGAAATGAGGATTGGGTTGTTCGGACTTACAAGATATATAAACAAGAGAACCAACAGGAGTTGAATCAGGGTATGAGATATAGTCCTTAGAATTTTGGGGAACTGAAATCTTTACTTCGGGGACCATCAAAATATCAATAAAAGTAGGTATCGAAAGGGATCTTTTAACTTTACTAGTAAAGGAGGAATTCGAATCAGTATCAACTTTTATCTCAGGTAAAACCAGCTTGGGTTTTATGGTTTCAGATTCAAGTTTATCAGTTGATGTATCTCCGAAGTGGCTTTATGTGTAACCTTCTTGCGGGATTGACTCTTCAAGTGGAGACTTAGCATTAGTTTGCACAGTTTTGGGTTGGTAAGCCTTACTTGTGGATACAATAGTCTAATTGAGGTATCCCCTTGGTTTTAATATCTTTTTAGGATTAGATACAGGCGTAGTCTATTGATCGTCTGGGTTCTTTCTGGTATTCTTTCTATTGAATGCCAGTTTATCTGTAGTGGAGTCACTAAGTGAAGATACAAAATTATCCTTATTATTGTATTCAATATTTGTTCACTATCAAAGATAGAAACTTACCATGTCATTCTCCCAGGGAAAAATAACTTTGTTTCTCCATCCCCGTCAATGACACCAAAAATATGTTTTTCCTGAGATTACACTTAAGGCTCAAAGGATAATGTCAGTCATCATGAAAATAAAGGAAATTTTTTAAAGGTTCTTTTTCTTCCATTAGTTATATAAGAATTAATACTCAAATGAAATTAATGACATGACAAGACCGAGGTCGTCTTTTATCATCTGAGTCAATTTATAAAATCAAATGATGTGGGATAAACTTATAAAACTATTAATCAAAATGAGGCATCAATACAATATGAATCTTACCTTGTTTATAGTAGAAGAAAATAAAGAATTCACCCTTGAAAGGATATAAGATACATTAAACCATGTAGCTCGTAGGTCTTGTATTTACTTATAGCAAACACAGAGGAAAATTGCATCCTTATCAAACAACCGATAAAATGTGACTACAGTAGTAGTAGTACTAAATTGAAACCACTCACTTATGAAGGAATGACATAAAGAGAAGATAGAAAATGAAATACATGAGAAACACATAACTCAAACTGCACAAAGGTTGGAATCTCAGTTTGCAGTTGTATTAATTCTCACAAAAGGAGAGTTTTCTCTATTACATCTGGAAAGAAGCAACCTTTGTTAAGTATTAAAACTATGTATTTATACAAACATGTTCTCAACCCTAAGCGGTTGGAATTCTCATAATTCAAAAACAATAATATATCAAATTTGATGAGTTTCATTTGCATCTTCTCTGTCTCTTCGCTTGTTGGTGGAGACATTTCTTCCTCTTTTCCTTCAGCTCAGAAACAACTAGCCTCTAATCATGACCTGTGTAAATCGTATGCACGTGTTGTCTCATTTGTTTCTAGATGTGTTGGCTTTCCCTTGTTCGATACACTGAACACACCTGCCTATGAACTATACCACTAATATGGATGGTTCTGTAATATTATTCACCTCGAAAGTATATAGCTTCTTTTCTATATGGCGTAGATTATCCTACATTTTCCTTACTTCTAATGATATAGCCTGTAGCTGTAAACTAGGATTGACTATCCACTTGTTAATCTGGATAATGTCAATTTGTTTCAATTTCTGGATCGTGGCCCGAGATTCTTCCATGCTTGTCTTAGAACTGAGTTGATTTCTTTATATATCAATTTTCCCTTGGGATTCTTAAATACTATCACTTTCAATGTACAATGACTCTTTGTTGAGTGAATAAAATGATTCTTCACAAGCCTTATTCACTTCCCTGGTTAACCTTTTACTTTCAACTATATTGGTCTTTGATGTTTTTAGTATTATATCACGTCGAGTTTGCTACGAAAGAGACTATCTAGAGATCCTAGCTACTTCATCCTTTACTGTTGATAAAATGGCCTCCTGGAATGTAGCTCGAGCTGTAATGACCTCTCTCTCCGTTATGTAAATGTTGTTTAAATAATGGTCTACCACCCGATACTAATTTTGAACAACTCATACTTTAGTAAAAAGTTTTTGTTGGGATGATTCCAGCTTCTCGTGTACTTCCAATGCTTGGGCTTGGAAAATGGCCATATTCATTGTCATGTTCTCAGTCAAGTTAATTTTATCCTATAGTTGTTTGACCAACTCTCCCTATTGAATGGATAGTTCTCTACTTGTTTGTGAATTTTTATTCATTTCATCAAGTCCAATTTTGAGCTGCTGAATTTCCTGTCTATCAGAGGCTCTATAATCTGCTCAAAACCCTTATTCATCTCATTTCTTACACTCTGTTCCATTGTCTTTATTTGGTTTTGAAACTATCTCACCAACAGATGTTTCTTCTTCAGTTGTTCTTTCAGATTCCCAACTGAATACTGATTTGATGTGGCAAAAGATCCCAATGTGCCTACCACTTCCATAACGAATTTCGCCTCCTCTAAGGCCTTTCCATCATATAACACTATGTGCCTCTTGATAGTTTCACCCCCCTTTTGGTGCGTTTCTCTTTTTAATATAGCCCTCCTCTTCTTGCTAAAGAAGAAGTCGGAAGGGGGAATTTCTTCAACCGAAATAGGAGTAATATCTTATATAAATACTATTTCAACATTCAGGCTTCCCCGACTAAACTATAAAGGTGTGACCGATTTGATAGGGATGCCTATATTGGTGGATGGTTGTTTTCCTGATGTATTAGTAGCCGTATTTTCTACTATAGACATCGATGCATCCTGTCCCTTTTTAATCAAAACTTCAGCTTGAGCTTTTGTTTGATCATCAGGTTGATTTGATGATGTAGTATTTTCTTTCTATGTCAAAACCTTTGTTTTCTCCAAATTTTCCTGAATGTCTCATCCACAGGAACTCCTTGTTTCTAACTTATGGGTCGTAACTTCCTGTGTGGCTAGATATGTTTGGAATTCTCCCTATAAGACTTTAGGTAGACTATTTCTTAGGTGTCTCTGAAAATTATAGAACTTGACTAATTTGTCTGGAGCTAGATTCTGGACTGAGCTCAACACTTGTTGTCCCTTGACCAAGTTTTGGAGATCCTTCGTCATGTTTGACCTCTTTTGGGACTTTGCCAAGATGGTCGAATGCAGAGCGCAAGTCAAAGCATAGATCACAGGATCTCGCCCCCTTTTTAAGGAAGTTTTTGGGATGAGGGTTTATGTAACGGGTATGGGATGTCGGCCCATGGGTTTACCCATGTTTAAACCCATTTTGTAATGTATAAATACATAGCTAGGCGATGTAAGAAAGGGAACAGTTTCAGATTCCGACAATGAAAACATTTGTTGGCATAGGGGCAGACCGACGGTTCAATGCTTCAACAATGCACCAACAAAACCCTAACTATCGTCCCTTTCGGCCACACCTGCGAAGTAGATGAAGTCTCACCCGAGGTAGAGGTAGGGGTGGTTCCAAGACTCTAGTGTTTGCAATGTTCGTTGGGACATAGATATGTGATTACAATATTCTAACAAATCACTTAGCAGTTAACATTCATCAGTAATTAACCCATATTTACCTCGTAGATCCAAACCCTTATTACAAAACAATGAAGTATTCTACTAGATATAACACATCCAAGCACATAGCATAAGGAAATGGATCATATCTAGTATCTTATTCACATCATTAGGCAATAATCTATCATATTCATCTAAGCATACAATATTGCACTAAGAATTAATAACATAAATAATACAACAACCATAATGAACAAAGAAACCATAACACATGATATACGTGGTTCACCCCAGTGTGGGGTTACATCCACCAACTCTTCTCTTCTTTATTATCTTTTGTCAATCTTCTACAAGCACAGAGCCCAAAAAATCTACTCCACATAGGACAGGAGATCTGCGCACCTCGCCAGATCCTCCTTCCCTGAGTTAGGTCATAGCACAAAGCCTTCTTACAATCACTTTCACTTATCTCTACAAGTCTTAACATACACTATGCACAAAGCCTTCTTACAATCACTTTCACTTATCTCTACAAGTCTTAACATACACTATGCACAAAGCCTTTGCAATCACATAGATATAACTCTAGCACTTAGCATCTTCTCTTTCCCTTTCTTACATCTTCCATCTATCTATTTATACATTAAAAAATGGGCCTAAACATGGTTAAACCCATGGGCCAACATCCCATACCCGTTACATAAACCCTAATCCCAAAAAATACCCTAAAAAGGGGTTGAGATCCCACAATCTCTGCTTCAACTTGCGCTCTGCCTTCGACCAACCTGTCGAAGTCCAAAAAGAGGTCAAACATGACCAAGGATCTCCAAAACTTGGTCAAGGGACAAAAACACTTCCTGATAAGATATAGCTCTTCAGAATATCTCATTATGTGGGGAATCTTCTTGCTCGTATCTCTTTAGATTGTAAAGAACCATGTGATTTCCCACGATTTTTTGGGGATCATGTTTCTTGAATTCAATATTAACAAGATTAATGTCTTCTATGGATATGGCCTCTACTTTTGAGTGGCTGAAATATAATAGTGAGAAAGTAGCAACCTGCAAAGGAAAGGTGGGCCACACTTTTTTCTATGTTGCCTTTCGTTCTTTACTAATTCCTCCTAGAAAATTTTGATGTGCTATCTCTCGACACACCAATCGATATGGTAGAAACATTGGTAAGGAATGTAGAGGCACGAAACATCCAAAAACCCTTATGTAAGATAAATGTTCTTCAATGTACCAATATGTTATCTTTCCCAGGTTGGCCACCATCTTGTCTGAAATCCTGGGAGGTGGGAAACCATATATAGTGATATGCATCGACACCACCACATAGTTTCATATTTCATAGAAGAAATCTTTTACTTTATCCTCCCACAACTTGGAGTGATAGAAATGTGTTGTTTCAACATTGGCTGGAGTCGATTTCCAACCCATCAAAGGAAATGGGGTCATTAAACAAACGATGTCAATGATGTATGCCAACATGTAAAATAGGGCAGGTTTCCCTTTGGCTTTCAATGACTGATATTCTATGATTTCCCTGACCAAATTGTCTGATAATATTTTGGCCCAATAGAAGGAATACCCCTCTGATATTGTATGCATGATTGGTACCCATGGTAATAATAAATGAGAAAAGTTTTCGTTCCCCAAAAGTATACATAACATCATGGATAAATGCATCATGTGAGGTTCTAATGATGCAACAACATACACACCATGGGTGTCTGCTCTAAAGTTCTCAAGACGTGAGCACCAATCCTTGATCAAGTTAGGCAAGATCTTCCCATATTGCACACATTATTTTTTGTCGAAGTCGCTTAGGAAAGTGGCATTATAAATGTAATTGGGAACTCAGAATAATTTGTACATTACCTGAAAATTCTCTGGTCGGAAAGACCCAACTGCAACTTTTTGTGAATTGCAAATGCTCCTGGTCGAGATGTCAATGTTCTCTAGCACCCAACCAATCATATCATTATAAGGCATGAGCCTTGGCCACGTAGCTATTTTATGCTGATTTGATTGAGAAACATATTTGTATCCATAGCTTGTATTTCCGTCGCCTCGTCGCCGAAATCATCTAGGCAGTTGATCAAGTCGTATTGTAGAATCTCAAATACCCGCGTCCAGGTTTTCACTGTATCTATGGTTCTGGGTGAAGTGTCTAAGAGGACATTTGTTTTTGGGTTTGAGGTTCCACCAAATGCTTTAGCTGTTTTCCATGGAGACATGATATCGTGAGCTCGAAACTCTGTTACCTGTTACAAGAAATGTGCAAACTTCTTATATTGCTAAATATTGCTCTGTGAAAATGCAAATGGAATTCATAATTCAATATCTTTTTCACCTTCAATGCATCAATTTGTGTATACGTTTACGAACAATGTATTCACTTTCCTTCATGAAAGATTTAGGTGGTGGTCCAAGATCTTATTTGAAATCATCGTTGTAGATTGATTATTAATTCCATTAATGGCTGGTGGTTCACGATCGGGATATTTGATGAATAATATTTGAATTTACCCGAACTACGATTTAACAAAAA
The DNA here is from genome assembly GCA_009831015.1 of Picea engelmannii. NCBI lineage: Eukaryota > Viridiplantae > Streptophyta > Pinopsida > Pinales > Pinaceae > Picea > Picea engelmannii. The sequence goes on from ML783767.1 coordinate 54,654, forward strand.
AAAATAAAAATTAACATGAGATAATAGTGTTTATCCCATCAACTAGTCACATTTATCCTTAATTCTTTTTTGGATTTCGACCCTCGGGATATTCGATAATAGCTCAATATATGATTTCCAAAACTCGAAATCATGCAGGGATTAATTATTTTCTAATTGTCTTTAATATTTAATTAACTCTGCTTAACGCTTAAGGCATTTCAAGAGTTCAGGTTTCGTAAACTTAGAATATGATATATGGAAAATGTCGGAACTCCGAAAGAATGAAATTACTATTTGATTTTTAATCAAAGCTTATAATTTAGGTATTTATCGTTTCATGTGTTGGAAAAATTAACTTCATTACCATTTCGACAAGCCATTACCCGTAATGATGTGTTAGAGCTTAGAGAGGTATACATGTATGACGACTAAGACCCTTTGGACATTTTTTGGTTATCGGTACTTTCGAGTTGCTGCATGGTGAAACGCCCAAAGCGTGAAACTACGAATCTCAAAACTATGAAGCAGTCTCTAGAGGCTTAACGTTCTTAACATTCAGGCAGCTCCAAAATGTTCGGGAAAAAGGGATTGTTCGATCGATGGGATAATTCAATTGACGGTGGACCTTGTGCGTGCCTTAAGGCTTAAAAGAGGAAATATTTATCTTTGGGAAATCAACTTCTAAGTTAAAGTGAAAGGATAGGATAAATCTTCGGGATTATAAATTTAAAAGTGTTCCAATAGGTTCTATGAATCCTCCTAAGAATTTTCCTTTCCCTTCCCTATCCATTTGTCTTAGCAGCACTTCAGGTGAGACTTCTTCTCTTCAGAGGAGATGAAAATACCAGTGCTCTAGACTACTCGGTACCTTTTCTTGGTAACCTGAGAAGGATCCTGGTCTGATCAAACTTGTGCCAACATAGTATACCTTTCCAGTTTCCTTATTTCTCTAACTAATCTCCTCAATACTGGAGTATGAGGATCTTCTTCTTCTTATTCTTAGTCTTTTGTAGAGTCTGATTCATCATCCTTTAAATCAAACTCTATTTTCTCTGGTTCTTGCTTACTTAGTAGGACTTCCTATTTAACAACATCCTTCATTTATCTAAATACCACATCTCGACTATACAATGACTTCTTAGTTTCTATGGTCCAAAGATTATAACCTTTGAGACCATCTTTATATCCAATAAAGATACACTTTTCAACCTTCTTATCTATCTTATTCCTATTTTCCTTTGGAACATGAACATATGCATCACAACCAAATACCTTGAGATGTGTGAGAGAAGGTTCCTTGCCAGTCCATAAATCTTGTGGAGTCTTGTCATCCAACGCTGACGAGGGTGATCTGTTGACCAGGTAACATGTAGTACCCACTGCCTCTGCCCATAATTCTTTCCCTAACCTGACACCACTGAGAATGCACCTTTATTTTTCCATTAGCATCCTATTCATCCTTTCTTCAACTCCATTCTGTTGAAGTGTGTATGCAGTAGTCTTTTGCCTTTCTATAATTCACTTCTTACATAATTCTTCAAATTCATTCCTGCATAACTCTCTGCCATTATCTGTCCTCAACACCTTAATTCTTTTCTTGGTTTGATTCTCAACAAGAGCCTTAAACTCTATAAACCTGTCAAAGACTTCAGATTTCTTCCTGAGGAAATATATCCAAGTATTCCTTGAGAAATCATCTATAAATGAGACATAGTACACATATTTTCCCAATGATGGGACCTACACAAGTCCAAAAACATCACTGTGAACTAGCTGTAAAATTCCTTCTACTCTCATTACACCAGAGGGGAATCTTACCCGATTCTTCTTCTCATATAGACAATGTTCACATAAATCAAAATCCAGAGATCATTTAGACATACCTTGAACCATACCTTTACCATGTAGTAGTCGAAGACCCTTCTCTCCGATAAGCCCCAGTCTTTGATGCCACAGTGTTGGAAGATTGGTTGTTGTCATTGATGTCAACCCTAGTCATGGGTTTTGGACCACAAGATTGATGAAGTTATTTGGACATGAAGAAAAATGCACATGTAGATACAACACCCATGGATGGATAGTATACATCATGCTCTTTCCGGTGGTATGTGGCATGTCACGTGGATCCTCATGGTTGAGGAGAAATGAATTTTTGAAGATGACAAAGTGAATTGTACATGTAGGCCCTGAAGATAATTAAAGAAAAGAATTACAAAATAAGAAAGTGTCAGGTCGGCCCTATTGTTAAAAGGAAGTAACATAAATGGTATAAATAAACATCATTATACATTCATTTGATACAAGTCGAATTTTAGAGGGAAGAAGAAGTAAAATAAGGCCGGATTTCAAGGGAGGATGAAGTCTTTTGGTGATGTGTTCTAAGGTATGTTATTTTCAGGTCATCTTACCATTTTTGCTATAACTTTTTTTATAGAACGATTCATATGGTGAAATCCGTATGGTAGTGAGAAGACAT
>ML783767.1:67090-83813 GCA_009831015.1 Picea engelmannii
ATATCATCTACATAAACCAAAACAACTAGTAAATTATCACCTTCAGACTTAATGTAAAGGTTACTGTCAACAATACCTTTCTTGAACCCTTTTTCTTGTAGAAATTTGTCCAGTCTATAATACCAAGCTCCTGGTGCTTGTTTTAGTCTATATAATGCCTTCTTCAGCTTACAAACATAATTAGGATTATTTTTCAATGAGAATCCTTCAGGTTGCTCCATATATACTTCTTCCTCTAGATATCCATTAAGAAATGTTGACTTAACATCCATCTGATAAACTTTGAATTTCTTATGACATGAATAAGAAAGAAATATTCTGATAGCTTCCAATCTTGCCATTGGTGAAAAAGTTTCATCAAAGTCCTGACCTTCAACTTGTACATATCCCTTACAGACCAATCTGGCTTTATTTCTAACAACTTGTCCTTTTTCATTCATTTTATTCTTGAACACCCATTTGGAACCTTTTACATTCTTATCTTCAGGTCTAGGGACAAGCTCCCAAGTATTGTTCTTCTCAATCTGATCAAGCTCTTCATTGATTGCTCTAATCCAATTATCTTCTTGGCTAGCTTCCTCAAAATTTCTAGGTTCAGTCATAGATAAAAATGCAACGTGAGATTGTTCTGAGTCTTTAATCAATTTTCTTCTTGTCTGAACTCCATTTATATCCCCAATTATCTGATTTTCAAGATGATTCTTTCTAATAATTCCGAGAGGTGATTTTGCTTCTTTCTGCTTATTTGTGTCAGTTTGAATATTCGTATCTTCATCTGATCCAAAATCTTCTCTTTCTGATCCTTGGAACTGTTCATCTTCATCTTCAACTGTATCTTATGTTCTTGGTTCAACACTGCTTACATTTCTGACTGGGATTTCTTCATCAACCTTTATATCTATACAATCAACTAGTTTGTGCAGTCTCTTATTGTAGCATCTGTACCCTTTACTATTTATAGCATAACCCAAGAAGATACCTTCATTAGCCCGGTCATCATATTTGCCAATATTTTCATCATTGTTCTTGATATAACATTTACTCCCGAAAACCTTAAAATGCTTGATTGAAGCAGGTCTCCCAAACCAAAGTTCATAAGGGGTCTTATCACTGTGTGGTCTGAGATGAGCTTTGTTAAGGATATGAACAGCTGTATGAATTTCTTCCACCCAATATGTTTGAGGTATGTTCCTTTCATTCATCATTGATCTTTCCATTTGTTGTACTGACCTATTCTGCCTCTCAACAACTCCATTTTGCTGTGGAGTCCTTGGAATTGTGTACTCTCTTTTGATCCCATGCTTATCAAAGAACTCTTTGAAGTTCCCTGAACTGAACTCTCCTCCTCTATCAGACCTTAATGCCTTTAATCTTTTTCCTGTTTGATTCTCAGTCAAAACCTTAAATACTTTGAATTTTTCAAATGCTTCAGATTTTTCTTTCAAAAAGGCAACCCAAGTTAGTCTAGAATAGTCATCAATAATCAACATAAAGTAATTTTCTTTTCCCGTCCCTTCTTTCCTTGATGGACCACAAAGATCCATATGTACTAGATGGAGAGGTTTTTCTGTTGAGGGAAAGTTTTTAGATTTGAACTGAATGCGAATAAGCTTTCCTATCTGACATGATTTACAAACAGAGTCATATGGATTTGATATATTTGGAAGATCTTTTACTACCCCATTGTTTCTGAGTTTGATTATGTGATCAAAATTTAGGTGACCTAGTCTCCTATGCCACAACCAACTTTCATCATATTTTCTTAAGTGGCATTCTTCTTCTTCTTCTTTTAAAACATAGACATTGTTTTTTGTTCTTATACCTTTTGCAACTAGTTGACCCGAATCCACAGTTTGTATTCTACAGTCTTTAGAGGTAAATACAACTTCACACCCTCGGTCACAGACTTGACTGACACTAAGAAGATTATGTTTCAAATATTCTACAAGCAACACATCTTGAGCTTTTCTTTTTCCATTACACAAATTTACAATTCCTTTACCTTTTATCTTTCCAGGTGCATCATTTCCAAAAGTTACATTCCCTGATTTGCTATCACTTAGAGTTAGAAACTTACTTCTATCTCCAGTCATGTGTTTGGAGCATCCACTATCAATATACCATGGATTTTTTTTCCTTTGGGCTGATAGCACTAGTCCACACTTGTCATCTACTTTCTTCTTCCAGACTTTGACATTTTCAGTAGTGGGGATCAAATATGAATTGTATTTCCTTAAGCGACAGTCTGCAGCTTTATGACCATAATTATGACAGTTGTGACATTCTGGTTCACTGAATAATAGATCATAATGATTATTATGCACATATATGTTGTTGTGTTTCACCTGTGTCCTTCTCCTAGTCATCAAATGATTTATAATCTGTGATTGTTTGTTGCTTGGTTGTCTCAATCTTTGTTGTGGAAGATAGTTATTCATTGAATATCTTGATTGTTCATATCTAAATTTTAAAGAACAGTTTATAGCTTTGTGACCAAACTTAGAGCAGAGAAAACAATAACCATAGAAGAAATCTTTGTACATTGAAAAAATATGTCTTCTTTGAGGAGGTCGACTTCTAACATGCCAATACTATTTCTGGTCTACAAATTCGGTTCTGGGTCTTTTTCTTTCATTTCTTCTTGGTGGCTGATTTTCCTTCTTTGTTTCTGCAGAGTGACTGTTGTCAATGTTTGAGAATTTGACAAACTTGATAGATTATGTATTACTTGGATGATCACTACTTGATCCTTCTTCATATCCCAATCCATCTTTCAACTTTGAATTTCTTTGCTGATTTAGAATGGAGGTTAATTCTTCTGATGCTTTAATACTTGGCAGATTTTGATGATACAATCCTTTAAATTTATCCATTTCTTTTCTAGTTTTTACTATCTCTTCTTCTAAGGCTTCACACCTGACTTTCTTCTATGACAATTGTTGTTTTAGTATGTCTTCTATTTTCTTTGCCTCTTCTAATTCCACTTTCAGCAGAGCAAAGTCTTCATCAGGTTTTTTACTATCTTTCTGGAACTGTGTCAACGATTGTTTTTGCTTTCTGTTCTTAGTTCTGAGTCTATCAATTTCTTCCAGTGCACTGATCAGTTCTCCTTCCAAATCAAACACATCTTCTTCATCATTATCATTACTGCCTGTGATTTTATTATCATAATCCTCCTTGGCGATAAGCATGAAGTCATTTGCCTTATCTTCACAGGATGAGTCACTATCGGTGTCTTCCGAGGAATTGTCATTATTTGCAACCAAACTTTTCTTCTTATTATATTTCTTGTATTTGTACTTATTTTCATCATCAGAGTTCTGGTACTTTTTTTGATGGGGACACTTAGATGAAAAATGACCTATCTTACCACAGTTAAAGCATTTGAAGGGAAACTTCCCTTGATATTTTCCTAACCCTTTCTTTAACCTTCTCACAAATTTTGCCTCAATATCATCGAATTTTGAATCAGTATTCTTGTCTGCTTTAAAAGATGCTTCTCTAGTACTGTATTTATCTTTGTTAATTCTCATTTCATATGCAGTTAGAGTTCCTAGAAGTTGATCAATGGACAGAGTTTTAAGATCATTTAATTCTTCTATTGCAGAGACTTTTGGATTAAATTTATCAGGCAGAGATCTTAAAATCTTTTGAACTAAGAGTGAGTCATCAAACTTCTCACCAAGACCCTTCATGGCGTTTACAAGTTCTTCAACTCTTAAAAAATACTTGCTAATTGTTTCATCTTCATTCATCTTTAGTTGTTCAAATTTCAATCTGTATGTTTGAAGTTTGGCATCTTTTACTTTCTCATTTCCTTCATAACTGCTAATAAGTTTATCCCACATTTCTTTGGCAGTATCAAGATGCATCACCTTTACAAACTCAACTTCAGCAAGTCCATTCAAGATAGCATTCATCCCCTTAGAATTAAAACTAAACTCTAACTTATCATCCTTGGAGGCTAGCACAACAGGCTTTGTATATCTAGTCTCTACTACATCCCAAACATCAGAACCCAAGGCCATTAAATATGTTCTCATTCTAATCTTCCAGAAGGCAAAATTTGTTCCATCAAACAAAGGGGGCTTAGAGGCTGAAGTCCCTTCATGACTTGTCATGTTTAATCTTACAGATATACCTTTGAATAAAAGGAACCGACTCTGATACCAATTGTTGAAATTACTAAGACAACTGAGAGGGGGGGGGTGAATCAGTTGTAATTAAGATTAAACAATCTTAAGTCTATTAAAACATTATTAATATTTCTTCAAGTGATCATCAACAAAATACAACACATGGACAGTAAAAGTAAAGAGCATCAGTCACACATAAGATATACACAGAGACATATTTTCACGAGGAAACCCATAAAGGGAGAAAACCTCTTCTTCTTCGAAATGATAGGCAGTCTTTTAAGTTCTGTACATCATCTATAATTGAGCACCAACTCAATGTGAGGCTGCTACCTCTATTTTACAAGCTACAACTTGTTTGAGAGCACCAACTCTCTGGTTTCTCTAGCACCCACTAGAAGGAAGCACCAACTCCCTTAATGTTCCAGCACCAACTGGATGGAATCACCAACTTCCAGTTACACAGGCTCCAACCTGTATAACACAGAACACTTGTTCTCCGTTGCACCACCCTGCCACCCTAGTTTCTCTGGATGCAACCAGATGGAAGCTACAACTTCCTGTGTTCAAGATTTCACTTGAACTTCTGAGGACAACAATCCTCCCGAGCACCTCCCAACCTCCCTAAAATATGAATGAATAAATAAACATTCGAATACACAGACAAATCAATTCTTACCACTCTTTCTTTGTTCTGTAAATCTAGTCTTCTTCAAACTGTTCTGCAATTCTTCTCTTCCTCTGTCTGTTCAGCAGGTCTTCTCTACATCAACTTGTTTTTTCATTCTACTATGCTTCAAGTCTTCTTCGTCATCTATTACTCTTCCTTGAGTTTCATCTCACACTGTGCATGTACTCAATCTTACACTGCACATTCTATGATTTTCCCTTTCTTACAGTTTCATTAATTTTTCATACAGAACAACTAACCTCACGCTGTCTATCTCATTTTCTTTTATACACACTCACGATAGTTCAACTTCCCATCTCCTTAGGAAAAAGGAAGACAATTGTCTCAGCAACTGAAACGCCAACTAATCGGCAATCATGAGTCTGTTTCACTAACAGATTCGAGACTGAGGAGTTAACTGTGAGAGAGAACAATAACCCTCTGATCAACACTTGATCTGATGGTTCAGATCATTCCGTGATTTCGCATATCGCAATTTCGACATTCCTGATGTTCAATGTTCTTGTCACTTCCAAATCCTGATCCACGAAACTCAGTAAAGAAGTCAGATCAATGGTCCAGATCACATCTTGATTTGACGGTTCAAATTCAGTCGAGATTTCACACATCACGATTTAGACACTCCTGATGTTTAGTGTTTTTGTCACTTCAAAGTCCCGATCCACGAAACTCCATAATGGATTCGTATCAACGGTCCAGATCACATCTTGATCTAACGATTGCAATTACGTCGCGATTTTGCATATCGCAATATCGAGATTCTTGATGTTAATATTCTTTGACATCTCCAACACTTGATCCTCGAAACCCCGAAATGGACTTGGATCAACGGTCCAAATTCAATATTGATTCAATGGATATGATTAAATCGCGATTTTGGGATTCTTGTTTCATTGTTTCTTTTCCCTCTCCATGTTGCGATTTGCAAAACTCTGATATGGAATTGGATCAAGGGTCCAGATCTGATCTTGATTCAACAGCTGCGATTGAATCGCGATTTCGCATATCGCGATTTTAGCATTCTTGTTGCATTGTTTTCTTGTCTCTCCATGTCATGATTCACGAAACTCCGATATGGAGTTGGATCAACGGTCCAGATATGATCTTGATTCAACGGCTGCGATTAAGTCGTGATTTTTCATATCGCGAAATCAGGATTCATGTGGATGATATTACTTGACATCTCTAACTCTCGATCCCCGAAACTATGACATGGACTGGAATCAATGGTCCAGATCTGATCTTGATTCAACGACTGCGATTAAGTCGCGATTTTTCATATCGCGAAATTGGGATTCCTGTGGATGATATTACTTGACATCTCCAATTCTTGATCCCTGAAACTCCGACATGGACTGAAATCAACGGTCCAGATCTGATCTTGATCTGACGACTGAGATTAAATCATGATTTTTCATATCGCGATTTCGAGAGGTTAGGGAACATCGTTCCTTTGAATTTCTAGTCAGTGAACTGATGATATATCCCCACGTGTCCTACCCATAAATGAACGGTCCTCCTTCTTTCAGAATTTTGTACGCCCACTTCTCCTTGTACTTTAAAGAGCGTACAGGTTCTCCTTGATCCAATGATGGTTGGGTCCTGTGCTTGAATTTAACATCTGAGATCTGTCCTCCTCTTTAGTGCGCTCTTCTTGTCTACATTCAGATCTGACGACCCTCATTCTATCGGGAATTTGAAGGGGATCTAACGAACATAAATGCTTGTCAAACCTTACGGGCCTACCTCTTCAGCATGCTCTTATTCAGATCTGATGGCCATCGGGAATTCAGGAAGAGATCCAACGAACATGGTTGTTGCTCTTCCCCGATTATCACTGCATCGTTGATCATCGCTATTGTACTCAAGCCATCATCACTACTGTACTTTCCATCAATGAAAAGTATACGCTGCCTGTAAATCATGCCAACAATCCTCTGTACATTCTTCCTGTACTCATGCCATCTTTACTTATGCCTGTCTTTTACATTCTTCCTGTACTTATGACATTCGTTGTCTGTTAAATATTTTCTAAAAATCCCCCCCTAAAACCCCCCTGCGTTCCTGGCGCAACGCAAACACTGCTACTCATGAAAAGAATATAACACATACCCAACATTCTAGACTACTTCTATATTTGACATCAATGAAAATCAATTTTACAAAAATCTCCCCCTTTGGCATTGATGGCAACACTCATCCTCCCCCTGCGACTAATGCTCCTGTTATTTCCCCCCCTTTGACGTCAATGGAAAAGGGTAACCCCCCCTGATAAGATACCTTCTTCTGAAAATATGCTTCTGAACTTTCTCTCCTGATTTTTTTCTTTCTCTCTTCTGGTGCAATTTGTCCATTGGTGCTTCCTGATGAGGTAAACAATTGACATATAAAAATAATTTGTAATAGGATTCCTTTATCATCTCTTCATAGAATATTTCACTTTACTTGTATTCTTATAAAAATACATGTAGATCACTATGGAGCAGAAACTATTCCAAGTTTCTATTGAATATACTCAAATGTCTCTCTTGGGAGAGGTTTAGTTAATATGTATGGAATATATTCCTTTGTCTTAATATACTCTAACTTGATATTCTTTTCTATAATCTGTTCCTGTAGAAAGTGAAACTTGATCAGAATATGTTTGGTTTTGGAATGCATCACTCAGTTCTTCTTGGATATACAGATAGCATTGGTATTGTCACATAATATTGAAATGGTCTCATCATACTTCACTTGTATATCTTGCAGGGTTTTCTTCATCTAGATAACCTGAGTACAACATGTTGTTGTTGCAATGTATTCTTCTTCTATCATAGATAATGATATTGAGAATTGCTTCTTACTTAACCAAAATACCAGGAAATCACCCAAATAGAAGGTTTCTCTACTAGTACTTCTTCTATCATCAATGCTTCATGCCTAATCTGCATATGTGTAGGCGATCATAGTCAACTCATTCCATTTTGGATACCACAGTCCAAACTCTGGTGTTCCTTTAAGATATATGAATATCCTCTCTACTACCAGAGCATGAATTTCCTTCGGTGCTGCTTGAAATATTGCAACCTATCCAACTAATTTCGTTGCATCTGGTATTGAAGTTGTTACATAGAGTAGGCTTCCAATCATTGATCTATAGAGTCTCTGATCTACTTCCTTATTTTCATCGTCTTATCTCAACTTGCAACTGATTACCATAGGAGTGCTTACCAGTTTGTAATCTTCCATTCCGAAATTCTTCAACATTTCTTTTGTGTACCTGGTTTGAGAAATGAAAATTTCGTCATCCAACTGAGATATCTGAAGTACAAAAAATAATGTCAATTCACCAAGTAGTGACATTTCTATTATCACTCCAAGAAAATCTTTGGGGTTGTAGGCCAAAGATGCTTGGTAACTCAAGAATATGGTAAATTTGGTATGCTTGGAACAATGGGATAACTCAATAGCTAATGAGAAGAACAACTTATCATGCATTCGAGTAAGACAATGCTTTTAGAAATCAATGATCAGACAGAGTAATTGAAAAGGGTATGAAGAATACTAGTCTAGATAACCAAGTACATTAACATGAAGGGTCATACAAGATAGTAAGAGATCCTTTAATTCAAATTCATGAGCTTAATAAGAAGATAACAGTTCTTAGAAGCTGAGCTAAATTGAAGTAAAGTACAGAGCAATGCAATATATGAACAAATTTGACATTGATAACAAAAGAAGACTKTGATTCTATAAAGATAAGAGTCTTAGTACAATAGGCCAAATTGTATCCCGGATTTTCCCCCCCTTTTGTTCATCTATTGTGTTTAGCTTTATAGCTTTACAATGTATAGATCAGATCCTATGAAAAGGGATCTAGGATACTAAAAATAGCATAACATAAAACTAATTGTAAACTCTAAAGGAACAGATCCTTTATTAAAGGAAATCAAACCATATCTAAATTGAATTCTTCGACATCTGCAAAAGTATTCAACATCCTTCAATGTGATGACAAGGCATAAAATCTTCAAAGGATGAAAGATAAGGTCAAAAAATGTCACCTGGAAAGACAGGTCACTATTGCCATAAATAGGTAACAAACTTTATCTCTTTCATCTTGTTGGCACCTCAAAATCTGGAACAACACCTTGAAGTAGATCCTCTTAATTATAACTTTGACTTATAAATCATCTTTGTGCTCTGTAAGATAATAAAATTTTGATCTAGGAAAAAATTTACTCTTTTTCTGGCCATCTCAGGTTTCACCAGCTATTTCACCTTATGATCTGCTAGTTAGCTGGTAAAAGCTCTTCTTTTCATCAGCTAACTAGTTATAATTTCACCTTTTGTGCTGGTGAAAGCTCTGTCTTTGGATAGATTTTAGAATAGCTTTCCTCTCCTGAATATCTTCTTGCTGATGACTAACCAAATCTGTATGGGTCATGAAATATTGTAGAGACATCCCATGGAAATCTTAATAGATGAAAAATTATGCTTCACCATAAATTACTTGAGCTCAGAGAAGAATTGCTTAACATGTCCATAACCATGCATCATGACCCCTATGCAGATCTGAACAGTGTTTGCTCCAAGAAGTATAATCTCAGTAGCATGACCTCCATTTTCAACTCCTCCTATGTTAGAAAGTGATAAATCTGGATCAGGAAACTTGGACTTCATCATCTGCACAATAAACATTACTTTTGCAAGAGCAATCAGATGCACAACCTTGAAGAATATCCACCAGGGGTTGAATAACCCTCCACACAAGGTTCAAGCCCTAATGTGTCAAGATTGATTCCCATTACACTCATAATTATGTTAATAACTGCAATTTCTTCACTTCTTGACCTCAATGCCACTCTCGCTGGCTCAACAAAATCTGTGACATTTGGAGTCATCTTTGCCCAAACTGGGACTGTTTCTTTCTCATTTACTCAACCACAAACCTCCTCCAATAATGCACAATCTTTACCAACTGTAGCACTCATCTTGCACTCACGCATCCCGTGAGGACAAGAGAAGTTAATCTTAAGTGCATCAACTCCAATTTCTTTTATCAAATGAAAATTATAAATCTACAAAGACTATCCTTGACCTGCATAACCTTGAGGCTTTCCTTGATCAATGCAAACACAATATGAAAATCCACATTGGTGGTAGAGGTTGGATCCGACACCTTCTCAGTCTTGGCAAACTCTTCCTCAACCTTCACTCCATCATGGAACAGAAGGATAATGTCACCACCATTGTCGAAAATTAGATCAGGGCCACCACCGGGACCCCAGTCAAGAGACCTCTCGGTGCACCACCAATACTCCTCTAGTGTTTCTCCCTTCTAGGGAAACACAACTACACTATTGTGGCATGATCCTGAGTGTCTGAATTGTCATGTGGAGGAAACCCATGATTCAAGTGCCCTTGAAGGGCTGAGTGGGACCGAACTCGACCCGACAAGTCATCAATCTAAGCATCTCAACTTCGGCCAATTCGATCTCCAGCCTCCCAAAGTCTGCCTGAGACATATCCTTAACATTATAATCCCTCTGGACACCGAATATTGCCTATATATCTAATGCCAAGATTGCTGGTATTTTATTTTCATCTTTTCCTCACAATGTAACAGGAGGAAAGAGAAACCCGATTTTGTACATGATTTTGGATAAATCGTTTGATGACAAAAATGAAGTGGAACTCTGGTTGTTTGCGCTTGATGAATGTTTCAACATGTAGTTGAGTTGAGGTTTGACTCATGGCTTGTGCCTTTGACTTGTGTCAATTAACACCCTTTGTACACGCAGAGGACGAAACATCTAGATAAACATAGGTACCTTGCAAGCTCGGCCTGATATACCTCCAATTCTGTCAAATGTCCTAAAACGCGAGTTATCCCCAATCATAGGGCATTTGCACCTATATTTGTCAAACCTCTGCATGATACACTTGAAACATTTGACAACTGAGATTTGTAACCAATTGAACACCTGAACATAGAGTTACGATCAGAATCTTAACACCTATGAGTTTAAACTTATTAGCTCAGTGTGAGACACTCCAATCTATGAAACAACTAGATGTCGAGAACTGCTCTTAAGAGTGTGATCTTGTGGCACTAGCGATTTTGGAAGATGGCACCTTAAATATATAGCTCAATTCATAACTTAAACTATGACATAATTCATGCCTTGACTTATGACTGAGTTTGACCCGATGACTTGGCTTTGTGGCTTGAAGTCTTGGCTAAAAATCTATCAAATCCAAAAGGTAGCTTAGGTAGACTAAAACAATTTTCAAAAGCATATAGAGTTTGAAATATGAATAGACTTGGTCATTGGTAATGGATAAGACCTTAGGTCACTTTGCACACACCCTTTTTATTTGATAAAATTTATAAAAAGAACATATATTTTCTTTTTTGCAAAATCTAAAAGGCATAAGACTAGGTTTTAAGCAATACTAACAAGGTTTTTGAAATACAAGTGAGAAGAGAAAGGCCATAGAGTTTCTGGACTAAAACAATCAACAAGAGCTTGTTAAGACTTAATGGAAATTTTGTAAATCATGACACTGGCTTGAGATCAGAAAAATAGGCAATTCTAGCTTGAATTTGATGAAGGCACTCAAAATTTACTAGTACATTTTGATCGCTAACATCTGGCTCCAACTGGTATGGAGACCTGCCTGCGAGGTTTCCAAGAACCTAGTAGTTCCAGTCACCTTTTAGCATTGGGCATGGAGTCATCTGGTTTCCTTTGACATTGGGCATGAAGTCATCTGACCTATGCAACTGTTCCTCTGCAAACCTGTAACTTGCATGCATCCTCCTACTTATTCATGAAATCAACAACTGAAAAAGATCTCACTGCTCGTATGGTGAGCTTATTCCTCTGCCTATATCTACACTAACCAGTAGAGGCAAATTTATCAAGTAAAATCGAATTTCCAATGCAGCCATATCAGAAACTGATTTACTATTAAAATCCTTGATCTTGACCCGAACAATAATGGAATGGATAGCCAACAACAAAGAGATTTGAACAGACGATCAAGCCAATTTTCAAGTGATAAAAACACTTTAACACATATATTGTTCATAGATTCCAAATAGTTGGCAAAAGGGTCATTAAAGTCATAATGAAATACCTCTTTGAGTTGTTGATCCAACTGACTGTAATGCTGCTCTTCTTTTCCTTCACAAAACTCAATGTTGAATGTAGACTGCTTGCTCTCTGTTGGAGGAAAATACAAACTCAATTTCTGATCTGAACCCTTCTTTTCTTCACCTTCCTCCTCATATCTGTTGCAAACCACTTTTATCTGCAAATCTAGAAACTCAAGGCTTCCCTTAGTATTTGTTGTAGATCTGAAATGATCTCCTGTTGATATGTCAATCTGCTCATCATTTTTCAAATTTTCAAAATGGATAATCGGATCTTCATCACAACCATCTTTAAAAGATGCATTTAATAAAATGTTAAAAGCATCACAATGGTTTTCATAATGTGAATCATCAATCTCTTGATAACGAAGAGTATTCTCGATAACAACATACTCTTCATTAACATCCGAGTCTTTAGTCAATAAATGAAATTCATGACAACATTCAGGATAGAGAAGATCGTCTAGAAAATGGTCTTTACAAAACACATGAAAATCAACATGAACATCTGCCAAAGAGTTGACACTGGCATAAGGAAGAGACCGATACCAATCATGAGAAATTCCCTCTAATGAGAAACAAAAGAGTCGGATATGAACATCCTCATGCACAACTTGCAACCAATGCATGTAATCATGAAAGTCCAACAAATGTTCAGCTAGCACTTCCCATTCTTCTCCTCGAAATCTGGGAAGACTATTTTCCCATTCGTCTCTACTAGGCACTGGATTAGGGAAGCCAACAATTTTTGAAAAATCACAGAACGCATACCTCTTACCTAAGATTTGGTTCATGTCATACTAGTGGAGTCACCAACAGATTTCTAAACAATGGAGTTGCCACTGAATTTGTCCTTCATGGAATTTCCAGATAGATGATTGCAACCAATTGATGTCTAGGTTTGTCTATCATCAAAGCTGGATCTAATGTCATCTCCCAGGGAAGATGAGCTTCAATCTCCTCTCCCTGGAAACGACGACAATTTGTTATCACTCCAAGAAACTCTTTGGGGTTGTAGGCCAAAGATGCTTGGTAACTCAAGAATATGGTAAATTTGGTATGCTTGGAACAATGGGATAACTCAATAGCTAATGAGAAGAAAAACTTATCATGCATTCGAATAAGACAGTGCTTTTAGAAATCAATGATCAAACAGAGTAATTGAAAAGGGTATGAAGAATACTAGTCTAGATAACCAAGTACATTAACATGCATGGTCATACAAGATAGTAAGAGATCCTTTAATTAAAATTCATGAGCTTAATAAGAAGATAACAGTTCTTAGAAGATGAGCTAAATTGAAGTAAAGTATAGAGCAATGCAATATATGAACAAATCTGACATTGATAGCAAAAGAAGACTATGATTCTATAAAGATAAGAGTCTTAGTACAATAGGCCAAATTGTATCCCAGATTTCCCCCCCCTTTTGTTCATCTATTGTCTTTATATTTATAGCTTTATAATGTACAGATCAAATCCTATGAAAAGGGATCTAGGATACTAAAAATAACATAACATAAAACTAATTGTAAACTATAAAGGAACATATCCTTTATTAAAGGAAATCAAACCATATCTAAACTGAAGTCTTCGGTAGCTGCAAAAGTATTCAACATCCTTCAATGCGATGACAAGGAAAAAAATCTTCAAAGGCTGAAAGATAAGGTCAAAAAATGCCACCTGGAAAGACAGGTCATTCTTTCCATAAATAGGTAACAAACTTTATCTCTTTCATCTTGCTGGCACCTAAAAAACTGGAACAACACCTTGAAGCAGATCCTCTTAATTATAACTTTGACTTATAATCATCTTCATGCTTTGTAAGATAATAAAACTTTGATCTAGGCAAAAATTTACTCTTTTTCTGGCCATCTCAGGTTTCACCAGCTATTTCGCCTTACGATCTTCTACTTAGCTAGTGAAACCTCTGCTTTTCATCAACTAACTAGTTATAATTTCACCTTTTGCGCTGGTGAAAGCTCTGTCTTTGGATAGATTTTCAAATAGATTTCCTCTACTGAATAGCTTCTTGCTGACGACAAACCAAATCGGTATGGGTCGTGAAATATTGTAGATATATCCCATGGAAATATTTAATAGATGAAAATTTTTACTTCACCATAAAGTCCTTGAGCGCAGAGCAAAATTTCTTAACATGTCCATAACCATGCATCATGACCCCTATGAAGATCTGAACATTGTTTTCTCCAAGCAATATAAACTCAGTAGAATGACCTCCATTTTCAACTCCTCCTATGCTAGAAAGTGATAAATCTGGATCAGGAAACTTAGACTTAATCATCTATAGAATAAGCATTACTTTTGCAAGAGAAATCAGATGCACAACCTTGAAGAATATCCACCAGGGGTTGAATAACCCTCCACACAAGGTTTAGTCCCTAATGTGTCAATATTGATTCCCATTACACTCATAATTGTGTTAATAACTGCAATTTCTTCACTTCCTAACCTCAATGCCACTCTCGCTGGCTCAGCAAAATCTGTGACATTTGGAGTCATCTTTTCCCAAACTGGGACTGTTTCTTTCTCATTTACTCAACCACAAAACTCCTCCAATAATGCACAGTCTTTACCAACTGCAACACTCATCTTGCGCTTAGGCATCCTGTTAGGACAAGAGAAGTTAATCTTAAGTGCATCAACTCCAATTTCTTCTATCAAATGAAAATTATAAATCTACAAAGACTATCCTTGACCTGCATAACCTTGAGGCTTTCCTTGATCAACGCCAACACAATCTAAAAATCCACATTGGTGGTAGAGGTCGGATCTGGCACCTTCCCAGTCTTGGAAAACTCTTCCTCGACCTTCACTCCGTCATGGATCAGAAGGATAATGTCGCCACCATCGTCGAAAATTAGATCAAGGCCACTGTCGGGACCCCAGTCAAGAGCCCTCTTGGTGCAGCACCAATACTCCTGCAGTGTTTTCCCCTTCTAGGAAAACACAACTGCACTATCGTGGCATGATCCTGAGTGTCTGAATCGTCATGTGGAGGAAACCCGTGATCCAGGTGCCCTTGAAGGGCTGAGCGGGACTGAATGCGACCCAACAAGTCATCAATCCGAGCATCTCAACTTTGGCCAATTTGATCTCCAGCCTCCCAAAGTCTGTCTGAGACATATCCTTAAGCTTGTAATCCCTCTGGACACCGAAGATTGCCTGCAGATCTAATGCCAATATCACTAGTATTTTATTTTCATCATTTCCTCATAATGTAACAGGAGCAAAGAGAAACCTGATTTTGTACATGAGTTTGGATAAATTGTTTGATGACAGAAATGAAGTGGAACTCCGGTTGTTTGCGCTTGATGAATGTTTCGACATGTATCTGAGTTGAGGTTTGACTCATGGCTTGTGCTTGTGACTTGCGACAATTAACACCCTTTGTACATGCAGAGTACGAAACATCCAGATAAACATAGATACCCTGCAATCTCGGTTTGATATACCTCCAATTTTGTCAAATGTCCCAGAACGCAAGTTATCCCCAATCATAGGGCATTTGCGTCTGTATTTGTCAAACCTCGGCATGATACACTTGAAACGTTTGACAACTGACATTTTTAACCAATTGAACACTTGAACATAGAGTTAGGATCGTAAGCTTAACACCTATGAGTTTAAACTTATTAGCTCGTCATGAGACACCTGAATCTCTGCAAACAATTAGATGTCAAAAACTGCTCTTAAGAGTATGCTCTTGTGGCACTAGCGATTTTGGTAGATGGCACCTTAATTGTATAGATTAATTCATAAATTAAACTATGACATAATTCATGCCTTGACTTATGATTGAGTTTGACCCGATGACATGGCTTTGTGGCTTGAATTCTTGGCTAAAATGCTATCAAACCTGAGAGGTAGCTTAGGTAGACTAAAACAATTTACAAAAGTATATAGAGTTTGAAATATGAATAGACTTGGTCATAGGTAATGGATAATACCTTAGGTCACTTTGCACACACCCTTTTTATTTGATAAAATTTATAAAAAGAACATATATTTTCTTTTTTGCAAAATCTAAAAGGCATAAGACTAGGTTTTAAGCAATACTAACAAGGTTTTTGAAATGCAGGTGAGAAGAGAAAGGCCATAGAGTTTCTAGACAAAAACAATCAACAAGAGCTTGTTAAGACTTAATGGAAATTTTGGAAATCATGACACTAGCTTGAGATAAAAAAAAATAGGTAATTCTAGCTTAAATTTGATGAAGGCACTCAAAATTTACTAGTACATTTTGATCGCTAACAATTTCAAACTCATTTTTCATGTCTTTGGAAAACTTGTAATAATGGTAACAGAAACATATCACTAATAATAATGGTAACAAAAACATATCACACTTACCTTCATAATGATCATCAAAAAATGAAGTAAGCATGATCTTACCATTTCCTTGGATATTCTTGTTGTATGAATCCTCCAGCCATTGTGCAATCTTGTCGTGATAAGGGTCATAATGGCATGGGCGAGTGTAAGTAGGTTTGAAAAACTTGTTAGGATTACGAGGAAATGAAATAACCATCAACCAAGGCTGAAATGCCCCATCCTCCTGACAGTTCTCTAAGTGTTCATTAATTTCTTCACATGGAGGATCTAAAAGAAATATGTCACGCCTACTTCCAAGATACTTAGGTAAAAAGAAAGCAAGCACAACTTTGTCTTTATTATGATTTTTTTTTATATATGAATATTCAAGCCATCCTAAGATCCTGTCACAAAAATG